>OU898280.1:130955181-131432465 GCA_918026665.1 Diabrotica balteata | reverse complement strand
TTTTAAAACGATTTAAACAGAAAAAGATTGAATCCTACCTATACGTGTTGTGGTGGATGCCATCGGTGAAAACTTTTTGTGAAAAATGACATGAGTAAGGTGCTAAAGGTTGGTGGTGGAAACGGTCAAAAAAACTAAATAACGTGTTTTACTCTTGTGGTAATTTGAAACGAGGAAATAAATTTAGGTTATAGGTTATAACTTGATAGAATCAAGGCTAGCCGAGGATCCCCGACTAGATAGACCTAGAGAGGGGGCACCACTAACCAGGGAGGTCGTTCCGAATAATTTGTACCAGCCCTCAACGATGTTTTTCAAATTGAGATCGTCGAGCATTATTTGCGCTACCCCCATGAAAATTTTCTTGCCTTCTAGCCTACCATAATCACCCCATACGGTCACCTGAAACAAAAACGGTATTATTATTATATTTTTATTTATATCAATATTATTATTTAAACTATTGGACGCCTTTTTGTAAAGTGTAAACAACCCAAAATCGTATTTTTGAATAAATTAAACACACATAGATTTTAAAAATGTATATGCAACATAATTATTAACAAATTAACAAATATTTACTAATATGAAAATTATTAGTATTATGTGGGTTGCTTCTTTTATGCAAAATAAGACTGATCAGATTCTAGTTAAAGATACTTTATTGTCTACAGAGAACAAAACATTATTAACAATAATTAAATTTCTGACGATTCCATCTCAAAATCTGGCGCACCACTGAAGCCATCTACATCGTCTATAATGTCTGTGCCGTTAATATTAGAATAAAAATGTTCGCAATCATTAGGAATCAAATATAGCACGAATTTGATGTCTACTAGTTTTGGGATTGATCTTTGTTTTAAATTACGCCACATATGTGTTATTATTCTTATTATTATACATAAGCGAGACAGAGGAACAAGTCCCTATTATGCCCAAAAGCGTTATACATAAGCGAGACAGAGGGACAAGTCCCTATTATGCCCAAAAACAAAGAAATTTCATTAATAATCTACTAGTAAATAACAAAATTACAAAAAAAACAAAATTACAAAAAAATATCGAAATTACAATTTTTGGTTAAAAAAAAACAATATTTTAACTATAATATAAAACGGTCAAGTCTGTTTTTAAACGAGTTGGTAGAGGAAGCAGGGACAATGTTATCAATAGGGTGATTCCAGCACTCAAAAACTCTATTTGGTAGAAAGTTCTGCCTTGATCTTGTAGAAAAGTTTTATTACTTTATTTAAACTGATGACCTCTGAGGCGTTCATCTTGATTTATCGTAAATATTTCATCGAGATTTCCAAAATTGAATTTTAATATTTTAAATGTTTAAATGTAATTAAGTCTCCACGTTATCGGCGAGGTCCAAAAGTTGTCGGTTAGGTTAACCATATTAAGTCTTTCTGCATAAGAAGGTTTTCTCGGTCCCAAAGGAATTCGAGTAGCTTTTCTTTGAACGTTTTCCAACAAAGTCTTGTCTCGAACCAAAACAGAATACTTCGTTGTCCAGCGTATTTAATAAGTATGGGTTTTATGTAAAGAGTGTAAAGTTTATAGAATTATTACATTGAAACTCTCGAAAAACACCTCCGAATATGATACAGTCTGGAGCTCGCACGTTTACAAATAGAGGTTATATGGTTGGACCAAGTAAGATTGCTGTTTACGATAACAACAAGGTCGTTATACGAAAACACAGAATCTAATGACTGCCCGTTAACAAAGTACGGCACAAGTGGGTTACTTTTAAAAATTCGAAGCACTACACATTTTTCTGCATTTAAGGGTAGTGTCCACTGGGAACACCAAGTTAAAATATAGTCCAAGTCTATTTAGAGGGTTAGCTGGTTTGTGATTGGATTGACATATATTTTTGTGTCATCAGCGTAAAAGGATATTTTACTTTAGACATAATAAGGAACATCGCTGGTATAAACCGTAAAAGCAGAGTTCCAAAGACAGAACCTTGAGACACTCCACTTTCCACCCACTAACCGGTCCAGTGAGAAAGATTCGCCAACTCTAACTTTGTAATGTCGATCTGTCAGGAAATCATCTGTTTAACGAACATTATGTAGAAGTCTGCGCTTAGGTACACTGTCAAAGGCCTTAGAGAAATCTAAGGATTGACCGGCTGTGAACTGCTAAGGGATAACGTCCAGTCGTTAACACAATGTAGGAGATTTGTTAGAGAGACCAGAGACAAATCCCTGTTGTTGTGTTAGAATAACATATTTCTATAGAAGGAATTTGGTCATCTCAACTACTGGCAGCAAGCTAATCGGACCATAATTGTTAGGGTTGAGTTTGTTGCCTTTTTAAAAATAGGGGCGACGGATGCTATTTTCCAACTAGGGAGAAGTTCTGGATGAAAAAAGTTTGCATAATTAACGTTAAGGGTATTGCGCCCTTTTTTAAATGTTTTAGATCCAATCAAATAAGAATATGATGCTGCAATATTACAGTAAAAAGTTTACCCAAAGTTTACCATACCTGGGAACCAGCATAAGAAAATAATAAATATGGTCGATGGATTCGACCGTTCTTCTTCTTCTTCTAGTTCCATGACCGTTATCGATCGTTGGATATCATGTTGGCTACCATATTCGCTATCGTGACTTTATTGACAGCAGCTCTAAATAACGATGTAGTTGATTTTCCATACCATTGCCTTAGATTTTTCAGCTATGATGTACTTCTTCTACCAGGACCACGATTACTTGGATCTTTCCCTGAATGATCAGATGTGAAAGATCATATTTTTCAGGGTGTCTCATAATATGACCGAAGTATTCCAGCTTGCGTTTCTTTATTATATTGACCAGTTGTGTTGTTTGGTTCAGCCGTCTAAGGACCTTCCTCATTTCTAACTCTGTCGACCCAGCTTATTTTCAGTAGTCGTCTGTATACCCACATCTCAAAGGCTGTCAAGCGTTTAAGCATAGCCTCAGTTAGGGTCCACGCTTCTACTCCATACAGCAGGACAGGAAAGATGTAGCAAAATATCATACGAACTCTAAGGTCAATGCTAAGATCGTGACTGCAAAGTACGTTTCTCATTTTTACAAGGCAGCTCGGGCTTGTTCTATTCGGCTTTTAATTTCTGCGGTTGGATCCCAGCTCTCATTGATATTATGCCTAGATACACGAGTTTCTCTACTCTGTCCAGTGTGGCATCTCCGACTTTTATACCGTAATCAGGTATATAATTTTGTTTGCTAACTATCATATATTTAGTTTTCTTAACGTTGAGTTTTAATCCAACTTAATGGAAATTTATTTTATGTAACAGTAAAACACTAAAAACTTGTAACTTGTAAACTTTTTATGTAACAATGAATCACTTGAAAAAGTCAGAGTACCTTATTTTTGGTATGCGTTTACACTTTATATTTTTTTAACTAGAAATAGGTTGAGGAGGGGAGAGCTGTTTGTCTTAAGTTGGCCATTCAGAATTATGTCGTGTTTTTTAATTTGTTAATATCCATAGAGTCAAACAAAGATAGCTTAAGGCCTTTATTTTAAATGTGAAGAATTTGAAATTCGTCATTAAAAGAATGATTATGATCTAGAAGGTGAAGTGCGTATGTAGAATCTGTTTTTTTAGTATTGAAAGCTCTTTTATGTTTTGCTATTGGTTTATTAAAATTTTTACCAGTTTGACCTGTGTAAGTTTTTGGGCAGACGACACATTTAAGTTTATATACACCACTGTGTAGGTTCTTTTTATTTTGGCTTTGGTTGTTTTTAATATATTTTCCCAAGTTGTTGTTTGTTCGTTGTATCCATTGTTTACTGGTATTTGAAAAATAAAATTTTCGAAACGCAAGGGTATGTCAATTTGTTTATGAATATTTTAAACTGACTTATGACTTACAAAATCAAAACGAAGTTGCGCATTTTGAACCTTATTTGTAAATTTTCACCACATTTTTTTTTTGTTTTGTAAATTATATTTGTGATATCGTCCCTATTCTCATGCAAAATTAAAATTCTTTGTGCATTTTTAGAAGTTTTTAGAAAAATACCTTTACAAACTCCCATTTTAAAGGATTTCTATGCTTTTTCAATAAAATTATGGTATTTCAGTAAAATTATAGTATATTCAGTACAAGATAGCGAACTTACTTTGATTATTTATTGTTTATAAATAAAACGTGGCGTTTGTCATTTTGCATCTTTTGTTTATTACTAGACTTCGGCAAATATGCATATTGCATATTTTGCATATTGTGCATATTTTATGCAAATATTTCATATTTTGGCATATTTGTATAAAAGTTTACATAAAGTGCATAAAAGTTCAGATTTTTATACTGTATTTGAAAATTTTTAAACATACCAATTTATTTCAATTCTTGTATAAAATTTTGTAGTCATTTTAATCAAGAAATGATCTAAGTACATAATCTCTACAGGTACAAAACATTTACAATTTCAAAGAAGATCAATTTAAGTAGCCCTCAACATTCTTAGAAAGTCTCGGTCACTGAGGCATTCAGTTATTGGATAATCGCTAAGGGTTCGCTCATTTGCATTTTATGATCTAATCCCCAAATCTATCTACAATTTATTGTATCTTAACAGCAGGTAAACGGCTAATAGTTTTGTTCCTAATTTAGGGATTTTCCAAAATCTCCCAGTTTATTGAATTAGGTACCTAAACATTTCTAATTTGATGCTCAGATTTGTAAATCATTTCTGTTTTGATATTCAAAGCGTAAACACTCGTTGTGCGTAACAAAAAGGAAGATTGTGATTTTATAATGCCTAAAACAACCAATGCTTCAACTTGGATTAAGCCTTATAAAGAGCTGTCTATGGATATGGGAAAAATCTACTGTTCAGTCTGTGGCAAAATTGTAAGTATCTAATATTTTCTATTAAATATCTAATATTTCATACATATAGGGTGTTTCCAAATGACACTTACAACGTTTGACTGTAGATACTTTTCGAAAAATTGAACAAAACGATATAGTTAATGAGGGGTCAAACTTATTTACGTTTCGAGATACAGGGTGTTAAAATTAAAAAAAAATAAATTTTTTTAGTTAATAACAACAATAACTTTAAAACCAATAAACGTATTTACTTGAAATTTAGTACTCGTAGGTTGTTTTTAAATGAAAAATAGCTTCCTTTAGTGAGAAAAAATTGTCCATGGTACAATACAATGGTGTGTATTTAGAAAAATTTTTCACCTTTACTTTTTTTTTATGAAGTCAGCTATTCTAAAACACAATTATTTTTATTGTAATTGAATTAACAAAAAAAAACTTTTGTTGAATTTTAAAATAAGTTATATGATGTACTATTGGTTAGTAACAAAAACTAATTTGTGGATTAATACTGCATTTAAAACACTTAGCGAGTGTTTTTTTTTTCCAAACCAGTTATTTGATTAACCAAAAACACCTTGTATATTTTTATATTTTAAAGGTTGGGTTAAAATAAAGGTTTTTATTTTTATTTATAGATAGCATGTGAGAAGAAATTTCAGATAGACCAACATGTGAGAACTGCTTCACACATTGCAAAAAAGGAAAAATAGGAGGAAAACATCAAACTTCAATGGCTAAATGTTTCCAATCTACTTCAAAAAAATTAGATGAGCAAGAAACTTTTAATGAAGACTTGTGTCGCGCACTAGTGTCTGCAAACATACCGCTTTCAAAATTAGCAAATGTAAATTTTAGTTCGTTTCTAAAAAAATATTGCAAACTTAATGTTCCAAGTGATCGGTCTCTAAGAAGAAATAATGTGAACGGGCTATACTCGTCGGTGTTAATTAATATTAAGGAAGAACTTGCAGATAATTATTTTTACATATCTGTAGACGAAACCACTGATTCCTCAGGAAAGTATATTGCTCATTTATTGATTGGTGTTCTTAAAGAAGATACCTTACCAAAATCTCATCTTATTTCATGCCAGCAACTTGAGAAAACAAATGCTTTAACAATTTCGCGTTTTATACAAGAAACATTAGCAACTTTTTTTCTTCCGACAACTATTCCTTCTAATAAATTACTGCTTATTTTATAGGATGCTGCTCCTTATATGGTGAAAGCAGGACAAAATTTAAAAATATTTTTCCCAGATTTAATACATGTTACTTGTGTAGCGCATGGATTAAACAGAGTTGCAGAGGAAATACGAAAAAAGTTTCCTCTTGTAAATACCATGATATCCAGTGTCAAAAAAGTATTTCTTAAATCTCCTATAAGAATTCAACTTTATAAAGAAATGCCACCTAACATTCCTCTTCCACCACAACCTATTTTAACGCGATGATTAGAAGCAGCTAATTTTTATGCAGATCATTTTGTTAAAATAAAGAACATAATTCATACGTTAACAGATGAAAGTTCCCAATCTCTTTTGGATTCTAAACAAACTTTTCAGAGTAACTTGCTTCAACAAGAACTTTCATTTATAAAATCAAATTTTAGTTTTGTTCAAAAAACAATTACTCAGTTAGAATCACCAAAACTGTCATTGTTCGAAAGTACAGCATTAATAAAAAATTTGCGTCATGTTGTCGGAACGTTAGAGGTAATATTGGAAAAGATATTTTAAAAAAATTTGAAGCTACTATGGAAAAAAATAAAGGTTACCATATTCTTTCTGAAGTAGTCAGTGTTCTAGCTGGAAATATTTCGGAAACAATTAATTTAGAGCCAAATGTTTTGGTTAGTTTGAAAAATGCTCCCGTTACATCAGTTGATGTTGTACGAAGTTTTTCCATATATAAATATATGTACTCAGACAGAAGCCACAAGTTTTTGTTAAAAAATTTTGAACACCACTTCGTCATTTATTGTTACCATAATTCTAAATAAGTTTATTCATACTTAAAAATGATGTAGTTACTTAAAATAAATGTAAATCTTAATGAATAATAGGAAATATTTAGTTATGTACACTTTTTTTATAAATAAAATTGTTACTATTTTACGATTTTTTTATTTATTTGTATGCATATTTTCGGGTAAACACGTGCATATTTATGCACATATTTTCTACATTTTTATTTGCATATTTGCCGAAGTCTATTTATTACATATTGTTATCACCAACTTTGTCAAAAGCAGTTGTTAGATACCTGTATCAAAGAGTGTCACGACAATTGCTTTTTATTTGCTAATTTATCTGATCTTTATATTTCTGGTCTATACTCTAAAAATTTTATCTTTTTAAATCTGGTAAAATGACTTTAACATAAAAAAATTAAAAATTTACTTAAAAATAGGAAACAAAAAAAAAATACTGACAACAAAGATCGTTTTACATCACCATCCTTTTCATAAAATTAAAATAAACAGTTTTAAAAGATTTTAGTTTAAAAATAAACAGGAGCGTTTACACTCACAATCACAAGTAAAACTTTAAGACCTTCAAATATGTTTATAAATGATGGTAATGACTATGACATTGATGTTATCGCGAACGCAAAATTACGCGTGCATACCTTGATCATTATTGTTTTTGTAGCTGTAATAAATCAGATTAAGTGTTACGTCGAATTTTTACACACTTTATATCTAATTGTTTACTGTTTAGGTATCTTTCATTTTAAACAATAATACTATGTAATCTAATAACCATGAACAAAATTACGGTTATTTTTAAATTTGGTGACACGATTATATTTATTTCCTTCCAACTTATGCTGTTTAATTTTTTTCAAGGAGGAAATTTAAAAAATAATAAATGTATGTTGATATTAGTGAAGATAGAAGAGTTATATAACAGTATGAACATGTTCAAAGCTCAAAGAAAAATAATAGCCGAATAACCATTTAAGTCCGTTTCTCGCTATTCTGAGCATAGCTTAATTCCAATGTAAAAGTTTAAACAAAATAAAGCAAAAACTATGGCAGATATTTAAATAAATTAAGAAATTGCTTAAACAAGTTTTTAAAAATTTTTTTTGTTTAAAATTAACGTTAAAAAAATTTAACATTATTACATTATTATAGAACTTTTCCTACTTTCCGAATCTGGTTTTATCTTTTCTCAAAGCTCTGCTCTGCTCCAAACTTTTGGACATCATCATCATCATTTAACCCGGATCTATCCACTGCTGGATATAGGTCTCCCTCAGTCTTTTCCATGTATTTCTGTTTTGTGCTGTTTGCATCCAATTCTTCTTTTGTTCTCCACTGTATTATTCGCTGTGTCCATCTGTTATCCGACATTCTAGCTATGTGCCCCGCCCAGTTCCACTTAAGGGTCATAATTCTTTCTATGGTATCTGCCACTCCTAATCTCCGTCTTATTTCCTTGTTCGTGATCCGATCCCTGCGAGAAATGCCTAACATCGATCGTTCCATGGCTCTTTGTGTCACACAATTTTTATTTCTTACTTTCTTGGTTAGTGTTAATGTCTCTGCACCATATGTAAGTACTGGCAACACGCACTGATTAAAGACTTTTCTTTTAAGACACATAGGCAGTTCTGATTTAAGAACATAGCTCAGCTTGCCGAATGCCACCCAAGTGAGTCCTATACGGCGGCTTAGTTCGCACGTTTGATTATCTCTTCCTATGCGTATCTCATGTCCTAAGTACTTATAAGAGGTGGTTTCTTCAATATACATGCCATTTACTGAAATCTTTTCGCTTAACACAAGATTTGTCATGATTTGTGTGTTTTGTGTGGTTGATTTTTAATCCAACTTGTAGGTAGGCTGGGTATAGTTTCTCCAGTTGCGATACTGCATCATCGATTCTGTCAGCAAAAAGGACAATATCGTCAGCAAACCTCAAATGACTAAGCATTTCCCCATTGACATTAATTCCTTTTTCACTCAGAATTGCGTTCTTAAACATATGCTCTAATAATGTTGTAAACAATTTTGGCGAAATTGTGTCTCTCTATCGCACTCTCCGTTTTATTTTAAATACGTTGGTCTTTTTATCTGCCAGTTTCACGCTTGCTGTCCCATTTTGATAGATGTATTTTATCATGTTTATATAGCGATGATCTATACGGCACTCTGTTAAGGCTTTTAACATCTTTTGATGACTTATTGTGTCGAAAGCTTTTTCGTAGTCAACAAATATCATCACTAATGGCTTGTTATAGTCAACACTCTTTTCTATTAAGTTCTTAATTACTTGTAAATAATCATTCGTGCCATATCCTGCTCTAAAACCTGCTGCTTGCTCTCTTGGCTGATAGAAATCCAACTTACTTCCTAGCCTGTTGGTAATAACTCTTGTAAATAGCTTATATACTTGTGACAACAAGCTAATGGGGCGATAGTTTCTAAGGTCACTGATATCTTCCTTCTTATGAAGTAAGATGATTTCCGCGTTGTTCCACTGCGTCGGTGTTATCGTTTCGCACAGACATTTATTGAACAGTTTAGCAAGTGTCAGTAAGAGCTTATTTCCTCCTAGTTTTAGGCTTTCGGTCATTACCTTGTCTTCACCTGGGGATTTAGTGTTCTTCATCACCCAAAGTGCATTTTTAATTTCGTATAGTATACTTTTGGACATATGTATAGTTATCTTTCTCGGTCAACACAAGTTGTCCTTTGCCCAACTGATTCCGGAATACTTAGAAGAATCTGTCACGAGTGATTTAGATTTTCATGTACCATTCTTCTACCGCTATATCCATGACTGTATCTGTGCTATTCCAACAAATAAAATGACCGAAATTTTAGATAATTTCAACAGTTACCATCCAAAACTAAAGTTCACTATAGAAATTGATCAAAATATTAAAATAAATTTTCTTGATATTACCTTACATCGCACTACCAATACAGTTAAAACCATGTGGTTTACAAAAGAAAAATGGCCTTCACGATATCTTAACTACAATTTTCATCATCGATTCTCCCATAAGAATAGATTAGTGGTGATAGACTACTTTACTACCCACCAATCTACATAGGACCCCATCATTATTTAATGGTGGTTCCTGTGCCAAAGGACACCGTCAGGCTGATGTGTAACTTGGGCAAAAATACATCTCCTGGTCCTTATGGCATACAAAGAAGATACCTTAAAAAGCTTCCAGGGAGTATTATTCCGCTGCTTACAAACACAATCAATGTATGCCTCTCGTTAAACTAGTTTTTTACTCCTGGGAAAGTAGCTAACACAGTCATGATTCTCAAACCAGGGAAACTTCCAACTAGCACTGAATCCTATACATCTATCTCTCTTACAGTCTATGAGAGATGATATACGCACACTTTATACTATCCCAAACTTTCAATTTGGATTCAGCGCTAACCACTTCTTACAAAATGAATTGATTGGAACAGCAACCTTTAAATCACAAGACCCTAATAAAACAAATAGGTACGCCATAGGCAAGTACGCCATAACCATAATGTCTTTGATCAGGCTTAGCCCAAGGTAAAGGCAACGTAACCACCCAAATCATCTGCTGTTTTCAGTAGCAGTAATGCATTGATTAGTGAGCAGTGCAGTAGTGCCGAGGGGCTCAGGAGGCTGAGATTTCGAAAGCCCTGAAGAAGACATCAAAAATATTGTCGAAAGCTTGGCGCAGTTACAATAGACGCAGTTCAACCTCAAAGCCTGTTGAGTTTAATACTAATTCTTTTAATAGTATTAATCTTAGATTTAGGTCTATATATATATATATATATATATATATATATATATATATATATATATATATATATATATATTTACAGATTGAACGAAATAAATTCGGAACATAGGAATATAATGTATTTCGGCTCAATTCTGCTGTAGGTGGTTGGCCAACAAAAGATTGTCAAATAATTATATTATAAAAATCCCATACTTCAGCGGGCTGCTGGATTAAGAACTCATAAAAATTGAAAGCTACACATAAATCTACGATTTTATTATGCTGTCAAACCAGTTATAGTCCAGGAGATGAAGCATTTCACCTCGCAATTTTTTCGTGCTGCGTGGGTTGACTTGAAATTTAACAGAGGGTAGGTAATAGCCTAAGAATCAAAATCTATATCGAACCAAAGTGCGCCAAAGCCTAGGGGGTGGTTGCCACCCCATCTCCGGGGTGAAAATTTTTTTACGTTTTAACTACAGGTTCATAAACATTTTTAATAAAATGGTGCATTTTATCAAAAAAATTGTAGAGAACAAATTTGTAGCTTTTAAAAAGACAAATACAATTTATTTTTTAAAATGTTTTTGCGATATAATAGGTACCGAAATACGGCCTATCAATGTTCAGCGGTTTTCTTCAAATGCCAAATTTGAAAGATTCAAAGTCAGATATCGGGAAAATGATGCATTTTTGGAAGAAAACTCACAAAACCTTTTTTAAAGAGCATAAATAGACCTATCATAAAAAAAGACTCTAGCTCAAAAATTGAGTGAGTTATGATGAAAATAAGGTCAATACCTCATTTTTTACGAAAAAAATCGATGAAAACAACCTCCTAACCACCCCCATAATTAAAATCGATCTTCACCCTTCTGCAATTCCCTTTGTACATGTATTGTTAATACGTCCAAGAAGTTTGACCCATTTAAAATGCTTAGTTTTAGAAAAAGTACAGCTTAAAGCGAGAAACGATTTACAATTTCATACTTTTTACCCTTCTTTTTTTAAATATGCCCGAAAATACTGAATATATAAAAAAAATAAAAATGACCAAATTGTAGCTTTTTTATTGACTAAAATTATCTTTTATTTAGATTTGTTGTACAATGAATATTTGGCGAGATATAGCCGTTTAAAGCATCGATTTACGATCAAGCACCATCTTTTTCGAGCCCTTTAAACTCACCCCATTTAAAAACCAAGGGTTCCAAAAAGATTTAATTCACAGATCCTTGTAGCTCTTAAAAACCCTCTACAAATCGTTTTTGAAGAAACACTCTATCGTTAAAAATTAAAGGAAATACGTTAAAAAAACCAGTTAATATTTTTCCGGAAAATTCCATTAGTATAGTACAGTACATTTCGGAGCATAATAATCTACAAAACCGGTATATTAGCTAGTGGGGCGTTATACATTCGAAATTTTAAGAGTTCTTATTTTGAAATCCCATACAACAGAATAAAACATCTGCTCATATGTCTATGGCTTGGCAATGAAAATATCAGAGCAACAGATTGGGGATGGTATTCCAAAGATGGTTTGTTATTACCCGTACGCGTGAACAAACAACCTGCACCCGATGAACTTTTGAAAATTATTTTTTGCCAATGCAAAAAAGGATGCGGCGTTTCATGTGGGTGCAGAAAAGTTGGTTTATACTGTAACTCTACTTGTTCTGGGTGCTCAGGTGAAGGGTGCAATAACAGTCCACCAATAATTGAAGAAGATGAGGATGACATAGATCACGATGAAGATGTAATTGATGACGAATAAAATTAATATTATAATTGTTTTACCTATAAATGTAAATATTTTCAACTATTCAACTATTTCAACTATTCAACTATATATTCATATTTTATGTAAATGTATAAGAATATAATTATGGTGCTTTTTTATGTTGATAAATTTTTTTGTATTTAATTCTACTTTTTTCAATTTATATCTTATAAATTAGTTTATAAAAACTGCAATGTTGTAAAGAGTGATTTTCATAAGTTGAAAAGTTGCAAAATTTTGGCAAAAAATTGTTTTCACCTATAGCACTCATAATAATTGATTTTTAAGGGTTGAAAATGTATGAATTTGTATTTTAAAGTATAAAAAAATCACTATTTAACTAATCCAAACCAAATTTCACTCATCTTAAGATTTGTAATAATATTTTACAATTTTTGAAAATTAGGGGTAGTTTTCAGCCCTAAGAACAATCAGGGTTCATCGGCATGACATAAACTATAAAGCAGAGGGTGAGTTGAGGTTAATTCCAAATTTTTATGCAAATCGTTCCAAGGTGAAATCATTTTCTTCCTATTACTAATTTTTTTATATTAATCTCTAATAAGGGTCGCTTTTTAAAAGTTGAAATATGATGGAACTTTATTCAAAAGCACGAAACTATCATTATTTAATTAATTCAAACCAAATTTTACCCATATTCAGGTTTAATATATTATTTTATAATTTTTGACAATAAGGGGTAGTTTTCACCCCTAAGAACAATCAGGGTTCGTCGACATGACATAAACTATAAAGCAAAGGGTGAATTGAGCTTAAATCCAAATTTTTATCCAAGTCGTTCCAAGGATAAAACATTTTTTTTAGAATTAGTAATTTTTTACATTAATCTCTAACAAGAGTTGCTTTTTAAGGGTTGAAATATAATGGAACTCTATTCAAAAGTATAAAATAATCATTATTTAACTAATTCAAACCAAATCTTACCCATATTCAGGTTTAATATGTTATTTTATAATTTTTGACAATTAGGGGTAGTTTTCACCCCTAAAACCCTTCAGCGCACTTCTGTTCGATATAGATTTTGATCCTTGGGCTATCACCTACCTTCTGTTAAAATTTCAACTGGATACATGCAGGACGAAAAAATTGCGAAGTTTTAACTTTTTTCGAGCTTCATTTCCTGAACTATTATCGCTTCCTTAGACAAACCCGTCTTGGGCAAACAACATTGTTACGAGCCAGATAGTTGAACGATATTTTATACAATGTCTATACCCAGATATGGATTTATTTTTGTCCAAGTTTTATATTGGTCCACTATTTCAAACGCAGTTCAAACAGACATGGATTAAATTGTATGTTCCGTTTTAATTTGGTTCAATCTATATATATATATATATATATATATATATATATATATATATATATATATATATATATATATATATGAAACAATATTCATTATTATTTTGTAACTTGTACTTACTTGTAATATACAGCCTTGAATATTTTCCTTAAATGCTAATTGTTGTTGGTACCAAGGATCTAGTGTTCTTCGAGACGTTGTTGTTTTCGCTTTAGCTATACATTTTTTACCATTAACTAGATATACTTTTACATAAGGAGCTGAAACAAAAAACACCACAGTTATTTTCAAGACAATTATGTCATTAAGTAAACAATTTATATTGTATAATATTAATGAGCACTGTTTGGATTATTTAAACTATGTTTCGCAAAGTTAATATTTCGTTGCAGTAATTGCTATTGCTAATCTCTTGTCGTACGCGTTCAAATGTGTCAGATGAATTTGCCCTACATCTAATTGTATGAAGTGCGGTGACCGAGCTGGCCATTCAATCGAATCTCGTCGTTCAATCCATCTACCACGATATTTCTTGTCGGAGTAACGTCTTACTGCACCATACTCGTGTGCAGAAGCACCATCTTGTTAAAATGTTATTTCAAAGTTGCCGAATTAATATGGATTATCTTCCAAAATTTCAAGAATTATCAGCTATGTGGTTTCCTTAAAATACTTGATCAAATATTACCTTTTTCTGGAAATTGAGTATGTTTTTCACGAAAGACCTGAGGATTTGTATCATTCGAATACCTTTTATTGTGTGTGTGTGTGTCATCTAAAAGTTGGTTTTAATTTTTTTTTGGTTGTTAATTAACAATTTTTAATTTGTGTGGATAAAATTTGTTTTTAGCTTATACTTGTTGTACTGATAGACGCAACTTGGGCTGTAGAAGAAGTAAGGTTCATCACCAATATTATTGAGACAGCTGCTACTTTTTTAGCTACAGTACGTACCATTCTGCCTATATAAACGTTTAAATGTCCCAATAAACAATATTTAAACTAAATATTCAAAGTATAAACACTTTAGCAAAGTGAAAACAACTAGAGAATTGAAAAAGTTAACCTTTTTAAGAAACAACTTGAGGCGGTAACTTAAGACGTCAGAATCTTTATTAATAATATATGAAACTTCTTCTTCTTCTTCAGATGCAAATCCACTAATGGATGTTAGCGATCACATTTTCCATTAATTCTCTATTTCTTGCAATATGTATCAGAGATTGTATGTCGTTAATCCCTGTCCATTGCCTTATGTTTCGGAGCCAGGACATTTTCTTGCGTCCCATTCCTCTCTTGCCTTTAATTTTACCCTCGATTATAAGTTGGAGGAACTGGTATTTTTCATTTCGCATGATGTGACCTAGATACGCCGTTTTCCTTTTCTTGATGGTTTCGAAAAGTTGGCGTTCTTGGTTTATTCTTTTAAGGACATCTATATTTGTGATTTTCGCTGTACATGGTATTTTTAGGATACGGCGATAAAGCCACATTTCTAAAGCTTCTAATCTGTTTATATCCCTCGTTTTGAGTGTCTAGCCCTCTACGCCATATAGCAGCACTGACTATATGTAGCACTTAGTAAACCTTAGTCTCAGATGAAGATCGAACTCTGAACAAGTCAGTACCTTCTTGAATTTTACGAAAGCTTATCGAGCTTGCTCAATGCGACATTTTACTTCCCTGTCCGATGCCCAGTCTTCAAAATGCCACGATCCCAGGTATTTAAATTTACTCACTCTTTCAATATATTTAGTATTCAGTGTTATGGTGGAGTTTTCAAATGCATCCAAGTTTCTGGAGATGATCATGAATTTGGTCTTTTTGGTATTAATCTCTAATCCCATTCGCTTACTGTATTCTCCAATTATTATGAAATTATATTATATTATGAAACTATATTTTAGTATTTATACACATTGTTTTAAACCACAACAACTGTGCAGTATACAATGCTTATAAGTTACTGGTAACAGAAATAATAGAGAAAGTCGTACAGGTATGGCGTACCTATAAAATAAACATTGATGAAAATGATTATGAAAAAGAACCGGAGATTACATTGAAAGAAATTGAAGTTGCTGTAAAAAAATAGTACAACATAAATTTCCTGCTGTAGATGCAATTTCATAAATATGGGGAAGACTGGTTTAAAAGTAGCACCTTACTTATGTCAACTCATATGGACAAGCTGAAATGACTGGACAACCTCCGTAATTGGAAAAAAGAGGACTAGCCCAAAACGGAAATGGTTTGACAAAGCATGCAAGGAAATTCTGGAAATAAAAACAAAAAAAAAAAAAAAGATTTAAAATGCTACAAGACCCCACAGATAAGAACAAAACAGATTTTAACAGAACAAGAGCACAAGGCGACTATTCAGAACTAAAAAGAGGATCTACCTAGAACAGCAAATCCGGGATATGGACAGAAGTGGCGAGAGAAATCAAATAAGGAAATTCTTTAGTGAGGTGAAGTCAGTCAGAAAAGGTGCAAGTGTTGGAGTAACACAGCCTACGAGAAATGAAGCAGGTGAACTTATAATGATAGAAACGGAAATCGTCGAACGATGGAAAGAATACTTTCGGAATTTACTAAATATTGAAAGTGAGACAAAGGAAACAGATATTACGTTTCATTCTGCAGATATCAAAATACCAGCACCAACACTTGAGGAAGTAAAGAATGCGATCGCATCTCTAAAAGACCATAAAGCACCAGGAAATGATGGCATAAATAGAGCGTTGTTAAAAAAAGGAAGAAACCTTTTACACCAAAAATTGTATGACATCATTCTGAGAGTATGGTAACAACAGAAAATGCCTAGAGAATGGAATGGAAGCATGGACGTATAAACACAGATGGACTCAGTTATTTACATAAAATTGTGAAATCAAAATTATTTGAATATGGCACATTCTCAGCACCTTCAGCTGTTGTCACGTTTTGTTTTAAAATTTCTTATTCGCGAGTCGCTGAAAATATTACTCCGTATTTTATACTCTACAGGTGCTATCAAACCAAAATAATAATTTATTGGTTAGATTAATATATTTAATTGTAATCAAAATATAAAGTGTGCACATAGTGTGCATTATCATTTAATAATAACGTATAATTTAGATATCAATCAATTATTTTATATGTAGAAGCACTGAAAACTATTTATAAATTGCATCGGTTGTTTACATTTCTCTGTCTTATGGATCTACGTCAAACTTCAAATGCTGTTCCATGTTTGTTTACTTTTTAGTAAAAGTTGTTTTTCGATATTTTGGCTGTATTTTGAGTGATATTTGTGAAAAGTGAAATAAAATAAACGAAATATTTACATCCCGATCTCTCATTTCATTTGTAAGTACATAAAATTTACATTATTTAAGATGAGGAAATGAGGAAGCGTGTTTGTTTACATTTTAATAGGCGTACCATTGGGTTTATTCATGTTCATTAATGTATTAAATAGGATATAAGTTCATGAAGTTTCTTCATCTGATTAAAAAAGATCTATTTAGTACCTCTTTAATTTAATATTTCTCATGAATGCAAATAAATTAGTGAAATGAATAAAACTCATTTATTTTTCTATATAGGTTTCCAAATAATATTGACGATCGAACTATTTTGGTAACAAATTTAGGAGAAAACATAAAGATTTTTTATTGTAGCATTATTTTGATACCTATTAAAAATTAACTTGAATTCAACTATATTTTATTGTATTAATTTTAAAGCAAATAAAATTGTATTTTAATTTGTCTACAAAGACGTGATTTTTTAATAGTTAAACTCTCGTTTTTTTAAATTCTTTGAACGTGTTTTTATACATTATTACTACTTCCAATTTTTAAAATCTGAATAATTACCCGCGAGTAATAATTCAAGCACGCTTATGCTCATTGCGGAAGCATCACATTCTATCGAAGCTTCAAAACATTGTGTGTTAAAGGTATCTTATTGCTGTGTCCATCTATGTTTATACGTCCATGAATGGAAGCGTTATAATTCCCATATGTAAGAAGCGAAACAAAGAACAATTCCGAAACTATAAAGGCATATCACTTATTAGCACATCATATAAAATGGCATCAATTATTTTGCTAAAGAGACTCACACTATATTCGGAAGATATTCTAGGCGACTACCAATGCGGCTTTTATGCTGGTAGGTCAACTATAGATCAGATATTTACCATCCTACAAATATTAGGAAAAATTGTGAATTCATCTGCTATGTGCACCAAATTTTCATATATTTCCAGCAAGCATATGATTCCATAAAAACAAACAAATTTTGGACAGTAATGTTAGAAATGAAAATACCAAGAAAATTAGTTGAATTAACGCAAATATGCGTGACACACTCATTTGCGCAAGTAAAGATGGGAAGCAGTACATCGATGCCATTTGGTATAAGTTCAGGAGGGAGACCCCTTATCACCGTTGCTGTTTAATTTTGCTTTAGAATATGTAATAACTAAAATATTGTCTGACCTGACAGGAGGATTTGCTGATCAAGGATCAAAACTGTTGGTGGCCTTTGCTGATGATATAGATACAGTCACGCATTCTATAAAAGGCGTGAGAGAGGGGTTTTCACAGCTTGAGAAGAAAACAGGTAGTCTGGGTCTACGAATAAATGAAGAAAAGACGAAATACATGGTAGTATTATAGTTAAGTTCTTAACATTATTAAGATCCAAGCTGCTAAAAAGAAAATCTAAATTAACACTGTACAAGTCGATTATTCGCCCAATTATTACATATGGTAGTGAAACATGGACTCTCAACCAGCGGGAAATCAATAAGCTTCTAAAATTTAAAAGAAATGTTCTCAGGTGACTTAAAAGAAAGGTGTGGAACTGAAAATAGTTAGACATAGTTAGACATCAAGCCAAACCAAATAAGATGAGCTGGTTACGTGGTAAGATCCAAGGATGACAGAGTATTAAAGACAGTGTTTTTTGAAGGACCAGATGGTAGAAGAATGGTAGAAGTTTTAACTATGCTTCTGAAACGTGGCGATCACCAACCCAATGGATTGATACAATCAAGAAGTTATTCAACACGAACTTCGTTAATTAGGTACTTGCCACCCAAAAAAATTGATAGATGAAGAAACAATGTAACCAATATGATCCCTTAAGGAAACGCAACATTCATTGGTAGGAAGGATACATTGAACGGTTCAAACATTTTTGGGATACCATAGATTAAAAAAACAAAAAATCATTCCAATAATTTTATTTTGCAAATACTATATATACGTGGTGACATTATAATTGACTTTTTAATAAACGCTTTAAATATAAAGACCAAGGCCAGAAAAATTATAAATATTTTGAAAAATTGGAATCATTTTACAATGGCGACTTCACCAAATAATAACTAGCAGTACCTCCACCATATATTTAAATGTTATAGCCAAAGTTTTATCAGGCAACTTTCTAATATATAAAAATTTCAAAAGCAAATAAAGTTATTTTCATTTCTTCTGTACATTTGTTTTCTAATTTCCTTATATATATATTTTTTAAATTATCTGAATATTATTTGAAGACATTTTAATATAGTTTATATTAATAATATAAATATCTAACTTGTTTTTCACACAAAAAGTTTAATGTTTTTAGCATTTAAATTATAAATTAATATGTTCAGGTAAATCTATGTTTCGGCTAATAATAAACATGGTTTGCAAGTAGCAACATAGTATTTTTGATGCCTCTAACAATCTTTTTTCTTGAACCACATATAACTAATTGCTAACAGGTTTGCTGAACGAAAATGTAAGCTGAGTGTAATTGTTTCTTTTTTTTATTTATTTATGTATGTATTTTGGTTTTAAGAGGTTTCCTTGTCCCTCACACAAAAGACAAGGTGGAGTCCTTTTTCCTTTTTATTTGGTTTCATTTTTGCCCATTTTCTTTGTTAGTTTGATTCATTTTTTTCTTTCTGACTTTTCTGAGTATCTTCTATTCCTAATAACTGACCTATAGACCTTTGTCCCAAAGCCCGCCGTTATGTCCTTCAAAACATCTGAGGACCGGTTTGCATAGTGAATGATTTAGATGTAAAAACCTTTACCTAACTATTCTAAGACTATATTCCAACTTTCCGTTGGGTTAATTTTTATATTATCCACCGCAATGTCCATTTTCTGAACATCATTTCTTCCCATCTAGGTTCATTGTACGTTACGTATTGTAACCACTGTTCTTCTTTATCTATATTCTTCATCACGTTGATGCATTTATTGTTATTCTGGATGCTGTTGTTTCATTCATCTAACAATGGTCTTACTTTCATGTTTATATTAAAGACGACTTGTACTTTGCTCTTCCAATACTATTTATACTTTTCTAGTAAGATGATATTTTTCTTTCTCTCTTTATTTAATTTAGAGTTTGAGCAACTTACTGGTGTTTTCTTTGTTGATTTAGAAATTATTTACCGGTATAAAACGAGTCGTACTGTAATCACTGGGTTTAATGTACATTTAGCATGTTGTAGTGGAGTTGATATCAGAAAATTACTGCCTTAATTAAAATCATGTGTTCAATAAATTATTTCGAAAAAGGGTACATAATTCTTACTTTGAAACACACGGCAAAGAAAATGGAACTTCATAAGGCTTAGTACTTAGTCCTATGTTGTTTCTGGTAGCAATAATTAGTACCATTCATAATCTTCCCAAACCCCTAAAAGCTCGATTATTCATAGACGATCTTGTTGTGCATATTACAGGTAAAAACATTAAAATTATGACAGAGACATTGCAGTTAATGTTAAATCAGTTAGAAGAATGGTCAGCTAGTACGGGTTTCAATTTTTGGTACCAAAAACCTCGGCAGAATTCTTCACTAAAAACCTCTATAAGCCTATCGAACATTGAAGTTGTATAACTCCACAGTGTCATTTAAACCATGCGCAAAATTTCTGGGCGTGTGGTTTGGTTAAAATCTGTAGAGATAGGAATATATAAAAGAGATCATTGGTTTCTAATAAAAATTGTGTATTATTTAAATGTTAGGTAAGAAAATAGCTAGAATAGAAAAAAAAATGAGAAAGACCAGAACGAAGTTAAAGAAGCTAAGTAGACGATAATGTAAAATACCATGGAATTAAAGAAAACGATGTTTATAATATTTCCTTAAATAAATATTATTAAGGGAGTGATATATTATTCATAAATCGTGGTATTGTTTATACGCCCGCTCTTATTTAATAAATCTTCAAGAAAATGTCATAAAGTGGTCCAAGGATTTGAGGTAGGTCACAGGTTACCAAAGGTATCAACAATTCTAGATTGAAATATCCCAAACAAATAGATAGCTGTTATGCAAAGTTTTGCTATGTTTAAGAATTCTATCAGGCCCTTTGATACTTTATTGTATCGGTTTATTATTACTATGATCTAATTAGCCGTTTTGTAACGATAGTTTTACGAGAGAGGAATTTTCTAAATTTAAAGAAATACTTTCTTATATAATATTTCTTTTTAAGAATTTAGAATGAAAAACTCAGTTTATAGTGGATCTATTTACCTGGTAACACTTTCGAACCGGCTCTGGACTGCAGATCTCGCGCTCGAACAACTTCAACCTCCAAAAACCCTTTTTGATGACAAAGAGCTAACTGGATATCTCCTAGAGACGGTGATCCCAACACTTGCCTGCCTACTAGCTGTCCAGGACCTAAACCTTCGATAAATTCTGCTAGCTGACCTTCACCAGCTGCTGTTAGCCGCAGCGAAGGCGACCACCTAAACCGAAAAGCATGCCGTTAGTTTAAAACAGATGGTGTATAGGAAGTAAACAAGTGAAAAGAAGAAATATTTACTTTAAAAGAATTACAGTAAAGAACTGAGAGGATAATATCTTACAATACAAACTTTTGTACACTAACATTTATTGATTTTAGCTTATTGTTTGATGGCAATAAGTAATTTTATGATAGTTTAAAAAAGACTAAAGTTTGTTAAAGAGTTTCTGTTATGATATACAAAAAATAATTAAAAGTAGATTAATGTTAAGTAGAAAAAGTATAAATAATCAATTTTTTTATAAAAAAAATACAATGAAATACCTAAAAATGTCGAAATTACTTAGTACGTTTTTAATGTTTCACAAAACATATTTCACAAAATTGGAGAATAGCCAATACCATGGACTATAACAAAAATAATTAGACATCGCTAGAAAAATACAATATTATTTAAAAACCAAATATTTAGCCAAAAATTACTTTCAAAAGTATTTTAGGTATTTAGATTTACAATAATTATACAGTTGTTATTAACAAATGACAATATTTAGTGGGGTACAAAGAGGAGCCTCCATGAAGATTACAGTCTTAACCACCGCAATATGATGTATACTGGAAAATAATTAATTAGTTAATCGGCAAATCTTTTAGTCACCAGTTTCACATGGTTTTGTCAAATCGGCCTTGTTTAGGATCAACTATTCTAAGACTGTCAATACAAGTATTTCAAGAATGCATAAACACAAGCGAAATCCCTACAGAATGGAAGATATCATACCTTAGTACTATACATAAAAAGGGTGATAAAAATAATTGTAAAAATTACCGAAAAATAGCTGTAAGTGGATCTATGAGTCGAATATATGGAAAGGGATCTATGAGTCGAATATACGGAAAGATTTGAAAGGACTGAATCGAGAGAGAATACTTAGATTATGAAGCAGAAGAACAAGCAGGATTTCGTAAAGGGTCGAAAGGATGTTGTGTGTTTCCCAGTTTATTTAAAATATACCCTGAAAGTGCTTTAAAAAGATGGAAACAAAAATGCAGGACAATCGGTATACCGCTCACCAAAACCATGGTATATATGCTCAACTTTGCAGACGATCAAGTAATAATGGCTCAATATTATGACGATTTAAACTTATATGGCACGAAAATTAATTAAACAGTATGACTTATGGGGTCTAGAAATTAAGAAAAAGAAAACCGATTACCTAAGCATTGGGATAGAACAAAAAGATCACATATTAGACCATAAATTAGACCATAATAAAGCATTGGCTATGAATACAAATATCTAGGTATTATTATTTCACAAGATAGAACATTAGACAAAGCCATAAGAGAGAGAAATATGTCAGGGAGAAAAGCTATCACAATGTTAAACAACATTTTATGGCACCAATCCATCAGCAAAGAAAATAAAAAAAGGATATATGAGCTATAGTAAAAAGTATCACTTTATGCAGCTGTGACGTATGGCCACTGAAAGAGAAAACACTGACAACGCTTAAAGCAACGGAAATGAATCTTTGGAGAAGATCCGCAGCAAGATCTAGAAGAAAAAGGATTACTAACGAACGCAGTAGAAAAATAAGGGAAATCAAACGAATAATCATAGATGACCTAACAACAAAGCAAGTTATCTGGTTTATACACATACAAAGAATGGATGAATAACGAATACTACAAGAAATAGACCTATGAAACAACCGGACTAAGTGGCGATTGGAAGTCAGAAAACGGCGGAGAACGTTATAAACCGACAAGTAGTAACAATACAAATATTAAAGATAATCGCTAAAAGATCACGTTATAAACAGAAAAGTATTATCTTTGCCCAACAGTACACAAGCCCCCTGGGAAAGATTTCATTTTCACTTAACCTGAAAATTTTAACTATCATAACAATAACTTTATCCTTGCCGATTTTAATTGTCAAAGTTCTGCATGGGAATAAAAAGAGACTGATGGCAATGGTAGAGGGTTGGAGCTATGTGCAAATTATGCCAAACTACAACTTATATACTACGCCAAACTTCCATCCCTTTTTAAAGACGCTGGAAGACAATACACCATTGGAGCCTCGATCAGTTCAAAAAGTACGGGATGCAATAAAACACCTAAAAAACATAAATCTTCAGGAAGTGATGGTATCCGCGGAACTTATTAAATGTGAAGGTGCTAATCTGACTAATCATATATATATTATATATATATATATATATATATATATATATATATATATAATTATACTGAGAGCCTGGAATGGGGAACAAATCCCAGAAAAGTGGTGTATTGGGATCGTTTGCCCGCTACACAAAAAGGGTAATCAGTTGGAATGAAGAAACTATAGGAGAATAATTCTCCTTAATGCAGCATATAAAATATTTTCAAGTATTTGATATGGTCGCCTGAGTGCATATTCAGAGGAGCTTCTTGGCAAACATCAAAGTGGTTTTAGGCCTGGTCGATCAACAACAGACCAGATCTTTGTGCTAAGGCAAATACTGGAAAAAACCAATGAATTCAACATTGACACATACCATCTTTTCGTAGATTTTAAATCGGCCTATGATAGTGTTCTTAGAAATAAAATATGTATGAAGCTATGGATGAATTCTACATCCCCGACAAACTGATAATATTGTTTAAAGCTATAATGCGTAAAGTTGTTTGCAAAGTCAAAATATAGGGCGAACAATTACAGGCATTTGAAACGCATGTTGTTCTGCGACAGGAAGATGCACTCGCGTGTCTCCTTTTCAACATAGCTCTGGAAAAGGCGATCAGAGATGCCCAAATAGACAACAAGAAATCAATTTTAATAAATCATCCCAAATTTTGGCATACGCAGATGATGTTGACCTAGTTGCCCGCACAACACGCAAGCTAGAAGAAATGTATAGTACCTTGTCAAATGCCTCAAAAAATAGGGCCTGCAAGTAAATGAGGAGAAAACTAAGATGATGGCATCAACACCCAACAATAGAGCCAGAAACATTGGCCACCAATTCAAGGCTGATAACAAGCATGATTCACATACTTAGGCTCCCTGATCACCAAGAAGAACGTCATAATGGAAGAAATCAAGCGAAGAATAATCTTAGCAAACAAATACTATTTTGGATTAAATAGACATATGAGAAGCAGAAAGTTAAGCCAGAAAAGAAAAATAACCATATACAAACCCTTATACAACCACTGTTGGCATATAGATCGGGGACATGGACCAGTTCCAAGACAGATGAAAACCTCCTGCTTATATTTGAACGAAGGATCCTGAGAAGAGTATTGGTGAATATTCCTGTGAAAATGGTGTTTGGAGAAGAGGTAAAACTATGAGATATATCAAAGATATAAACATATATTTGGTGATAAAGACGTATTATCTCTTATAAAAATAGGAAGACTAAGATGGGCAGGACATTTGGCAAGATCACAGCAGAACAACCCTCCAAGAAGAATCCTAATGTCACATCCTATGGGAAGTAGAAGTAGGGGTAGGCCAAAATTCAGATGAAGGGATGGTGTAGATGAGGATGGTAGAAAAATAGGCCCAGCAAACTGGCAACAGTTGACAATGGATAGAACTGACTGGCGTAATTGACTTGGATAGGTCGAGGCTCTTTTACAGGGCTGTAGCAGCAATGATGATGATGAGGTGGAAGACAGGATAATATCCGGATACAATTTTTGTACCTAGCCTAATAGCGCTTAGTGTAAAAAACCATATCGAAAATGCAATTACTCGCATCCAACACAAACTACTCATTTGTATTATGCGCGCTGCAATACCACAAGAAACGCCATTTAAAATTCTCAAATTGGGAAAAAGGTGCCTCGGATCTCGAAAATTTGCCCAATAACAGAAAACTATGACAAATTTGTCAACATTGTGAAAAGTATTTTTCGAAGAAACATTCCGCAAGGATGCCGGACTTACTATGTTCAAGGACTAACTCCAGACTCTGTTACATTACTTAATGGAACAGATGTAACTGGCGTAATGTCCGGGGTGCGGTTTAAATTAAGATGACCATTTATATACAAAATCTTATAGCACAGAAATCTGTACGCCGTAGAAAAAGATGTTTCAAATATAAAATGTAGCTGCGATAATTTCAAATTAGCACTTTTTGTGAAGAATAAACCATTTCCTTAGAAACAACACTTGAAGCGACCGTTGATTTTGAATGTCAGGTACGTGCGCGAAATCAATGTTCAATAAAATTTGTATGAGCTCGACGGTAAAATTTAATATCTTTTGATTCAAGTGTCCTACTGACAAAAAATAAGATGCATAAGGGAGAGTCCACCAAACTGGAATGGCAAGTATCAAGTAGCGCGAGCTTAGCATGTTACTTAAAATGTAACCAATGAACACGAATGATTCAGCGCACACCAAAATAACAGTAACGTCATTCATTCTAATCATTCGTTTCCATTAGTTACATTTTAAGTAACATGCTAGACGCGTGCTACTTGATACTTGCCACTTGCCACGCCAGTTTGGTGGGCGCTCTCACTTAAGTTAAAGAGTTCAGGTTTTGTATACAATTTTTGTATTTTGCCGCAAATAAACTTAGATTGTATAAAAGTGTTAAATAAATTTGCCATTTTTTTGCCATTTTTGAGGATTCTCATGAGGTCAATACAATCTATCTATCTAGAGCCTAACCTTCAAAACGTATAGTATGGAATTTTAGTTATAATTGTAATGATATAGGCGACGCATTTAAAATATGCTTAAAAAATGCTGAATTTAAACTTTCACAAAACAAATAATCTAAAACAGTTAAAAACTTTTTTTAAACTAGTACGTTTTTCAAAAGAACTAAACTTTTGCTATAGACTACATCCAAAACCCCATTTTTAGAGTCATTTTCCGTGACGTGCGATTGTTTGAAATGTAAAACATTAAATTCTGCATTTTTTATTCATATTTCAAATGCCTCATATTTGTTGCCACAACTCAAAATTGTTATTTTATGCCACGAGTTTTAAAGATTGATCTATAAATATATATATATATATATATATATATATATATATATATAATATATATATATATATTATATCAATGGTATTCCGGGTTTGACTCCGCGTTTAAATGTTGTTGGTTTTGATAAAAACCGTTTTGACGACGTTTCGGCAAGATCTCACTTGCCATTTTCAAGTCTCTCTGGATGGTCTGCTTCTTGTCGATGTTCGAGTGGAAGTGACGCTACGGGTGTTACTTCCACTCACTTCCACCAAGTGTCACTTCCACTCGAACATCGACAAGAAGCAGACCATCCAGAGAGACTTGAAAATGGCAAGTGAGATCTTGCCGAAACGTCGTCAAAACGGTTTTTATCAAAACCAACAACATTTAACGCGGAGTCAAACCCGGAATACCATTGATATAACATACAGCTCCCGCGGAAATATCAAAACTAACATATATATATATATATATATTATATATATATATATATATATATATATATATATATATATATATATATATATATAAATATAAATATCACTACGACAGGTCAATGAAAGTGATCAATTTTATTGATCTCACGAGAATATTAAGGAATGACAAAAATCGCGCCACGTTTATTTATGTAACACCTTTATACAAACTGAGTTTATTCACGGCAAAATACAAAAACTGCATACGAAAGCTGCACTCTTTATTTTTTATACGCATTTTGATTTTTGTGGGTAGGACGCTTGGATAAAAAAATATTGAATTTTTACCGTCGAGCCGATACACATTTATTGAACATTGACTTTGTGCATGTAACTGACATTCAAAGTCGACGGTCGCTTCAAACCTTGCTTCTAAGAGAACAATTTAATCTACACAAAAAGTGCTAATAAACATTTTTGTTTAAAATTATGTCAGCTACATTATTTGAAACCTTTTTTCTACGGTGTACAGATTCTCGGTAGATCGTTTTTTTTGCGTTTTTACCCCTTTACGATTGGAGTTTCAGGGGGCAGTCCGGGGGTAAAAGTGGTAAACTTTTTTGAGGTACAAAATTAATATTCTTGGCGAAATTCAGCTTGTTCTTATGATTTTTAGGGGTCAACTTTTTGACGACTGGGCGCAAAAAATGAGCACTGGTTATAGGGAAAATTAATAATTTTGGAATTCTACAGAAACTCTTTCACAAATATAGATATGGCAAATTTATATGGAAAATGTATGATTTTATCTGAAACAAGTAAGAATTTTAAACAACCGAAATCAAATACTAATGATATCAAATAAATAAAATATGTATAGGGTAGTCCGTTATTCAAATGGCACAAAACAGCCGAATATTCCTAACATGAAAATATAAAGATAAATGTATAGTTATATACAAATATATAGGTATATAAGATGTAGGTCAGCCATGACTTCACTTAAAGTTAATATTAGGAAATACATTGTTTGTGAATTTTTCGTTTTATCTTCATCATCAATTTCAAAAATAGATATATTTAACATTGCAAACTTTTTCTGTTACATAAAAACCAGTTTAGTTTATAAAAAATATTGATAATTATTTTAATTTTAATAATTTTTTTAATCGTTCAAGAAAAGACAGTTTAAGATTTGATTTCATGTATAGTGACTATACTATTTGCTTATACGTATTTTTTCTTACCAAGAGTCATCAGAGCGACTTATGTAGAAGCTCTGAACGTAAAATTAAATCTCTCTTGCCATAAAAAGTAATAATAACAGAACTTCATACAGACTCTACAGGCGCCACCTAAGAATAAAACCAAAAACTTATAAAACCGAAGTTTTTTAAGTGTTCGAAAGCAAATTCAGATTACTAAATATGTGCCTTCTACTTGAAAATCGTATAATCTTTCCACTTGCAACGACAAATAAGGCACTTTATCACTAATTCTTTATTATTTTTGTTGTTTTTAAATATTTTACGACTTCTCTATATTCGAATTATACTTTTTATCACTCCTTAATACATACTTTGTGTTGATTTCCCGGTAGATTTATGATTTATTATATTGTAAGTTCATTAGCTACAGTTTTAAACTCGATGGGACTTTTATCGTCATTTAATGATATACGAAGTACACACGTGACTTTCTTTTATCAGGAACATGGAATTTTAAACATATCCTTTGTTATAATAACTGTTTGTTTATTAATATACTCATAGTATTGTTTTTATGGCCACAATCAATTTGACAATTAGACAGAAATATGTGAGCGCGTTATTAGATATTTATTGGACAATTCCCATGTGAAGCAGAATTATTATCTCCAGTAGTATTAATCATTGATCGGTGTCAGGCCTACCTCAATAATTATGTAACGAGTTACATAATTTAAATGATGAATAAACGTATCTTTTTTTAACCGACGAAAGAGTGAATTAAAAAAGCTCTTCTCTAACATCTGATGCCTCAAGATGTCTTAATATGTACAATGTAGTAAAAAGCTATTTAGCTATTAAGACAGTCAACATTTTTGCGGTTGTGATGAGTCTCGAAACGTACATTACCGTAAATACAGCATTACTTATATAGCACAAAATAGACAGGATATTTCAGATAGAGACCACTGTAATGAAATGCATCGCCTCAGTCTCGCCACCGTTCCATACACACGCACTGTACCATTGGCATGGTACAGTGTTTTTTTTTTTAATGTCAGGTACCTAGTGTAGATTGTAGTTTGTGTGTAGAGTAATTGTCTTGATACTTAGCAAAGTCGACGTCATTGTCTTTGCTAAGAGACGCTAATTGTATCCGAACGTCTGCGGTCCCTCCGGTGAGTACCGATCGCACAAGGATAGAAATTATTTTCATTCATTAATTTTTAATAAACGAAAATTTCTCCACCCAGGTGAGATTCGAACTCACGACCTGTAGGTTCAAAGGCAGGCGCTCTTACCACTGAGCTACAGAGCGGGTTAATTTACAGTTTAAAAGTATTAATTTTTCGAAAAAATCATATTGGATATTTTTTGCTTGGAATTTATTTTTTTTATCGATTAAGGTTAGCTTTAATATAAAATTTTAAACCAACTAATTGGGGTAGATTTTACACCTAAGGTAAAAGCACATTTCGGCTTACTGGAAAACAAGTTTTTTTAAAATAATGAGGTTTTCTTCACTTCTGTTCCGACAGTACTTATGAAAAGCAGTTGTACAACATCCATTTTACCAAGGTGTTAAGTTTTTTGTAAAAGGTATTATACTTTTTCCTATGTCAATGTTAGCAGCGTAGATCATCATTTGTTAAACTATCTACATCATATTTCCAGAGAAGGAAATTTGTTCCATTTGGTGGTCTACTTTAGTCATTTATCTTCATTATTTGTTATGAGGGTGAGAAAATGGGTACTACCATATAGATCATCTAAAACATTCCATGTTATAAAAGGATATATTTTTTGAATCGCATAGTCTTAGGTTATTAGCTCAGAAACTTCCCGTGGAAATATTAAAATAAGTGTTAGTAGTTTTTAGTATGTTCTCTACAATTTGTTCTCTGCCATACTTAGTTGGTGAACTGTATGCAATATTGTGGACATTAAAGTCCATTAGTAGTAAAACTAGTAAAGTAAAACAATAAGTCTAATCGTTCAACTTTAGTGGCATTGAAACTCCGAGGGATGTATATACTACAAATAGTTATACTTTTAGAGCAATATATGGTTATTACGATGGCTTTTAAGTTTGTAACTAATGGCAAATATGTTGAATAGACGTTTATTTCAACAAAATGTCTTTTATAACCTTTCAGAAAAATACTACGATTCTGTTTGAAATTGTTTTTTTGTAATAACATATTTGGATTGGTGTCGCTGGCAAGCTGTTATATTCTTTCTAAGCGGCAAAAGAATCAAGAATCTGTCATAATTCCACACTGAATAAGTGTTTAAGTTGTCAATGTTTGGATTTTTCAGAATGTTGTAAAGGATGGGATTTGTCATCATTGCCGGAAGTATAAAGTAATGTTTATGATACTATGCTAAGTGTATCGTCCAATTCTAAAGGTAGTTTCTGTTTAAGCTTCTTTAACATTATTGTAAACATATTTTTTAGTGGGTAGGTATTTAGGTGTGGATGCATATATGTCAGATAAAAACAAATTGATGTTAGAAATAATTGTATGGGCTTCTATTGTGAGGCTACTACTTTCTGGGGCATTCTCAAGAAATACTACGAAATTATCTAGTGGAGAAGAGAAACTTTGTGGGTTGTTGGTAATAAGCTCATTAGTTGCTTTTATTCATCTGATATTTTAGATTTATCTGTGGGATCCATCTTTAATTTTTCCTTACGTGTTTTGTGATTTTTCCATAGAATCTTTGGAGGGAAGCATCAATGACAAGTTTTCAGTTTAAGAATTAGATATAAGGTAGTCAAGAGAGTGGGAGTCTAGCGTGCTGAGTGGGCTAGAAAGTGCTCTTTTTGTATAGGCTTATGAGATAATTGTTCTAATACAGTAGTTGATGGGGATTTTGTTGCCGATGATTGTTCACCAAAAAACTGTAGAACATTGGTGTTTTGACAATTTGTACAACTTGCAGCTACGTAACCAGTTTTCTTACAGATTTACAGTTTGATTACTTATTTTCGTGAATTTTAGCTTTAAAGAAAGAAACAGTAAATGCGAGTTTTAAACTAAGTCTCTTTAAATAATATTTTATGAGGTCATGAGGAATTGAGGAACAGATATACGAAATTATATACATTTTTACTTTAATTTTGGTAATACGCTGGACAACAATTTCAATTTTGCTTAGGTATATACTCAGATCCGGTTGTTCGAGGTTTGAGATTATATTTTAGGGCCAACAATATCACCAGTGGATTTTACATAGTAGAACAGTTTTAATAAACTGTGTGTGAGTGAAAAAAATTGTTTTTTTCTTTTTAGGGAAGGAAGTCCTGGATATAGGTATGACTCTATTATTGACTGTAGATTTATTATTCGTCATTTTATTGTTTTTGTTGTAGCATTTCAATTTTCGTATGTATTAAAACACCGAAAAATATTTTCAATCCTTTTTGCGTCGCTGAGATTGATAATATACACATTTCTTTGGTATTTCTTCTGATCGTGAAGCTGCTTTAGGATATTTTGCGCGTCAACTCAACAGGAATCTTTCCGTTTATGCTTTGTTTATACAGAATGACTCGAACCGAGTTTGGCGAATGACATCACTCTAGGATAAGCCCGCTGCCAGGGCAGATGGTTTCGTTGTTTAGTCCGGATTTTCTTTAAATTCGTAATGTCTTTTCGTTATTCGTTTTTGTTATGGAAATATAGTGTAAAGTGCAGTTAAAGTTAGTCAAGATATTGATGAAGATTTGGAGCGTATAGCTTTCGGGTGTAGTCTTCAAAAGCCGGCAAATTTTTTTAAGTTGAGGGTGAATTTGGGCTCAAAAATGGGATTTTGAAGTTTCTGTTTTTTACCGATTGTTTTGTGCTGTGCCTTATTTGAGAGATTTGTAAGACGGCGTTTCCAATCAGTTGAGAGGTCCACAAAGTTTTCAGAAGGTATTGAGTGGCCGAGTTTTGAAGAGTGTAGTTTGTTGTCGTCCAAGATAATCCGAAGCCTGAACTTCCAAAGAAGACCAATTTCAACTTAATTGGGATATAGTTGTGTGTTGTTTGAAGTGTTTTGGTTCAATTCTGATCCCAAAAACTTTCTTAAAGAAAATACATCAGTCAGAGTGATATAAGGTACTTTTATTAAAATTGTTTAAAGTCAAAATAAACAATTTTTCATTAATAAAAAATTTGCTTTCATCACAAACAATAAAAATTGCAGATAAATAAAATTATAAGTTTTATGGATTATCTAGTTATCATATTGGTTTCTTTTCAAGGCAATTAGTATTAAAATTTGATTATTATTCCAAAAAGGTTTGATATTTAATTTCGTCATATGCCAGTTAGTATTATCCTTTTTCTGACAATTGATACATAACTATTTATTTAAATTTTTTGTTTCCCAATGTAAGCTCCGCTGAGAAATCTAGACATTTTTATTTTAATAATAATTTAAATCCCTATAAGTGGCTCCTAAGTCTAAAGCTTGTAGTAAATCGTTACAAATAGCGCCACTGTAAGTTTTGTTGATAAATTTTGTTATTATTATTCGTAATAACTGTTGATGTAAAGTAATAACAAATATGTAATGTTTCTGTTTAAACCAGGAGTTGTAGAATTATTTCCATTAAAAATAGTTTTAAAATTTAATATTTTTTAGGAAAAAAAGCCTTTCTTTTTATCCAGCAAGTGGATTCTTTTAAACGGCGTCCATTTCAAATAGTGTAGGAACCTTCTTGTGTTTTGTTGCCCAGAAAATCTATGTAAGTATTTTCTTGATTTCTTTCTATGTTGTTAACCCATCCAGTCCCTCATTTATTCACTTACTTACGACTCAGCTCTTTAACCAAACCAAGAGTGGCCGTTCGCAAACGTTTCGGTTTGTTTGCTTACACTATATCTAGCTCATTAACTGCTGTCTGAACTTTTAACCCCTTATAAGTGATACCCAATGTCGTAGGCAGAATTAATTCACTACATTGTAATCAAATGCAACAGAGTGATCAAGATTACTGTTTATACTTCACCTGGAATATCTTTAAACAACAACTCATACTGCAAAATGTGTTGTCGAAAAGCGTAGAGCTCTTGCAGAATGAATTGCTTGTTTATCAGTAGATTGGTAACAAAAAATTAAAAAAATTGTATATAATAATTGCAATACTTGATTGTTGCCTGCAACAGGTTGCATGAAGCAATAAAGAAAAGGTCACCAATTGTTAATTCTGTCGTTCTACCAAATTATATCAATTTATATTTTGGTTTAATCACAAAACTTAAGAAAAAAATGGCAGAAATACCTTTCAATGCAAATAGGCCAGTCCATTCACCACTGTTTAACACACACCAAAAATATTAGTTTACGTACCTCCTATATTTCTTAATATTAACAGTAGAATGTAATATTTTCATGCTAGGTATACATGGCTATTCTATATGCACAATGATTAAGGGACCATTCTGTATACATTGTATTTTATCTATTAATAAAAATAAAATATATTTACATTATTTGATGTAATAAACAGCATAAAACAGACTTTATTTCTACAGAAGTTATACTTTTTCTACCTATATGAAAATGTATTACTATTGTTGAAAATTTGTTTACTTAAAAGATCAAATAGAGCGCAAATAGTCTAATGATTCATTTTACCTATAACTATAAATTGTATAGAGAGCTGAGGAAAAAGAAAATATTAATACACGAGGTTAAATTTGGTGCAAAAAGTATCCACTTGCTTACTAACCATACACTCACAATTAGAACCTAGTCGAACAAATCAGTTTTATATCGCAAAGACAAATCCCAAATTAGAATGTTAACAAGTAATGTTTTATAAATTTTCACAAAATTAAATAATGAGTAAAGTATCATAGCCACGCACTTTTCTCCAGTAAACTCTTTTAATCCGCTTCCTACTACTTACAGGTTGTTTGGGTGACAATTTATGAAGGAAGAAATATGTTTACGATTGATGTATTTAGAAATAATAGTTATGGTTAATTGTATACTTACTTTTTAGAATGTAAAGTTAATTTACAGAATATATTTTCATTTAAATTATTTCTTTGACAAAATTGTTCTGACTGTTCTTACTACCTTAAAACTAAAATCTATTGGCTAAAAGAGACAACATTTAAGGGAAAATCTGGTATTACTGAGACCAAAGGTAATTTACAAAAAGAAATATACTAACTACAATGGATCTAAAAGAATTACCAAATGAAAATACCCGCAAACAAAACAAAACGATGGCTTTTATTGACGCATCTCCAATGAGATTAACAATTCTTGTTAATATTCATCCAATAGAAAAACTATAATGCCAAATCAGCTTGTTTAAGAAAGTATTCGATATACAAAGATGCATTAGAACATAAAATATTTGCGTAGTATACTATCTCTACTCAATTTTGAGTCAAAATTCTTTACTTTCAAAAGTACCTGTCCCAGTTGTCCGGCATTTGCGATGAAATTTAAAACAATAGGATGATAATCGTTAAACCATTACCTTTTTGTATTGGAACTCCTTCTGGATAAAAACTTTTATATCTTCAAGATTCATATATATCTTTATATATTATAATCATGAAAACCAGTATTGCGAGTGAAAAATACAAAAAAAATAGTTTAAGGCAAATTGAATTTCAAATATCAAAATCGGTATACTTAAAAAAATGTATTTTTTAAAAATAGATAAATTTATTTATGCTCCAGTCATCAGAGATGAAAATGCCGCTGAACCACGAAAAATTAGACAAACAAGCTAAATTTCTCTGAGAATGTTAAGTTAGGAACTCCAAAAAATTTGCAAAAAGTTTATAATGTCTTTCCCCGGCTTCTTCCTAAAACCAACCACCCTCGTAGGGAAAAAAACGAAAAAAATCGATTTACCAAGAATCGGTGCGTCGTAGAAAAAACTATATCAAATAAAAAATGTAGCTGAGATAATTTTGTTGATGGAAAAATGAAAAAACCAATTAAAACAATTTACTAGAGCCAAAAAAATATTTAAATAGAAATATGGATTCTGCAATGATGCATTTCACATTCTATAAAAGAAGCAATCAACGTAGGATTCCTGCTTTTGTTAGTAGTGTCTTACGAGTACAATTATCTTCGCCAAAATATCTCCAACAACCTTTAAATAGTAGGATCATCTCAAAATGTAAAGAAAAGTGTGTTGACATTGACATATATTAGAGTCTGTAGCGGAATAAGATGGTAAAATCTGCACGCGGATTTTATTTGAGGTTGGGTACTTAAAACTACCTATTTAGAAACCATCCTAGCCAAATTGTTAGCTCCCTAGGTGGCACCTGAGGACCCATATGCAAACAATGTATTTAATATATATATATATATATATATATATATATATATACATATATATATATATATATATATATATATATATATACATATATATATATATATTTATATATATATATATATATATATATATATATATACATATATATGTATATATATATATATATATATATATATATATATATTCGCATTAAAAAATCTGAAAAATTCCCAAATATACATTTTAATGAATAAAAACCCTCTGATTTTTTTTCAGATTTGTATTGGACTTTTAAGTTTTTAGAAAATTGTAAGATTGTGTAAGCAATTTTTAAAAAACTTCTAAATCATTATTTTTCATGAGTTTTTTTTTTCAGGCTTTTGAATGACGGAGTTAAATGTTTCATTTTGTCCCCGCAAAATCCTCACAATTTGAAAAACCCAATTTTTTGATATTTTTTTATGTTTTAGTACATAACCTCAGTTAAATGTAATAAATAATGATTTTTGTTTCTCTACCTTCTTTATTCAAGTGATCATTATCATTAAAATATTTTCATCCCAAAACCACTAGGTTTTTTTGGATCAAAATTAAGCCCAGGAAAAATATTTGAATTAAAAAAAATTTGTGTATGTAGGTAATTTTTTGGCGAACGTACAAATAATTTTTGTTCGTGTATTTTTTTGTTCTTTTGAATGATGGGGTTAGATTTTCTATCTTCGCTCTAAAAAATTCTCAAAACTCGAAAAAAACCCTTTCTGGGTATTTTCCTATGGTTTAAGCACATAATTTAAACTGTATGTCAATAAATATTAATTTTTGATACTTATTTTATGTTATTTCTAATATAGCGATGGGGTTTGCCATTTTTAGACCAGAACGTGCTCAAAATACGAAAACCCTATTTTTTTAAACGTTTTTAGCACATAAGCTCAACCGCATGTGAATTAAATACGATTTTTTATCTATTTTTTTCGTTTTTTCTAATAGCAGGATTATATTGGCCATTTCCACACTGAAACATAGGTACTCTGAAATCGAAAAAACTGCATTTTTCGTTGATTTTTTACATATTTTAAGCACATAACCTATTAAATGTGACAAATAACGATTATTGTGTGCCCCGTCTTTATACGAGTTGTAACTATTATTTAAATATTATCATTTATGGATTAAATTAATCAAATAATTATATTTAATTTTATATTAGACCATTTTTTAATATTTTTTAATAATATTGAAATATTATAAAATTACAAAATAGCAAAAAATATTTAAAATCACAACAAAATAGTAGTTTTTGTCTTCGTCACTCTATTCGTTAATTACGGGGTTAGTATTTGATGTTATAAATAAGTCTTAAAGTATTTTTGCTGGTCTAATAATTATTTACTTATACCTTGCATTTCTAAGATAATAAATAATTTCCGCGACGTGAGAACACGAGCCTAGAGTCCTTAATCCATTGACACAGGCACAATATGTCGAATATTGTCTTGTCAATATATCAATACATGCATGCATTAAGTATAACTACACACAAGCTTCTGCTAGTCTACAGTACCACCTACTGTAATACATTTGTTCCAATATTTTAACGTTTTTACAAATCAATTTCCGTAACTTAATTTATAAATATGAAAAAGGTTATTTAAAAATGGTAGTTCCGTCTGAGAAATCGAAAGAGACAGGTAACACGAAGTAATGTCTTATGTAAAACTTTCTTAGCCATTTATGTAGTTAAGGTTATGTTCTAAAAATAAGGGGTTTGTCATATTTTAGGCATGTTCTGATCTGGTAAAAACATAGGGATAATACCAAAAAATAGGTTTTTTTTTCAAATTTTAAGGATGTTACGAAGAGAAAATGGAAAAAATATAACCCCGCTATTTAAAAGAACAGAAAAAAAGACACAAAAAATAATTATTTACAAGTTTCCAAAATTAAATTTACATAAATTAAAAATTAATCGAAAAATTCAAATGTTTTTCTGAGCTCAATTTAAATTCAAAAAATCTGAAAAATCAGTGTGTTTTTGAGCATGAAAAAATTTAAATAAAAGTCGCTCAAGTAAAGAGGACAAGAAACAAAACTCATATGTTGCATTATGCTATGTGTCACATTTAGTTGCTTAAAACATGGAAAACAATAATGGGGTTTTTCGAATTTTAAGGTTTTTTTAGGAGCGAAAATGAAGCATCTTATTCCGTGATTCAAAAGATTTGACAAAAGAATATACAAAAGATAATAACTTATAAGTTTGACAACAATTATCTACATAATTTAAAATTTTTTCAAAAATTCAGCTGAATTTTGATTAAAAAAATCTAAAACAAAATCAGAGGATTTTGGATATTAAAGTGTATTTTCACGAATTTTTTCAGATTCTCTAAAGTAAAGGATTGCATGGGAAATTTTTTTTAAAACACTTTTTTGCGGTAGGGAACCCAGGGGCAACCTAGGGTATTAAAAATTTGTCTAATGGGGTTCCTTAGTATGTACTTGTAAGTGCCCAACACCAAATAAAAATCCAGCTGAGTGCAGATTTTACCATCTTATTCCGCTATAGCCTTTGCCACTAAATTTTCTAGAAATTTAGAAAACAGTAAATAAATATTTCCTTTTTTGAAAATTATTTTTTGAAAATCCTTAGAATATTTCTAGATATTTTGTCTTTGCATTGAAATTTAAATTTCTATTACACTGGTAGTTAAAACTAATAACTCTAAAATTGTTCTAGTCCAACTTATGTCGCTAAACTTAAGATTTTAGCAATAAGCTAGACAGTTACAATCAAGATAGATTTATCAGTTAACTATCTGTGTCATAGATGTTTGGTGGAAGTAATCATGTAAGCAAACACACAGACGTACATAGAGAGAGATAGAGAGAAATTGGGGAAAGTATCAAAATCTACATGTGAAGTTATATTACGTGAGATATTCATAACGTTACCGTGCCGTCCAACGGTGCTTTTTGACATGCAAAATTTTTATTTTTTGTAGTTTAGTTTGGGTTATCGGTTTAGTTTATATAGTTATTCTATTACATATATAATAAATAGAGAAAAACATGCATACATACATACCAAAAATCCATTTTTGAGAAGTAGCTACACAATACCAGGCTCAATCCATGCTGTTAACGAATGTGTTGAAGACATTTTGTCTCAAACGACCAGAAGTGTTAAAAATATTTTTTATAATAAGTTATTTACTACATATTAAAAAAATTGTTTCCTAAAAAATAAAAAAATCTGTTCAAGAATTCCTTCTTTTAGGAATCTATTTTAAAAAAAGGAAAAAGTTACATGGAGTTTTCCATTTTAGTATTTCAGATTTACGAATGTTTATAGAACGTAACATAATATAAATATGCACCATTAGAACATAATAAATATTTTGGTTATTCTAGCAAAAGCGTTATCAAGCAAAACAACTTTTGACTTACCCTATTCTGTTATATTCGAAACGTTTTAATTATTTCTACCCAATTTTAATTTAACTAACCTTTTTTATTATTATTTTTTTAAATTTTAAGTTATTATTTTAAATGTAAAATGACAGTTTCGGTGCTCTTTATGTTTACTGTTGGGAGAACTTTGATTTAAAAAATGATTATTTCACTGCATAAATTTAATTGTAATACATTAGGGTCAACTTTATTGCAAATAAGAAAGACAGCCAAATAAACACTCAAAAGATTATATAATGAAATTAAGTATTAGCTCATATTTAAACTGCCAAAAAATCCAAATTAGACCCAACACATATAGAAAAAACACATGAATTGACTGACTCTGTAATTAAGGTGTACAGAGAGAAACGGCAAATGATGTTAAAATTAGACACCCCAAAAATAACAATGAATGAAGAAGGTAATATAAACAAGTTGCAAAACGCTTAACCGGAGCAAAGAAAAGCTTCGAGTAAAGACAAATTAACTGCTAAAATGTTGTAGAGCAACCATGATGGAACAACTAACAGCATTAGGCTATTGATTATGCACTTTAAAAAGAAACTACAACGGTAAAGCGGTTTTATTGTTTTATATGATCAATGGACCCTCAAATATAAAACAACCGCGAAGTGCTACCATTTAATGGGGTGCGTTTTTAAGAAAGGGTTAAATCAGTCCCTATGCATAAGGGTAAATTCTAAGTAATTCTGGTACATATATATCTACGGAAAGTTGTTTCAAATAAAATTTTCTATCTATGCCCTAAATTCAATAGGATTGTCAGGGAAGACATTTTGTAGTTCGTAATCACTCTATAGTAAGCGGCTATATATTTATTTATTTATTAGCACACAAATTTACTTCTCAATTATCATTTTTGCCGATTACATCTGTTATAAGTCCGAACTAGATAAAGAATACTTGCCTTGTTGCGAAATTTATTATTTAGTACCGCGTGCAGCTTATCAGTGTCGTTGAGGTATACCTGAAAGTCACGAGAGGAACAGGCGGACATTGTTACCCTTTTCGAAAGTAATATTCTTATTTCAATGCGGCAACGTTGTTAAAACCCGTCGACAAATAGTGAAAATAAATATTAAAATCAGGTAGTCAGAAGTATTACATGAGCGTACTGTCGGGTAACATGGCATTAATGCCAACGTGAAGTACAAATGTTAATAAATCGGATAAAAGGAGGTGGTTATCTGTGAAAAAAAAAAACAAATGATTAAATCGGTTTATGAGGATTACGTAGAAGATGATATGTTTATACAGGACGTCGCGACATTGTAATGTAATTTAACGAAAATATCGGCTCGTACGGTTTTTCGAATAATTCAATTTAATAAACCACTTCAAAAACTTATTCATAAAAGACTTACATAAATTGTATTGGACGATATTACGAAAAGTATAATCCGAAGAGTAGTTCATGGATTTTATTTTAAGAACGAAATGTCCACGTTAAAGGCTATTTAACGAGAAATTAATGCAAACGCAGATGATACTTTAAATAAAATATCTATGCGGGTATTACAAAAAGAGGATTCCGTAAAATGGATTTTCGGTATGTAAAGAGAAAGTTTGTTAATCGACTGAGACGAACTAGTGATATGACAGAGATAATATTTACAAAAAATTCGTGATTTTAGACCTTTTGGCAAAAAAATTTAATATATGGACGAAACGTGATTGAATGAGGGTCATACGAAATACAAGGTATGGCAAGACTTAATTAATAAAAGTTCACGACAGGCTTTTAATGGGGACTTTCAACCAGCTTAAAAGCACCTTTGCTCAAAGGAAGACCCGTCATTTTTACACACATATTAAGTGATTTAGGTTTCTTACAAGTTAATTTAAATGCCTTTACCTATATCAAAACGGGCGATTATCATGAAATTATGAATTCGAATGTGTTTGAAAAATACTTTTCCTCTATACTGACTCTTGTAGAACCAGAATCGGTAATTATAATTTACAATGCACCTTATCACAGCCGTATTATGGAAAAAATACCGACTTCTGCATCTCGAAAGGCAGATATAGTAGATTGGCTAGGAAGCAAAAATATAGAATTTGATGAATCCATGATAAAAGTTCAATTACTTGATGTAGTACGCAAACATTAGACTTCCTACATCAGATAAACACCGTATTAAAAACCCCACCGTATCATTGTGAATTGAATCATATCAAACTGATATGGGCACATATAAAAAATGAGGTAGCGCAAAAAAAACATAACCTTCAAATTAAAAGATGTCAAATTATTATTAGAACAAACCATATCAACACTTCCAACTGACAGTCATGCATTAAATATGCACAGAAAGAAAAAGATAAATGTGGCACGTAGACACGCGTGTTGATATTCTTATCGAGCATATTATTATTACTCCAGGAGAAGACAGTAGTGATGGTGAATTAACATCTTGAAGTGGATCAGCATAAACAGATTTATTTTAAATAATAACTAATATGGTTCTAATAAATTTGTTTTTTGTTGCTGTTGATATTTTACCATTCGGAAAGTAAATGTCCGATACTTCGTCCTACCACGTTATAATATTGTAAGTACTGGCCTAATAACTTTATTATTATGGCAAGTTTGTTTCTCAAAATTGAGGTTAACATTAGGCTGCTGGGTCTATTATTATTTTCTGTAAAGCAGTTGATATTTATATTTGAATATGAATTTTATTTTAAAAATATATAATATCATAATACATAAGATCATTATTCCATTATCAGTACGTTTAAAGAAATCTAATGTAAAAGGTTTCTTTCGAATTAGTCCTCACAATGCTTTCCCTTATTTTAAAAATGTACACGCCACCATTGAACTACACTCGTCTCTCGTTTCGTGCCGGACTCTATCATTTTAAAACGATACCCTGACAATCCTATTGAATTTGGACTATAAATGTCACCTTCTTCTTTAAGTTCCATGTTCTATCGAAGGTTGGAAATCATCATGGCTATGCGGACTCTGTTGACTGCCGCTCTAAAAAGTTCTGCACTACTGCATTCAAACCATTACCTCAAGTTCTTAAGCCAGGATATTCTTCGTCTTCCCACATTTCGCTTTCCTCGGATTTTGCCCTGCATAATAAGTTGTAATAATGCGTATTTTTGCCCTCTCATCACATGTCCCAAGTACTCAAGTTTTCGTCTTTTAATAGTTAATATTATTTCCGCCTCATTTCCTATCCTTCTAGTTACTTCCATGTTTGACATTCTTTGAGTCCATGATATTCGTAGGATTCTTCTGTAACACCAAAATTCAAAGGCGGCCAACTTATTCAGATGAACTTGTTTTAGTGTCCAAGCTTCCAGACCATAAAGAAGAGTAGAGAACACGTAACATCGAAGCATTCTCAGGCGTAGTTCTAACCTTATATCCCGACAACAAAGAAACTTTTTAAGTTTAATAAATGATGTACGTGCTATTTCAATACATGTCTTAATTTCTTTGGTTTGGTCTACATCTGATGTTATCCATGTTCCTAAGTATTTATAGTTATTAACACTCTCAATTGCAGTATCTTCAATAGTCAATTGGATATTTGCATGTGCAGATTTAGTCATTATCATGCATTTAGTTTTCTTTAAATTTATCTTCAGTCCGTACTCATGACAGCGTTCATTAAGGCATTGCATTACGTTCTGTAAATCATTGTTGTTATCCGTAATTATTACTGTATCGTCTGCAAAACGTAAGTTATTCAAAACTTCTTCATTGATAGATATACCTTCTATTGAGTCTGAGAGAGCTTCTTGAAATACCGCTTCACTGTAGACATTGAAAAGTAGTGGGGACAGCACGCAACCCTGGCGGACTCCTCTCTGTATTTTAATATTTTCGGTGTACTGGCTGTCAACTCTTACATGTACATGTACATAAATGTCACCAATTAAGGCAATTATTCAAAAAACGAAGCAGAAGAAACACGAAACCATGCGATTTTTATTTATTGCTTCATAAATTTTTTTCTACAGAGGATGGGTACATGCATTGCTTGTCAAAAGAAACTTTCCTCCTTCTCTAAATGACATTTGGTAGAAGATATTGTGAATTCTTTAGGAGACCCACACTGTTTTCAATATCTTTTTATAAATCAGTAATTTGTTCTGGATGGAAAGTTGAGGGTGCCTACCTATCAGCCAATACATATTTTTGGTAGTTTTTCGTCAATTGTTCAGTTTTCTTTTTAACATGCTCCTTAAATTTGAGTTTGATATTCAGATTTAAACCCAGGTATTTCGATGTTTTCTTGATATAATTGATTTTCTTTTGGACCAGCGTTCTATGCCATTAATTGCATTCTATCTAGATTCTTCTATGGTTGCTCCCATTATCAAGACTGCTTTATCATCAGCAAATGTGGCTAGTTGAATGTTTTCTCTCCGGAATATCAGATGTATACACAAGGTATATTACTGGTCCAAAAACGTTACCTTCTGGAACCCCTGCGTTTATTGGCTTTAAATCAGAGTACTCGTTTCTATTTTCATACTAAATGTTCGCTGGTATAGGTATGACTGTAATATTTCAATGAGTTGCATTTGAAATATTTTCTTTACCTTTAATAACACGTCGTGCTGTACATTGTCAAATGTTTTTGCGATATCCAGGAATACTGCTGAACAAATTTTGGAATCTTCCAATGCTGTCTCTATTGCATATATTATTCTATGGATCTAATCAATTGTGGAGCGTTTATCACGAAATTCAATTTGGTATATAATATATGTTCTATATCTTTTTTAATATGTTAAGCAGTTTAGATTTAGTAACAAAACTAATTTTATTTGGTGAGTTAAAATTTATTCTTCTAGTTTCACTTTGTAAGATTTCTTGTGTTTTTTTAAAAGCTCTTGAAAAAGATTGTAAACACAATTAAAAGCATGACATAAAGAAGAGTTAACCAATAGCCCTTTTAATGACTCCAACCCATAAAAATATGACTATGTAATATGACTTATAGAACTAGAAATTATGACTATTTACAATAAATTACAAATTTAGAAAAAAACATTATTATATCATGAATAAAGGGATACGCAGGCATTAAGGGCAATGCAATAACAGATAGCCTAGCCCAATCTGCCCTAGAGATAGGCGGAGAAGCTCCGTTGAACTTACTCCCCTTTTCAGACATTGATATAATTAGTAAACGGCATAAAAAAAAATAGCAAACATTATCGAAACACGAGAACTGGAAGTAATTACAAACAAATGCAGCCTGAAATACCCATAAAAAGATGGTTTCATACTCTATCAAATCGCCACATGAGGGTTATAAACAGATTAAGATTTAATCATGCTCTTACACCCCTTCATATGTACAAGTTGGGTATCACTGAGTAATCTAACTGCAATTGTGGAAAAGAAGGTAACCTATTACATATTTTCCTTGAATGTTTTCAAGAATCAGTAAACATAAACCAATTTTATAATAATCTTATTATATTAAAAACTCCACTTTTCGTTTACCTGAACAATTTGATTTTCTCTAGAGATATCAATATATTAAAAACGATTTACGAACATATAAAAAACTGTAAATATAAATTGTAGCTTTAAAAGTAACCCTTGCATTTAAGTAATGTAATTTATTTAAAATTGTACGTTAAATTGTACGGATGATTGTTTATTTAAAAAAAAGCCAAAAAAAAATTCCTCTGATTGTAAAAATTGTTTTTAAATTTGTCTTGCTAATTGGCTTGGCCAAGGCCATCAAACTAAATTAAAAAAAACCCATAAAAAACATATATATATATATATATATATATATATATATATATATATATATATATATATATAACACTGTTTTTGATGGGTTGGAGTCAATAAAAGGGGCTATTTGTTGACTATTTTTTACTCGAGCTTTCAATTGTGATTACACTTTTTATCAAGAGCTTCTAAAAAATACAAAATGTCTTACAAAGTTGAACTAGAAATAAAAAATTTTTTGTTAACTCACCAAATAAAATTAGTTTTTTATATAAAACTACTGCTTACATAATAAATACAAAAAATATTAATAAAAAAATGCCTTATTCTAATAAATGTTTCTCTGAAAAATTTAGATGAAGTTTCTTAAGAAAAAAAAATTGAATTTATAAACAAACATAGAATAGCTACAACCAGCCTAAAATGTCATAAATACTAACTTAAAAATTTTTATTTTTGACATATTGTCAAAAATAAAATTTTGTTTAAAAAATTCTTCTTTGTTAAGTAACAAAAAAGAAGAAGATTTATTCACCATTGATAGATGCCCAAAAAAATGTAACAAATACATGGAAAATTCAAAATGTGATATTTTACTGACTGCATAAATTAAATAGAAATTATATAATTATAAATTTTGCTTAAATTTTGAATTTCTGATCTTTTGTTTAAATTATTATCACTTTTGCTAATACAAACCATTTCCAAAAAAGTTCTTTTAAATTTATTACTTTCATTAAATAAAATTTTAATATTATCAAAATCCATAATATGGTCTTTGTCTATTACATGCTCTGCCAAAGCACAAGATGGTTTCTTAATTCTACAATCACTCTTGTGAGAAATGTGCTTTGGCAGAGCATGTAATAGACAAAGACCATATTATGGATTTTGATAATATTAAAATTTTATGTAATGAAAGTAATAAATTTAAAAGAACTTTTTTGGAAATGGTTTGTATTAGCAAAAGTGATAATAATTTAAACCAAAGATCAGAAATTCAAAATTTAAGCAAAATTTATAATTATATAATTTCTATTTAATTTATGCAGTCAGTAAAATATCACATTTTGAATTTTCCATGTATTTGTTACATTTTTTCGGGCATCTATCAATGGTGAATAAATCTTCTTCTTTTTTGTTACTTAACAAAGAAGAATTTTTTAAACAAAATTTTATTTTTGACAATATGTCAAAAATAAAAATTTTTAAGTTAGTATTTATGACATTTTAGGCTGGTTGTAGCTATTCTATGTTTGTTTATAAATTCAATTTTTTTTTCTTAAGAAACTTCATCTAAATTTTTCAGAGACACATTTATTAGAATAAGGCATTTTTTTATTAATATTGTTTGTATTTATTATGTAAGCAGTAGTTTTATATAAAAAACTAATTTTATTTGGTGAGTTAACAAAAAATTTTTTATTTCTAGTTCAACTTTGTAAGACATTTTGTATTTTTTAGAAGCTCTTGATAAAAATTGTAATCACAATTGAAAGCTCGAGTAAAAAATAGTCAACAAATAGCCCCTTTTATTGACTCCAACCCATCAAAAACAGTGTTATATTTTTTCCAAACGAGTCACAAGTACTTCTTTTTTCTTACTCTTTATATATATATATATATATATATATATATATATATATATATATATATATATATATATTTATTTAAAAACATTATGGTCAAAACCCATTGTCACTTAAAAAATATGTTTGGTCATATATACGTATATCTAGTTACATTATTTAAACTTTTCTTTTTATAACTTGACTATGTCATAAAATCTGGTATTGTAAGCTACTTAATTATTTAAATAATTATTAATTAAATAATAAACGGTTAATTACAGGCAAGTTAAACAAACGTATACCGTATATAATAAAATTTTATATACCCAGACATTTTTTAAAATCATAACATCTTTAACACAAACGTTGCTTATTTACAAGACATAGGAGAAGACAAATGCAACACGATGAGGTTCAAATCTGATTAGTCAGGCGGCTACTTACGAAGATCCTTCTGAACTAGAAATGGAGTTAAGACTAGATGCTCTCTGACTGCAGTCTGAAGATCTAGTTGGTATGCTAGGCACCACCTCTTGCGATCGTTGTATGCTGCTAACTGTTGAAGTTACCCTTTTTCTATGCACCCCAATGTCTGCACGCCCATGAAACCAACAAGACGTCAGTTGGTTACGTCTTTTATTAATATGTATGTGTTGTTTTTATTTTTGACAAATCCCCAGAGGCATATTAAAGACGTTAACAATAATTTGTATACAATAATTGTAAAAATTTTAAATTAAAATGGTTTAAGCTGTAAGAAATAAAATTTGTTGTGCTATAAAAATAAACTTTTTTTAATAATTCTAACATACTACACATTTTAAAGAATAGCTAGTTTCATTAACGGTCTCCAACTGACCCTTAATTAATGACTCTGCTAAAGTTAATGGAAACTCAAACCTCACTTGAGTAGACAGTTTTTTGAAATCTATCGTTACTTTCATCCTACACGACTTGTTTATAGGCACTATTTGATACCAAGAATGGAAAAAATATAAAATTATATAAAAAAAATAATCACATTTAGTGGGAACAGTCAAAGCTGTTAAGCTAAGAAACAGCTTAACTGCTCAAACAACGTCCATTAGATTGTATGATGTGAACTTAGAATTTAAGGAATTTTTATTATTGCTGTTATAAATATATGTTTACGCATGTTTGTTCGTAGTACCAACTAAAATATAATTGATTACAATTTTTGAACATTTATATCATATTTAATCTAAATAACTAATCTAAAATATAAAATTATAACTATATACAAAGTGTTCCATTGGAAAATGGTTGTATATTAGTAGTAAAAACAGGATATGTATGTTGTTACCAGTAGTCTATATTTAACAGGTATCAAGCCTGTATATAAAGATACATGATTTATTCGGTAACTTAATAGACGGGTAGCATGTGGTTTGAGCTTCATGTTACCCATACATTTTACAGACGTCGTTATACAATATCAAAAATAGTATTTAAGTTGAAAGTCGCGGTCAAATTGAGTCAGTCCATAAATGGTCGATAGGTAAATAGAATCAGTTGGTACCCCAGTCACTCGGGGTAGTTGATGAAAAAGTGCTGAAGTAAAAAAAAATTATATAACGACGATGTGTACTTCCGGCCAGGTGTAGTTGCCACCTCTTTTTGAGAGTGGGATTTTTTGCTAAAAATAATTACAATAAAATATAGAAGATTAGATTGTTTGCAACTTTTGTTCCATAGAGCGTTTTCAGAAAGTTAATATTGTTTGAGCAATTTATGATTAAAAACAACGAATTTTTATTGAAAAAGTTACGCTATTTAACGGTTTTCCATAAATAACTTAACACATGTGTTAGCAAAAATGTGTAAAACAAAAAAGAAAAATTAAGCTTATAAAGAAGAATGATATTCATTTTTTATAAGAGCAGCGTAATTTTAACCTTTGTAGTGTAAACGCAGAGACATGGAGATCGTATTGCAGGGACCTATATAAAGATGATCAACGCCAAGAGCTTGTTAGCCAAATCTCTGACGAGGTGGAAGAAGAACCTGATATACTCGAAAATAAAGTAAGACAGGCTAATAACAAGCTCAAATATAACAAAGCACCAGGTCCAGATATGATAACAGCAGAAATGCTTAAAGTCACAGAAGAAACCGGCGTAAAGTTACTTCATCTACTCTGTAACCAAATATGGCATTTCAAACAATGGCCTGAAGACTGAACACAATCTACAATAACGACCATACATAAAAAAGGCAGCTTCCATAAATGTGACAATTATAGAACTATCTCTCTTATATCCCATGCCAGCAAGATAATACTACATATAATCAATGAAAGACTAAAAACATTCCTTCAAAGAGAAATTCCACAAGAGCAAACTGGATTTACCAAAGGTAGAGGCACTCGAGAACACCTGCTGAACATAAGACAGATAATCGAGAAATCTAGGGAATTCGACATCCCACTATACATCTGTTTTATAGATTACCGTTAAGCGTTCGACAGGGTCAAGCGGAGACACTTATGGCGAATACTAAAAAAAGTAAGCGTACTACAACATCTAATTACGCTTATAACTGAACTATATGAACACACTACTGGATCAGTTAAATTACTGGACACACTTTCGAACGAGTTTCATCCAGAACGGGGTGTCAGACAAGGATGTATACTATCTCCACAATTATTCAACATATATGGGGAGTACATTATGCGAAGAGCACTTGAAGGATGGGAAAAGGGCATCTCAATAAATGGTCATAAATTAAACAACCTACGTTTCGCAGCTGACACAGCCCTTCTTGCAAATAGTCAAGCAGAGCTGATGGAACTTATACGACTGATCGAAAACGAAAGTAAAATATTTGGTCTGCAATTAAACATATCAAAGACAAAGATCATAATAGTGGATAGACTACACAACAATCATCCACACATAACCACAATTGACCGGTTCGAGGTTGTGAGCTCATACTTATATCTGGGATCATTAATCACAAACACAGGGTCATTACAAGAAGAGATTAAACGTAGATGTGATCTAGCAAAAGTTGCCACAGCAAAAATGACCAAAATATGGAAGGACTGTCAAATTTCAAGAGCGATAAAGATGAGTTGATCAACTGCTTAATACTCCCAATACTGACCTACGGATGTGAATCTTGGATTCTAAGACAATCGGAGAGAAGAAAGATAGCCGCCACTGAAATGTTACGAATTCCTTGGACCGACCGTAGAACAAATAATTCAATTTTAAGAGAGCTAAAAGTTAGCCAATGACTCTCTAGTAAGGTCCATCTCCAACATTAAAATATTTTGGGCATGTTATGAGAGCAAACACAGAAAACATGAAAATACTCATAATACAAGGAAAGGTAGAAGGCCGAAGATCACGAGGAAGATCCCCAACAAGATGGATAGATCAAATTACAGGAATATGCCAAAGACCTATGCATAAATTAAAAGAAATGACAGAGATCTCTGGAGACGGACACTACACGACATCACGTCGACCACTACACTCCCCCTGGGGGGTCAGGATTGAAGAGAGAAGAGAGAGAACCGTCCGTGCACAAAAGTGTAAAATATTGCTATTTATTTGTATTACTACTACTACTACAAATATAAGATACAAAATAATGATGTAAGTTGAATAAACCATTGTATATTTATATACATATAAAAGTTCCGATTAATGTAAACTACTACATATATTATTATCATTTGATTAAAAAAATTAACATATGCACATTTCCCAATAAAACTGTATAAACGTGTGTGTTAAGCTATACTATAAGAGTACCAAACATTTTTTAAATTTGCTTTACTATCTAACCCATTGTACTCTTGCAGACTTTCTTTGACTGTTCTTATATAGTACATTTTGGAAGGATTTTAAACACCTACCATTTTATTTGAAATTTAATTGTAATTCTCAATATTCTATCTTTTTTATTCTTTTTAAATCGTCTTTCGCATCTGATTCTAGGCCTTTATTTCATCAAGAAACATAATTTGGCTATTTGATACTGTTTTTATTCTAGTACAGTAGAATACTTATTTTCATTCGTCAACTACTGATATAACACTTAAACGATTTAATATCGTTAATGCCACCAGTTAATGTAATCACATATAGAAGTACGTACTGAACTACTGTACTTTTCTTGGGATTAGGTAAGCTAGATCATTTTTTTTGTTTTTATTATGGAGCTTAATATCTTTTGTTCTTGCAATAATGTTTTTGGAAATACTTTACTGAAAATCTGATCACAAAATTATTGATATCTGATATGTTCCACTAAAATTTAGTGGCCTCTCACTTTGTACAGTATGTGGTACATCATTTTAGTAATGAGTTGGTCGATTACCAATGTATGTGGTAGAGTTTGTGGATTTTCTATATGGCTATGTCCTTAGTCTGCCTTAATGTAAATTTGTACTTTGCGCATACATGAGTCATAGCCGTTTAATAATTCCACTACCTCTATTAGGCTAGTTCTATAAATCCCATCGAAATATCCACTAAATTTGCCCACGCACATGTGTATAAATTAAAAGCCATATATGAAGACCGATAAGTAATTAAACAATGATCAGTGGCCCTCAAATAGTGGATTTAAAATTTAATAAAGCCATTAACTCAAAAAGTAAATGTACAACTTTATTTGTATTACATTTTATCGTAAAATTAAAAATAAAAAAATAACTAAATATTTTTGAATAATTTTTTTTTGGGTCGTAAAATCTTTTTTTTGGACATTTTACCATAAAATTGTGTCAGAGAAATATTATAGAGGGATTTTTTAGAGTAATTTTTACCACAAATTTGTTAAGTTTCATTAATTTCTGTTAAAAGGTTTTTATGCTGTAATTAGTCGCATAAAAAGAATTGTATTAGACACTATTTGTAGCAAATTCAATTGTCAAAAACTTTATTTTTAACGTAAAATTGAAAATAAAAATGCTAAAAAATACCTAAAAATGTTTGAACAAATTTTCTTCTGGACCTTACCATCTTTTTCTGGTCATGTTACAACAAAAATAGATCAGAGCAATATTATATAAGGTTTTAGATGATTAATTTTCACTACAAATGTGTTTAATTCATTAATTACTGTGGGTTTTACAACACCTTCTGAAGTTGACCGGGTTCTTGAATACTCATAAGAATACGATAAAAACGAACCATTCGGCTTAGTTTAGCTTTTTACTACCTGTGATTTTATTCATATAATTTATAATTTTAACATTTCTTTGGTATTATTAGTTTGTTATCGACCTTTTTAGAACAAGTAGAAACCTTCAAATATCTGGGAGTGCAACTAGAGAGTAAGGGTACACAAGAAGCAGAGATAAATAATCGAATAGCAAACGCTTCCCGGATATCTTCTTTGTCAACCATTTTCCATCCACTCCTGAATGTAGGTCTCTCCCAATTGCTTCCATCTTTCTCTATCTTGCGCCAATCTAATCCACTGTTTGCCTGCCACCGCTCTTATGTCATCTACCCATCTTTTTTGAGGTCTTCCCATGCTTCTTGTTGTCGTCCTTGGTCTCCATTCTAGAATTCTCCGTGTCCACCTGTTGTCATTATATCGGGCTACGTGACCTGCCCAGCGCCATTTCATTTTTGTAATTTCTTCCACAATATCCCTAATCTTCGTTCTACGTCGTATCTCGGTGTTTCTAATCTTGTCTCTTAGTGATATTCCAAGCATGATTCGTTCCATTGCTCTTTGCGTTGTTTCTAATTTTTTGGCAGATTTTTTGGTAAGTGCTACTGTCTCCAAGCCGTAGGTACAAACAGGTAGTATGCATGTGTTATACACTTTTTTCTTTAAGTTTATAGGAATGGAGGTGTTTTTCAAGATATGTGCTAGTTTGCCGAAAGCGCCCCAAGCCAGTTGTGTTCTTCTTTTAATTTCAGCATCTTGATTTGGTTTTCCTAGTTTGATAACATGACCTAGATATACATAATGTTCCACATTTTCTATGGTATGATTTTGTATTGTTATATTTGTCTGGTCTCGGCTCAGTATTTTTGTTTTGCTGTAATTCATTTTTAAGCCTACCGCTCCTGAAACTGCATTTAATTGTTGTAACATATCATTTAGTTCTTGGATATTATCGGCTATTAAAACTATGTCATCTGCGAATCTCAAATGGTTTAAGTATGATCCGTCGACGTTGATACCCTTATTGTTCCATTCCAGTTTCTTAAAAATATCTTCTAGAGCAAGAGTAAATAGTTTGGGAGAGATGGTGTCTCCTTGTCTTACTCCCCGTTGTAGTCTTATGGGATTAGTTTTTGTGCTTTCGTCCAGTTTTATATGCATTGTGGCATTTTCATATATGTTTTTAATTATGTTAATGTATCTTGAATCTATGCGTGCATTTTCTAGAGATTCAAGCACTGCCCATAATTCGATGGAATCGAATGCTTTGTGGAAATCGACGAACGCCATATGAATTGGAACATTATACTCGGTGCATTTTTCTATCAGTGTTCTTACGGTGTGCAAGTGGTCTATGGTATTAAAATGTTTTCTGAATCCAGCCTGCTCGATAGGTTGATAGAAATCGAGCTTATGTGTTAGGCGGTTGGTTATGATTTTAGTAAGTAATTTATACAGATGTGATAGCAAGGATATTGGTCGGTAATTCTCGATGTTTGCTCTGTTTCCTTTCTTGAATAATAAAATGACCTCGGAGTTGTACCATTCTTGAGGAATCTTTCCTTCATCAATTACTTTATTAAATAAAACATTTAATACCTGTTCCATTTTTCTGCCACCAATTTTCAACATTTCAACTGTAATCTTATCCTCTCCCGGACATTTATTCGTTTTAAGTTGATTTAGGGCCATTCTTATTTCATAGTCGGTTATGTCCGGTATTTCTTCTGAGCCGGTGTTAATTATTGTTCGTTGAGTACGTCGTTGTTGTGGTTGTGTATTTACCGAGTATAGTTTAGTGTAGAATTTTTCAATGGCCTCGCTTATTTCCTTTCTGTCTCTGACGGTGACGTTTTTCTCATTTTTTATTTCTATGATTTTTGTTGTGCCGCTTGAGTTTTTTGCTTTGAGTACTTTCATGTTGCAGTTATCTTGTATTATATTTTTTATTAGATTGTTATTATAGTTTCTATGATCGTTCCTGATTTCTTTCTTCACATTTTTGTTTAAACTTTTAAAGCTGTCCGAAGTTCGATCTGTTCTGTTTCGTCTTTCTTGGAGTAGTTTAATTGTATTAGGTTGGAGTTTAGATGTTTTGGCTGTTTTCGTGTTTGAGCAAATTTTCTTAACCGATGTTGTTACAGTTACTTTTATTTTAGTGGCTAGTCCGTTTATATCCAATTGTTTCAGTGTCTCTATTGATTTTAGTCTTGTGCTTAGTTCTTTTTGGTATTCCGTTTGTTTTTGAGACAGGACATCGGTGGTTGGGTATCGTTCTCGTTTAATAAGTTTGCTTCGTTCTACTCTCGTCTGTATTTTAATGTTCGCTCTAACCAATCTATGGTCACTCCCGGTATAGAATTTGTTTAGTACTGTCACGTCGGTGCATATGTTTTTGTTATTGGAGAGTATGTAGTCTATTTCGTTCTTAGTTTTCTTGTCTGGGCTGATCCATGTCCATTTACGTTGTTTAGATTTTTTAAAGAAAGTGTTGAGACAAAATAAATTTTCGTTGTTTAAGTAGTTGTACAACATCTCACCCCTTTCGTTCCTGTTGTCCAGCCCAAAGCGACCGATATATTGTGTGTCGCCGTCTTCTTTTGTACCAATTTTTGCATTAAAATCTCCTGTGATTATTACGAAGTGTGATTTTTCTTGGTTCCTTGCTGTTGTCAGATCCTCGTAGAATGATTCAGCTTCCTCGTCTGTTGAGTTTCCTGTCGGTGCATATCCATGTATTATCTGTAAGCTGTATCTGCTGTTTAAAGCGATGACAAGATATATGACTCTGTTTGATACAGCACAGTACTTCGTTATGTTATAGGGAGTTCGTTTGTTTACTAGGAACGCTACACCGCCTATGTGATGATTTTCTACGGAGTTTTTCTGGTATAGTTGGTGACCAGATTTTAAGATGGTACATGCTTCTCCTGGTAAGCGAGTTTCGCACAGTCCAATTATATCCCATTTGATATTTAAGAGCTCTTGTTCTAGTTCTTCAAGGTGTTCTTGGGTCCTCATAGTTCTTATATTGTAAGTGGCTATACGAAGCAATGGTGGGTAGTTTTTCTTAGTAGATTCAGTCGAATATTTGCCTCCCCCAGAATCCATGAGGCTGACTGATTGCTCAGTGTGAGATTCTGAGTGTATAACTCTACTCACCTGGGGTAATTTCGTATTGATACTCGACATCTTCAACTTGGGAGGTTTTAGCATATTTAAAACGCCACGCTTGCCGAGCGGGTTGGCGAGTGATTCTATACAATCCCTAAAATCAGGGGATTGCCACTTCCGCCGTCCACGCCGTACCGAAGGTATTCTTCTCCGCCGTGTCTGCCGTTGTGGACTTCATCCGTGACCCTGGACAAGGGACCCTAAGCAGGTACTAGTTTCCCGGGTCAGGAAACCCCTGAAATCTACGGAGGGCAGGGATTGATTCATTTTCCCTGATAGGACTATCCAGAGAAGTTCCTACCCGCTACCCTTCCCGGATATACCACGCAATTAAGAGCACATTCCTATCGAAAAAAGAAGTATCCCAAAAAGCAAAGATAGCTATCTACAACACAGTTTTTGTACCTATCTTAACATTTGGATGTGAAAGCTGGACGCTCACCACCAGACTAAAAAGTAAACTGCAAAGTATATCAATGAAGTATCTAAGAAGAGTACTAGGGGTGACCAGAATGGACAGGATACGGAACAATGAAATAGGAGAACGCCTTAAAGTCCAGTCAATAGAGAAGAAAATCGAAGAAGCCCAACTGAGATGGTACGGCCACATGGTAAGGATGGATAAAAAAAGCCAAGTGAAACAAGTGTGGGAAGCGAGAAGAACCTTGAAAAGATCGAGGGGCAGACCCATGAAGACCTGGGACGATGAAATTGCCGCCATCCTAGACAGGAGAGGAGTCACCAAGGAGCAAGCGAAGAAGTTGGCAAGCAACAAGAAGAATTGGAGGAAGTTTGTACATGAAAACTAAAAGAGACTTTACACCCAACACCTTAGGGTAGAAGGGTTATTGATTATATATATATATATATATATATATATATATATATATATATATATTATATATATCGACCTTCTTCTCGATTACCCATGAGTTAGATTCTGGAGGCGCGTTTTTCAATTGGTATCCCAATTAGTCCTAATTCACTCACGATTTATAAGCTAGACAATATTGAGCATAATAATTATATATTAAAAAAGTTATTTTCCAGCAATTGTTTTTTATTTTCTTTAATGGTGCAATCTGCGGTTCAGGATCTAATTCAGTATCGAAGGTGAATGCTTGCGAAAGAACGAAAGTTAGAATTGGCGTCATTGTGGGTAATTCATCTTCGAATTGTTCAAATTTTTCGATTCATTTTAATATTTTTATAATGTCACTGCAGGTTTCACCAGAACAATTAAGGCACCCTGCAGAGCATTTAAGGCCTACTTATCGGCAACTACACATATTTTCACAGTTTCCCTAGCATCTGCAGAAAATTAATTTTTGAAGTTGAGGGTATGCTGGAGTTTTAAAAGTTTTGATTGGTATTCAAATTTTTCCATGCTTTTTCCAGCCTCACTTTTCAGGATCGCAATGTTTCCTGGTGATAAATTCTAATCATGTTGAAACGAGCTGCATCTTGTGCTGGCGGAAGCGATGATTAGTTAAATGTAATTTTGGTCACCGTCTTAGTGAATTGTTTGTATCTCATGCTGTTAGAGAATCATCTTTATTTTCACCACATAAAGAGATAAAAAACCTTCGCCATCGACCGTGGGCAAAGATGACTCGGCTTTTTTACTAACAAATAAGGCTGACTAAAATTATAATTAATGCGGTTTACACCCTTTTGAAGGTTTAAAAAACACAACACTTTGGACACACAATATTCGGACTATTCCCTTCCTAATGCCGCAAGTAAGACGAGAATGTTAATGTGTTTTGCTACGACAGTCACCTAATCAAAGGCTTGGAATGCAGCAAGAGCAGAACGGATGGGACCTCATTTTTTTTTAATAATAATATATTCTTGTATTGGCATAACTTTGATTATTTGGTAAACCTACATTGTACGTCACAACATATTAAACAAAAATCATTAAAACGTTTTTGGTAGTAAATTCACTGTATAAGTACGATAATATTATATTCCGTACTATTCCGAAAACTTGTTGAGCAGCGCTGATTGACACAATAGAGCAATAAAATGTTATATATAAAGATGTTGTAATAGATATGTTCACTTACTTGGTCCACTAGTAATAAAGTTATCGGAATTACCGGTATGGTAAACCGGTCTTCATACATGGGCTTTTACAGCTGCATTTTTAAATGGTATTAAAATTAAAGTACTTTTAATGCTATAATAAATTGTTTCTAGTTAGTGATCCCAAATAATGTATAGGTCTAAATAAATAAATATTTATTCAATATTTCTGTACCTTGGTGCAAAAACAAAAGCAACAAAAGTTCAAAGGTTTGCTTTCCATTTTAATACTATTAATTATTTCGGTAAACTTAGGTAAATTTAGGATTTTGGCAATTTAAGAACTATTGACATGGAGAAGAAATAGTCCAGTAGAGTTAGACGAAAAAATAAGCCTAACCTTACATGGCGAGCTGCCCCGAATTTTATTATTCTAACCTTTAGTGGGTCAATAGAAGTGTAAATAAAAGTATAAATTTAAAATCGTTGCGTTAATCGCCATCTTGAATTTGAAAATTAAAAATAAAAACCATTTTTGCTTAATATCTTCGCCATTTTTGACGTTTCGACAAAAATGGTAAGGAAAGAAATTGTTGCAAATGCGATTTTGTACAATAATTTTTTTATATAATTGTGCGTATAATGCGTATAATTTTTTTTGTGTTATCGATATTATCCGAGTTAAGTAGGAAAATAGTGAGAGGGGGAGCATATTTACCGATCTATCTCGTTTATTATTAACTTTACGACTTGAATTTATGTAAATAAAATGAAAAATAATTATATTTTATACAATTTTGACTCTTTTAATTTTTTTGCTAAAATTAATAATTGAGGTCGAATGTATGCGATAAAAGCCTAGCGGAAGACCTTGCGGAGATTGGTGATGTAGGAATTAGTTTTGTTCATTTTAAACTTTTTGACAAAATGTAATGATAATTTCCTCCTAGCAAATTTCTTTATACCGTCGATATTTTCCGAGTTATGAGTGAACATAGTGGAAAGAAGAGGCAAGCATAATTATGGAATTATCTCCTTTATTATTAACTTTACGACATGAATGCATATAAACAAAAATAGAGAATTAGATTATATACAATTTAAATTTTTTTTTTTGCTGAAATCAGTATTTAAGGTCGTACGTATGCGGTAAAGGAGCTAGCGTAAGACTTTGCAGGTATTATAGAAATTGTATTTATTCAATATCTCGGCCCTTTTTAATTTTTGTACAAAATAATAATGTCTTAAATTAATGCAATTACAATTTCCTATAATATTTTCTTTGTAAAATTTTTTCGGGCGGTCGATATTTTCCGATTTAAATGGAAAAATAGTGACTAAGTATAATTCTCGAATTCTCGCGTTTATTATTAACTTCAGGACATAAATTTACCTAAACAAAAATGGAGAGAATTATATTTTATACAATTTTGGTATCCTTGATTTTTTGCGGAAATCAATATTTATGGTCCTAAACCCAACTAACCATAGATGGTGACGTGGCCAGCAGCAAGACATAAACAGGAACGAACCTTAGACCTAAATATTGATCTTAGCAAAAAAAATGAAGGATCAAAATTGTATAAAATGTAATTATCTTAATTTTTGCTTACGTTCATTAATGTCGTAAAGTTAATAATAAATGAGATAATTCGATAATTATGCTCCCCTTTCCCCTTTTATCCCTTATTTCGGAAAATATCTTCTTCTTCGGGTTCCTTCTCCTAGCGGAGGTTGGAAATCATCATCGCTATTTTAACTTTGTTGGCCGCATTTCTGAATAATTCTAATGAGCTGCAGCCGAACCACTCTCTCAAATTTCTTAGCCAGGACATTTTGCGTCGTCCTGGGTTTCTCTTCCCTTGTATCTTCCCTTGCATAATCAACCTCAGTAATACGTACTTCTCACCCCTCATTAAATGTCCCAGATATTGAATCTTTCTAATTTTAACAGTTTTTATGACTTCACATTCTTTCTTCATTCTTTGTAACACCTCTGTATTAGTTACTTTTTCAATCCACGATATTTTATGCATTCTCCTGTAGCACCACATCTCAAAGGAGTTTAATTTTTTGATTTCAGACTGCTTTATTGTCCACGCTTCCATGCCATATAGTAAAGTAGAGAAGACGTAACAACGTAGCATTCTTGTGCGAATCTCTAGATTAAGGTTACGGTTGCAAAGTAGTTTCTTCAATTTTATGAACGTGTTTCTTGCCATTTCTATTCTAGATCTGATCTCCTTTACTTGATCTCCATCTTCGGTTAGCCACGTTCCTAAATATTTATATGTTTTTACTGTTTCTATCGTTGTATTATTGATGATCAGGTTATTTACATTTTGTGGTTTTTTTGAGAATATCATTGATTTCGTTTTCTTAAGATTCATTTGCAGTCCGTAACTTTCACATGCATTATATACATGTTGTATTATGTACTGTAGATCTTCCATGTCACTTGCAAATATGACAGTATCGTCGGCATATCTAATATTATTAATGCTATTTCCGTTGACATAAATACCTTCCACGATATCCAATAAAGCCTCTTGAAAAACCCTTGTCGAACTCCTCTAAGTATACTTATTTCCTCTGTCAGTTTTCCTTCGACTCTTACTCTTGCTTTCTGGTTTTGATACAGATTCGATATAATTTGTAGATCTCTACTATTGATATTTTTAGTCTTAAGAATACTTAAAAGCTTCTCATGTTGAACTCTATCAAAAGATTTCTTGAAATCTATAGAGCAAGCATATATGTCCTGATTCATATCCAGGCATCGTTGTGTCAGAACATGGACTCCAAATAATGCTTCTCTAGTTCCTAGACCCTTTCTGAAACCCATCTGTGAATCACTTATTTCTTGTTCTAATTTCATGTGGATTCTGTTATGTATGATTTTAAGGAAGGTTTTCAATGTGTGGCTCATTAAGGCAATTGTTCGATAGTCATTGCAATCTTTAGCATTTGTGATTTTTGGAATCGTCACATAAGTTGAGAGAAGCCACTCTTTGGGTATGTGTCCCGTCTTGTATATGGAGTTAAAAAGGTCTACCAGACATCAATATTATCTTCATTAATTATCTTCAATAGTTCAATTGGTATTCCATCGGGTCCTGGAGCTTTTCTGCCTTTTGTGTGTTTTATAGCATACATAACTTTTTCTTTCATTATTTCTGGTCCCGTGGTTTCTCCGTTAACTTCTAATAATTGTTCTACTTTTTGATCATAAAATAGTTGTTCAATGTATTCTTTCCACCTACGTAGTTTGTCTTGCGTTTCAGTTATAGTGGTACCATCTGCATTTTTTAATATCCCGATTGGTTTGTTACGATTTCCTGAAATCATTTCTTTAACCTTCTTATGGGTGTTGAAAGTGTCATACCTTGCCTCACATTCCTCGATTTCTTGACATTTAATGGACATCCATGTTTCCTTAGCTTGTATTATTTTCTGTTTTATTTGTTTATTAATTTCTTGATATTTAATTTTATCTTTGTTTTTATGTGTTCTTCTTTCGTCCATCTTTTCAAGAATTTCTTGTGTCATCCATTCTTGTTTGGCAGCTTTTGTAAATGTTAAAGTTTTCCGTCCCACAGTCTCGATTGCGTTTTTTATATTCTTCCACTTTGTGTCAATATCTGTAGTGTTCTTATTTTGTTGTTTTATTTCTTGGATACTCTGATTTATTTTGTTTTGAGTTTCTTGGTATGTATTTGGTTCTCTTAACTTATCAATGCATATTTGTGGTCTAGATCTTTTCATTAATGGTTTTCTCAATCTTACATTCATATTTGCTACTACTGGGTTGTGGTCCGAGTTTACATCTGCTCCAGGGTGAGTCTTCACTACTGTAATAGAGTTCTTGTACCTGTTCCTTATCAAGATGTAATCTATCTGATTTCTTATGATTCTATCTTCGCTGTCTCCAGGAGCTTTCCACGTGTAGAGCCGGCGATTTGGTAATTTAAACATTGTATTCATAACTACTAGTTCTTCTATTTGGCACATCTGAATTAGTCTTTCACCACGCTCATTTCGCTCTCCCAATCCATACATTCCAACACAACTATCCACACTTCCTCTGCCCACTTTGGCATTAAAGTCACCCATTAGTATCAGAACTTCACGTTTTTTTGTTGTTTTCATTATTGTTTCTAATTGCTCGGAAAATATAGACCGCACGTAAAAAAGAAATTTTAAGAAATCGCATTTGCAACATTTTCAGTATTTGCCTTTTTTGTCGAAAAATTGAAAATGGGGGAGATCAAAAACAGTTCTCCTTTAAAATCAAGATGGTGGCTGAAGCAACGATGAAATTCTGTCGTGATTTAAAATCTACACTTCTATTCGCCCCCTCCCCCCTAAAGGTTAGAATAATAAAATTTAGGGCAGCTTTCCATGCCAGGTCAAATTCTATCCCGACTTGACTAAAATAGAAAATAACTCATTGTTAGATGACATGGGCTAGCAATGACACCGAGTTCACTTCTTCAGGATCCAGTAAATTTAATTTCTTAACGCAATTAATAGTTAGTAATATAATTTTTTTTATGACATAGATACCTACGGGTCTATTTAATATAAAGCATCTTGAAAGCTTAAAAAAGTATAAAAAATTATATAAACAGTGGTAAGAAAGTAGGTTACATACATATCTTTAAATGTAATTACTACTTTTATTGGGAATAAGCCACACTTTAAGTTTAAAATAAGATTTCAATGTGGTGGCAGTAAAATTCTCCTGTTATTGATCCCATAGTAAATCATAAGAGAAAAATAAGTATTTGGTCATACATTTAGTTTATTGTTAATGTTAACACCAAACTCCCATTCTATATGTATGCTATTTAAAAACATAAATGATATATCTTCGATATATTATTCACTTACTAATAGTGGTATTTTCTTTAATTGACTTCCTTTTTTAATATGGGTAAGCAGATCCTACTGCATTCTCCGGCTTATTTCCATTCAAAATAGTAAATTGCATTAAGATGCCACAAGAAAATAGCTTCAAAACAATATCTTCTATACTCGTGGCAATAATCACAGTGTCATCTGCATATCGTAAGTTGTTAATTAATTCTCCGTTAAGGGTAACTCCCGCTTTGATATTATTGACGTGTTTTTTACAAATACCTTCAGAATACAAGTTAAACAAAAGTGGCGATAAAACGCATCCCTTTGTAACACCTCTACCCATCTTCATTTCTCCTGTTAACTGAGTGTCGTCTATCAATTTGAACTATGGCAATTTGGTTCCAATATAATGTTTGAATTATATTTATGGTTTTACTGTCAATGTGCTTATTCAAAGGATGCCAGCTATAGAAAATTCACCGTATTCAGAATAATAAGAGAAAGTTTATTATGACTTTTTTAAAAATCCGAGTTGAGACCTTTTCGAAATTTGCGATTCAATTATACTCAACTAAAAATCGTTACGCAGCGTACCTGATTATTTTATTAATACAGGTCTAACGAAAAATTATTCGATATTTTATAAATAATTCTTATGCGTAGAAATTAAAAACAAAAGATATCATATTACAAACAATGCCACGATGGTGATTCATAGAACAATTGACTATCCACAGAACAACTAAGTTCTTTATATTGAGCAAGATTACGCCGACACACATTCTGATAAGTTGTTATTGTGGGTACTCTTCTGTGTTTTCAGAAATACATCTTTTAAAAATCTGCCTTAAATATCTAGCACAGGGGTTCAAAACTTTTGTATGCCACGCCCCTTTTTGTTGAAATGAAAGTTTCTCGCTCCCCCGCCCCTTAACAATAAATTGTATGGGTATAGAAACAAAACAAAAACAAAAACGTATTACATAGAAAATAAAACATTTATTTATACTGACGTAAGATACAATAATATTAGTTTTTATAAAATACAAAAATTATTAGTAAAAGAAATGTAGATAAGGTTGGTTAGTGAGATGGATGTGCTTGCATTTTCTTTACTAGTATACCCATTTGTGGCTGAGTTTTAGTAAGTGCGCAACGCAAGTCAGTAGCAGCATCAATTTTATTCCGATACTTTTTTTTAATTGCCACAAGTGTTGAAAATGCTTTTTCGCACAAATAAGTGCTTAAAAAAGGCAAATATAAACGAAGAGCATCCCGTGATACACTAGGATACAGTTTGAAATATTTTAACCAAAATGAAGATTTGTCCATTATATCATAGTTGTATTTCAGAGGAATCATGTTTTATTTGCAAAGCATCTTCTCGAAGTGATTCAGGAAGGAAGTCTATGTTGACATGGAATGTATCAATTGAAATTCTGAAGATACTATTGTCAAAGTTGTAATTTCTCAATATACATCTTGATCGCATCACGATGAGTAACTATATTTATGTCTCCATCCTGCAGTTTTAGGTTAAGGCTGCTCAACGATTCAAACATGTCTGACAAATAAGCGAATATTACTTGGCTAGAATGTTTTTTGTATGCCACGCTTTGTTCATTTTTCTTTTGCTGTTCCAAGAAAGTGATTACTTCATCCCGAAGGTCAAATAATGTTTTTTTTTTTGAGAGCCATCGTACTTTTGTATGAAATAGCAGTGTTTTGTAATTACTTCCTAAATCTTCACAAAGAGTTTTAAACAGTCGAGTATACAACGCAATATTTTTTACTTAATGTATTACTTTATTACATAACTTTAAGACAGCAATCAGTTCATTTGAAAGAGTTTTGCTGCCAAGGCTTATCGATGTATAACACAATGTATCCTAGTCACATCAGCGTTTTTCTTCCCTTACATATACCGATCAGTTTTTGCCAAGAGAGTTCATGTTTGTTAAAAAAAGTCTGACACTACTTTCATAACATCAATAACTTTTGTAGTGGTCTCCAACTCTATAGAAAAGAGTAGCTCGTCTTTTATTCTTTGGTTCTTAATATACTGAACATAAACAATTAACTGAGAACATTGTGCTATGCTTGTACTCTCGTCTGAATAGCATAATTGAATAGCGAAAAATCGCGATTGTTTTACTGCATTAACTACATGGTTTTGTATGTATTCGGTCATATTATCAATGCGACGTTTGACAGTATTGTTATAAAGAGGTATTTGAGATAACTTTTGATTACCCTGCGTCATCTACAGCTGGCCTGCGTCTGGTGGCGCGAGGGAAGGGGGAGGCAGTGCTAGGAGGCAGTGCTATTGCCACATTGGATGGCTCACATTCCATTCTTTCTAAGCATTTGATTTTAAATTTATGTGTAAAGTGTAAAGTCAGATGTTACAGTACAGGTTTTTTTAAATTTTCTTAAAATCATGGTTAATTTATAATTTTTGAAAGACTACCCAAATTTAATTGAATTTTCGACTTGTCTCGCGCACCCCTGCAATGTCCTCAAGCCCCTCAGAGTGCGCGCCGCCAAGTTTGGGAACCCCTGCTAGCAGAAACACCAAATTTTTATTACTTAAAAGTACCATAAGACACTAAACGTAATGTTTGTTATAATAAAACACTTAGATCTTGTAGTAAAACAATAGCTCGTAATAACTGGCATTTGTACCTTATTTTTACTTTCCTGTTTGCTAACAGGATATCACGTTGCGCTGGTTATATTAAAAAGTCAAGAGTCGTAAATGTTTAGCTTAGTTGTTTTTGCACTAAGGTACAGAATTCAACTATAATCTAACATTAGAAAAGTTTAAGAAGATTAAACTATCAATTCATAGACTATAAAGTTTTAATTACTAAGAGCCTACTTAATTTAAGTTATTAAACTTTACATATTCTTCCCAAATTGTACTAACAAAAAGTGTTTAACACAAAAATTGAAGTAAAATGTAATGGCTACAAAATAAAAATGTAAATGTCTAACTCATTACTTGGTAGGAGAGAAAATTGTGGTTGATTCTTATACATTTTCCTAAGAAATACAATTTGATAGGTGAAGGTGAGAAAGCAAGTTATGTAATATATTATATGTAATCATATTTCCCACTTTAGAATCGTTTGTTGATGAATTTATGTGTAATATATTATCTCAAGCAGATTATTAGAGTAGATAAAGTAGAATAATGTTTTTCTATATAACTTAAAATATTAATAGCAATCGGAACTAACTATAAAAATGTCAATATTCCTTGAATGTATCTAATATGAAAACTTATAATTTTAGAAATATTGTACTATTATACTATTAAAGTGATATATGGTTGAATGCTCGAATAAATGAACTTTATTCAAATGAAAGGCAGATATCGAGTACAGTTTTTTATTAAATCTTGTCCAAGTATTTTCGCTCTCTTTAGGGGCCCCTGAAAGGGCGAGAGCGAAATTACTTATAGAAAACTACATAAATACGACATTTAAGTTTTTAAAGCTTGCGTTAAAATCCTAATAATGGATTTATGTGAAGATTTTCTGGATTGTGGTAGAATTGTTTGTATAGACAACATTTACACTAGTAAAGAACTAGCAAAAAAGTTATTAGCAAGGCAGACTCATACTTAAGGCACACTAAGGGCCGGTTCTACAATCCAAGTATAAATTGGAGAATAATTATTCTGAGTTTAACTTATACTTGAGTTTATTCCAAGTATATCCTTTAGAGCGTTCTACATTGTGAAATCGACAGAGCATAGTTATTCTGGGTAAGACCACAGAACCCTAAGGTAAAACGAAATAGTAGATCTGATGTCCTTAAAATTAGTTCAAATTGTTATTGACAGTTACATTGGGACAATTACCAAACATTAAAATTTGCAAAAAGACATGTAGTATATAAAAATAGTACATTGTTTACCGGGTAGGAAAAGCTTAACATTCCTGGACGACTGTGAAGATTGCTCAGTCTAGGCGCAAGCCGAGACTTAGCAACACAGAGTCCAGGGATGTGGCTTTTCCTACGAGGTAAACATACTATTTTTCCGCAAATCGTTTAAAATTCGACAGATATTGATTGATTTAAAAAAAAACGCGATAATTTTATTCCCAAATAAATGGTGCTTTGAAATTCCTAATAAAATTACTTGGGTTACTATGGAAACGTATTGAGGTTGAATTGTCAAACTTGACGCTTATAAATTTAATTGCTGGTGTTCTCGAAAGTAAAATGATAAGTGATGATGAAATTACCATTCCTGGGACTCCTCCAGAGCTGGTTGAGGCAGTGAATACTGCTTCATTAGAATTATTGCCAAAGAAATCAAGAGAAAATTACGAAAATGCATACAGACGTTTTATGGATTATCGCATGAGTAAAAATACGAGTTCTTTCTCAGAAAATGTAATGGCATACTTTCTAGACCTTTGTTTAAAGATGAAATCTTCAACATTATGGGCCAATTATTCAATGCTAAAGTCAACCCGTGCACTTAAACACAATGTAGATATATCTACATACTCAAAACTTCGTTCTTTATTGAAACGGCAAGCTCAAGGTTATAGGGCAAAGAAATCTAAGATTTTAACGAAGGAAGAAATTGAAAAATTTATCCAGGAAGCTCCAGATAAAGAAAATTTAATGATTAAGGTAATTTACAAGGTTTTAATTTCTATTTAGATTATAGCTTTATTTATTTTTTAGGTGGCTGTAATATTTGGTATTTCTGAGGCCTGTAGAATGGATGAGTTAGTCCGAATGACTGTACACGATATAGAAGACTTAGAATCTAAGCTTTTAATCAGCATACCTGATTCGAAAACCAACAAACCAAGATCATTTGTAATTAATCAGATCTACTTGAATGTTTATTGAAAGTATGTTTCGTTAAGACCAGAAAATATGAACAGTGACCGATTTTTCTTTAAACATCAAAGCAGAAAGGGTTGTAGACAAGTGGTAGGAATTCATCAATTTAGAAAAATGCCCAAAATAATTGCTACTTATTTGAACTTGGTAAATCCGACAGAATATACTGGTCACTGCTTTCGTCGGTCTTCTGCAACAATATTGGTTGACTCTGGTGCCGACATAACTAGTTTAAAGAGGCATGGCGGATGGAAGTCATCAAACGTTGCTGAAGGATATATCGAAGAATCGCTTAACAATAAGGTTGAGGCGGCAAATAAAATTTTCACAGTACAAAATATTCAACAAAATGACATTTCCACCCTGCATGTTGTCCAAAATGTTTTCTCATAGTTCTAAGAGTGTTCCTCCAATGTTCAATAATTGTACTAACTGTCAAATTACTGTAAATATAACAAATTGATCTTAAAAATGTATTCAGCAATGACTTGATGTTTTCAAAATATAAATTAATTCCTTATAAGCAATGTGTTTTCTATCATTTATGTAGAACACTAACAACTGTACGGAAATATCATTTCCTTACAGTAAGGAAATGACATTTCCTTACAGTAAGGAAGTCCTGACTTTTTCTTCAAGAAATTTTGACAGGAATGTCAAAATTTCCTGGCGATTTGCGGAAAAAATAATTTTTTTACAAGATTCATATTTCGTTAGAACAAATTCATAAAATGATTATTTATTATTGATGCTCGCATTTTGGTATTTTGATTTACATAGACATCATTATTTTCATGCAATTTTTCATTAGTATGCACCTAATTTGGCGGTTCACCATTTTTTTTTTTTTTCATTGATTGCTAAGTTATGCAAAATTGAAGTATCTACGATAATAGCCTGGGAAGTTTTAGGGGATACTCGGATTCCTAAAGATAAAATATGGAATCTACGTTTCCACACTCCATAGGAGCTTTCTTCACAGTTTCTAGTTCTGTTTTGTGACTCGTTAAATAAAATTTATGCAGGATTATTTGGAGCTGTTAGAGGTGTTATCAAATAATTTTTAATACCATAGCCACTGTCGCCCAGCAGAGCAGAATTTGCACCAATTTTTTTTTCTACCAAGCGAGCTTTCAATCTACAGTTATTAAAAATTGTTTGGTCATGTGTTGATCCTGGTCACCGTACCACTATGTCCATTATTCTCAATTCTATAACGTTTATTACCAGATTTTTTCTAACACCTACAAAATCTGCGGCTGCTATTAGCATGCAACCAGAAGCATAAAATCTTAAGGTTAATAACAGTTTTGTAGCTGCTGATATTTCTGTAATTGGTATTTGATAGGTATTTCCTACCGGGGAATAACACTCGTAAACACCACCTACAAAATCCTTGCAAACATCCTGCTAGAAAGAACCAAAATATACACAGAAGCAATCGTTGGAGATTATCAATGAGGATTTAGACCGGGCCGCTCTACTATTGATCAAATATTCACAATAAAACAAATAATGGAAAATGCTGGGAGTTTGATCGTAAGCTTCATCAGATGTTTAGAGATTTTAAACAAGCATTTGATAGAGTATGCAGGGCTAGACTGTGGTTTTTCAAAAAAAACTAGTCAGGTTGATACGGATGTGTATAGAACGGTTACGATGTAAGGTGAGAGTTGGACAACAATACTCGGAGACATTTGAAATAAACAATGGATTAAAACAGGAGATGCACTTTCACCACAACTCTTCAACTTAGCTCTGAAGCACATAATCAAAAGTGCAAGAATCGAAAAAACGAATACAGTATTTCATCGAGAAAGACCAAACTTACTACTGGCATTTGCAGACGATATCGATCTAATAGAAAATATACGATTAAAGATGAAAGAGACCTTCGTGAGGTTCGAGAAGGAAGCAGAGAAGATGGGGCTACAAATTAACGAAAGCAAGACGAAATATATGTATATGAGCCGCAGTAACCAAAAGCCGAGATAGAATCGGTCAGAACATCACCATCGATAACTTTAACTTTGAGCGCGGTAGAGAATTCAAGTTTCTTAGAGCAACAAGATGTCTTTTTGCCCTCCAAAACCTTGTCGAAACAACTAACAAGACGTACGAAGATACAGGTCTGTAATACGACCCGTTGTGATGTATGGAAGCGAAACGTAGATGATAACAAAGGCAAACAAAGAGAGTCTATGTATTTGAGAAAGAAAAATCCTAAGGAAGATCTTTGGTCCTGTGCTGAATGAAGCATCAGGACAAAATAGGATAAGAACTAACAAATAGCTCGAAGAACTTTACCCAGATGCTAACATCATAAAAGAATTAAAGTCCAAAAGACTCCAATGGACAGGACACCTCAGAAGACATTCTGACGAAAAAACAGTAAGACTGGTGTGGGAGGAAGTCCCAACTAGGAGGAGACCAAGCGAATAAGCATTATAAAAGGAACTCTTTTATAATGCTTGGATTATTTGAACCATTTTATCAATGTAAAGCGGTATTTAAAAAGTCTGCCAAAGTATTTTTAGTGTAAATTTATATTGTGTATTAGTAAGCAGAATTTTAGTATAAGAAACTTTTAGGCAGTTCAAGACAATCAGCTTTAAGAACTCAAAAATGCCTATACGATTTTAATTTTTTTCAATAAAGGGAGAAACATTTTAACCCACAGAGTAAAAATCTAACGTTAAAATTTTACTCTATTGTAAATTGATATACTTTTTTCTAATTGGAAATTATATAGTGATTGTAAAATCCTACTTGAAATTATATATTAAGAAATTTATTTCTCTATGTAGTACTGTAAATTTTTAATTTAGTGGGAAATATGTTTTACATCAAGCGTCATAGCATTACTAAGTCTACAAATATGCCATATGAGGACAAGCAGTATTATGTCCTAGAAGTATTAAATAACTATTCTATTGCCTACTAAATGCATCTATAGCTACACTATCTCGAAGAACGGGAAACCTCTATTTTAACTATTTTTAGAAAATTTACCTTTCTGAAAATTATATATACTCACTCAAAAGAAATGATCGCTACAATATAGAGATGTCTACTATTGTTAAAAATTAAATTTTACAATGTTTATTCAAAGATCGACTAATTTTTCATCTCTCTATGTACCTATCTACGTGTTTGCTCTCAAGGAATGGGTTTGAAGGAGAGGTTTTTAAAAAATGAGTCCAAATCAGAAATGTAATACAAATGGTTTTACTGTCATTTTGATTACATAGGATTTTGACTGCTTTTTTAAATCTAAGATCGTTTTAGAAAAACATAAATATTTTTAAAAATTTTTTAGCATTTTAAATACTATTGCGTTAACAAGTAGTTCTATTTTTTAAGCACATTGAAGTCTAAGTTTAGACTTTGAAAACTTATATAACAAGAAGATTTAATTCTTGTTACATAATTGTTTAGACTGAAGAATAAATTTTGGAAACAAATGGATTCACCAGCAAAAAAAGTAAAAGTCATGTTTATGCCAGAAGCTAATGAGAAAGGAATACAATTGTTTATTTACGCACTTATCAAAAAGAATAAATCTACATTAATGCTTCTAGTATTTTAGCCTTGTTTAGTAATTACATTCAAATATAAGTATTGATTCAGCGAGGATTGTACAGGGAGGATACTTTTCACGCTCAGGGGCTCATCAAACCAACTTCATTATAATACACGACATAAACCACGGTTAGAAGGGTGGGCAATTTGTATTATCTTTACTTAATAGTACACTTAAGTTTAATGACGTCTTTAAACCTGCTTTCGGCAATTCTTGAAGCAGCCAAGTATACTGCATTCGCTTAGCTCGGGCATATTTTGACATATTCATTGTCGGAAACGTACAACACAACAATTCCTACTTTTCAGTATTAATAGCTCAAGTATACTGCTATTGCAGACTTCTTTTTTTGAAAAAAGAAGAATTATTCTAAATAGTGGAAGTGTATACTAAACCCATCAAATTTTGGGTAGTATATATTTAAAAAATATATTTCAATTGTTATAATTTAGCATAACTATTTACTATATGGTGCAGATAAATAAATATTGATTGTCGGTAATTAGTACAGTTCTATTTTATTTACTATTTAGTTTGTTTATTATTAATATTGGCTATGAGTACGTCTGCTTGGTTGTATAGTCATTTCCAGCAACTTTTAGTCTGTCAAAAAGTAACTAACTTCGCGAAAAATAATTACTAAATTCACTAGACAGTTCGGACTGGGAATAGCGAACCGAGTATACTCATATTGACATATAAGGGACAGTCAAAAAATATGAGATATAGCTCAGCTATACTAGTTCCACATTCCACGTTCCACATAGACTTTAAAGTTGTGTAAGGCAACACACTTTAAGGGCTTTATATATAGCACATGATTTAGCGGAAAAGATTATTTATTTAAAGTAAATGCTTTTTTAGTCTTCATTTTTGATACAAAGTAAGCACTGGTTGTACATGTTACTAATTTTGACCCATCTGTATGGATTGCAATGTAATCTGAAGACTTACTTAAGATCTCGTTGAGAGTATTATGATAAAATTCAGTTTGGTATTTAGGAATACTAATGTTTGTAGATAGAACACTTGTCAGGTGTAGTATGTCCAATGTTTCCCAAATAGGATTATAAGAAGAATTCCACAAGTACATGTCCTGATTCATGTCCATGCATCTCTGGACCGGCACATTCAAGCCGAACAAAGCATCTCTTGTGTGACTCATCAAAGCTATTATTCTGTGATCTGAGCAGGATACTGCACTTGACTTTTTCGGTATTGCCACAAAGGTCGATTTCAGCTTTTTTTTTATTATCTCGTTAAAAATTTTATTTTATTTTTATATCGCGTCTTTTTTTTCCTCCAATTTTTAAGAAACTATGAAGAAAAAAAATCCGTAGCGCTCTTTTTCTACTATTTGATTATCATTTATTTCTGAATTTTGTATTCTTGTCTAATAATGTCTCTTGTAATTCTACTTTAGTTTTTGTACTAGTGGAACTGTCGAAAGAACCACCTTCCCATCTCTTCGGACTCTGAGCAACGTGGCTTCGTTTATTTTGTGTGCCTTAAACACTCCATCATTTAATGTGCTACAGCATTAGAAATAAAACCCAACACAGACGCAACACAAATACTACTGGAAACGGCAGAGATGAGAGTACTGAGAAGAATTACAGCAAAGATGCTGAGAGATCGGAAGATGAGTGAAGACGTTAGAAAAAAAAATGTAACGTACAGTTTATAAATGAATGGACAATAAACAAAAAAAAATGTGTATAACCACATAAGCAGAATAGGATAAACACGTGTGGACCTTGACCTGGTCGACAGATGGTTCAGGAGATAGCGAGTAACACCCAACCCTAACAAAACTCAAATGATCCTATTTAGACATTCAAAGCAAAGCCAGTTTATCTCAGCCAGTATTTCCGGAAGACACAATCTTAGACTTTGAGGAGACCGACTTTAGCTTCGTGTCGTGACCGGATCTAATACCTCGGTGTGGTGTTTACTCAAACGCTTAATTGGATGGCCGCTCTGGACAGCGCCTGTAGCAAGGCCAGGAGCAGACTCAGTCTACTCAATTCTCTTTATTGTATGTGATTATCCTTCTGCACTCATTCATTAACTGTCGAATATCCAGCCCATCAATGAGAGACTCCTCTCTCTAAACAGGAGTTGTATAAATCGCACTATCCGGGGCCAAAACCTTAGAGCCCAACGCATCCTAAGAACTGCCTGCTCATTTCTAGGCAATGTATTCAGAAGACATCCTAAATCCAAACCTGCCTTCCTACTATTTTACTGGAGCTTTCCAGCAACGAACACCCTGATGAATACATTGACCTCCTGTTTAGACAGGGGGAAAAGGTTTTACGTGGTTTCTTGTCCCATTGCACGTTGTCTATTGTAGAGGTTACAGCCACAGATGCACTGTCGCGTTGCGTTTCACACAAGTTACTAATATCATAACATTTCAATATAATTCAATACATTTACTAATTACAAATATTTTTAGATCAATAACTTCTGAAAGCCGAAGCCGAAGCCTAAAGACTTAACTGGTATGGACACCTTAAGAGAATGCCGGAAAACAGATGGCCAAAAAATAGAAGAATGGACTTCGCCAACTAAAATAAAACGAGGTAGACCAAGACGATCCTGGAGAGACGATGTCGACGATGCAATGACCGCCAGAGATCTAACAACTGAAGATTGCTTCGACAGAAAACGCTTGACATTAGGATGCGAGAAGCGGCGCCAGCTGTAGAAGACTCGCTTGTTATATATATATATATATATATATATATATATATATATATATATATATATATATATAACTTCTGAAGAGAATCGTTTTACACACACCTTTCTCCCCTGATTGTCCAGGAGCAGCATCGACGATGACCACCAGTAGACCACAACAAAAAGAGAAACAGCCAACACACCAAACAAAACAAACCACGTCATGAAGAGGCCGAAGGCCTATAACAGGACAACAAACACAAATCCAAGAAAATAAACCAAGATAATGAAGACAAATGACAATGAGTATAACCCGTGTGGCCAAAATGGTAAGACCTAAATTACCAATCGGTAGACGACCACGCAAAAGCTAGAGATTACATACAGGTATAATTTGTCAATAAATAAGCAGAATTGCTTATAAAGAGGAAGAAGAAGAAGACTTTCAAAATTCTGAAAAAAACTTGACAGTCTAAAAAAGTATTTTCAACAGCTTATAATTTTTAAACATTTTTTTAAATTTTATTCCTAGCTAAATCTGTGACACAAAATATTTTTTAAAAACTATATTCTTAATTTAAAATTTAAGTAACGCAATAGTATATAGATTGTAAAATTAGGGAAGTATATTACACTATAATTTATATAGATTTCTAAACTCTACTAAAAAATATTTTTTTAAAACGATCTTATTTATTAATATAAACAAATTCGAGACCTGTCTCCATCTGCAGAACCTTCTCCATCACTCGAAGCTGACGATCCTTGTTTCGCTAGTCTAACATCTCCAGGTAAAATTTCTTCTGATCTATGGACTGTAAATGATGTTTTCCCCCTCTTTCCGAAACCCATTCTCCGTTTTCGACCTTCGTTGGAGATTTTAAGGAAAATAAGGATAGAGCGTACACGTTAATGATTAAGAGACAAGAGAATCTATTCTAACACTTAACTATGACGAAAAGTATATTTTTTAGCTAAGACAATGTAATCTATTCTTGAAATCATTAATGGAATTTGATACATTTAGTATGTTAAACTCACTGCTCTATTCAGACTGTGTTAAATTTGTTTTATCTTAACTTTATTTTTGAAAAAATATTTAAAAGTCCTATTTTATTTCGTTATTATATAGTTTATTTGTCAGAAAAATAGAAATAAATAGCAATTATTAAAGTAAGTCATACTGCCAAACTATTATTGCATGTTAGAGGAACTTTAAAAGGTTTAAAGTACATTTGTTAGGTGAATCCTTTAAGTAATAAATAACTTGTTAAGTAATTTAAATTTAGATAAAGGTGAACTAAAAAAGCTGTACATAATAGATAAAACACAAGTGCAACAAAAATGAAAGTAAAATTTCCGATCATTTCCCTTACACTTAAGAGTTCTCCAGAGGTGTTCCCTATAACCTAATCTATTTGAAATATACAGAGTGGCCCAAAAGTCTAGAAACGGCTAATTATCTCGTAAAATGCTAATCATAACTGTACAAAATTTGAGGTACACCTATTTTCGGATACAAAGATTCCATATTTGATATTTACAATGTTGCCAGATTTTCCGTTTTGCTTATATTCTTAGTAACTTTGGTTTTTCAAATACATCACCCTGTATATTCAGTCATTATTGGATTCTCCTATTCAATACGAGTTCAACCATATGTAACACTTATGATTTTATGTAATCTGGAAGGTCATAAATACATAAAACCGAAGTCTGGCAACGCCTAAATTGTTTCAATAAATTTTTTAATACTAACTAATTTCAAATACATTAAAACGTAACAATTGATAGTTTAGAATATTTTTTAACATAGTAGTTACGTTATTAAGTGTTCAAAATGTGCTCAATTTGTGAGTTGACAGCACCCTAATCGATGGTAGAAGGCGTCTACCACATTTCTCTATGATTGTCTAGAAACTATTCGAGATTCATTGATAATTCGTTGCCTTAGCTCTGCAAGACTTGGTGGTTAAGTTTTGTAAACTGAATTTTTCAAGTATCCCTAATAAAAATAATCTTTAGGAATGAAATCGGGTGAACGTGGAGGCCATTCAATTCTACCTTGTCTACCAATTTATCGTCCAGGAAATATCTCATCTAAATATCGCCGAACATTTACACAAACTATATGACGTTAAATTTATTTCGACAAAAAAAAAGGACCCAATTGAATAAGTAACTACTATATTTGACCATACATTTAATTTTTGAGGTCTTTGAGTATGGTTTTCACGCATTCAGTCTTCAATGTGAATTTACGTCACACCAGTACCTTAAATTGTGTCGATTTACACTTCCATACAGTGTAAAAGTTGCTTCATCGGAAAAACATATTCTGTTAACGAAATTTTAATAATCTTCAATTTTATCCATCATTACTTCAGTAAACTCTAATCTACGACCAAAGTCATCTTCACTTAATTCTTGCAATAAGTTAATTTTGTATGATTTAAATTTATTTTTACGTAATAAACCTAAGACTGAAGAATGACCTACATCATGTACTTGTACAACCCTGCCTGGAGATGTATGTAGATCTTCAACAAAACTTTGCTTATATCTGAAGTTTTGTTGTCATTGATAACTCGTTTCGGTCAACCTGATCGGTATCTATCTTTTACTTCTCTAGATTCCTCAAATCGCCTTACAGTTTTTTGTACCGTCGTCTTATGAATAGAGAACGGTTTAGAGAACGGCATTTTAGAGAAGCAATTTAAATTGCAGAACTTTTTGAACCACAACTACTGTCAATTGTAGTTCATAATTTAAATGGTCAACAAATGTCAAAATCACAGCATTCTCCGTTTAAATATTTAAATTTATTAAAATCTACATACATATTTTGCACTGTTTTATGTATCTAAGATCTTTCAGACTACATAAAATCAAGTGAACATATGGTTGAACTCGTATTGAATAGCTGAACTCGTGTGAAATTTACACTGAATGCGTGAAAACCATACTCAAAGACCACAAAAATTAAATGTATGGTCAGTTATAGTGGGTACTTATTTAATTGGGTCATTTTTTATCGAAAGAAATTTAACGTCAGATAGTTGGTGTAAATGTTCGGCGTTATTTAGATGAGTTATTTCCCGGACGATAAATTGGTAGACAAGGTAGAATTGAATGGCCTCCACGTTTACCCGCTCTCAATCCTAAAGATTATTTTTATTAGAGATACTTGAAAAATTCAGTTTACAAAACTTAACCAGCAAGTCTTGCATAGCTAAGGTAATGAATTATCGATGAATCTCGAATAATTTCTAGCCAATCATGGAGAAATGTGGTAGACGCATTCTACCATCGATTAGAGTGCTGGCAACTCACAAATGGAGCACATTTTGAACACTTAATAACGTAACTATTATGTTAAAAAATATTCTAAACTATCAATTGTTATGTTTTAATGTATTTGAAAATAGTTAGTTTTAAAAAATTTATTGAAACAATTTAGGCGTTGCCCGACTTCTGTTTTATGTATTTAAGACCTTCCAGACTACATAAAATCATAAGTGTTAAATATGGTTGAACTCGTATTTAATAGGAGAATCCAATAATGACTGAATATACAGGGTGATGTATTTGAAAAACCAAAGTTACTAGTAATATAAGAGAAACTGAAAATCTGGCAACATTGCAAATACCAAATATAGAATCTCCGTATCATAAAATAGGCGTATCTCAAATTTTGTCTAATTATGTCTAGCAATTTACGAGATAATTAGCCGTTTCCAGACTTTTGGGCCAGTCTGTATACCTAAGAAACTTGAAACTTGATAAATTGTACGCGACAAAAATTTCATACGAAAAACAAATAAACTATGAATGTACTGTGAGAAATTGCTGTAATGAACGGGCTATTTATACTCGATTTTGTCTACTAATTATCTGAGGTGAGTACTGAGTGGAAGCTAAGAACTGCTCAATTCCGGAAATAATAAAATGTCTAGATTTTACTCTCTCTCGCTATGCAGGGCTCTACCGCTAGTAAACATTCATACCCTAGCATATCGTAGAGCAATAATGGACTAGAAACAAACAAACAAATTCGTTCCAATCATGCAGAAGGTATAGAATTGTGAGTATTCAAGAAAACCGCAAAAAATCACAGCGACATTCGACAGAAATTCAGCCAGCGAGTATAAACATCGTAACGTAAGTATCTGTAGAAGAAAGCATCGACCTGAAAGACGTAAAACAACAAGCACTAAAACTTCTGCAAAGGTAACAAGCATATATGTAGGAAATACAAAAAAGGTCTTTCATCTTGCAGCATTAAATAATCTACGAGATTAAATTTAGTCCTTAAATCTATAATCTGCAAATAGTGGCTGCACTTCATATTATCTCTTCTACAAACCTTCCAAAGGACATGGTATACCATAAAGAAGTATAAACCTTTAAAAGAACTGCCTGATAGTTTTGATCAATAAAGAAGGATCAAGATTAATTTTCTGAAATGATAGACATAGGGCAGTAGCCATGTCGTTACTGATCAAAGCTGTAGTGGAATGATTTCTGCGGTTGGCTTGATATCAGTCACTTACGGGCGAATACCACATAATAATTCAACCGGCCGTAACGCTGCGATCAGACAAGCAAGGAGAACTTATCTGGTTATCTTCGCACGAGGGTATACTCCAAATGAATGAATACCGTAACACAAAAAGGAGAGATTCCATAAGATCTGGGAAGGAATCAACGCTGAGCTAGTTCCAGGTTTCCAGGCTAGACAATTTAAAATGTGTCACCTGAAACGAGCACGCAAATAACCAGGCAACTTATGGTAAAACAGCGACTGAAAGAGAAAGCAAAACACAGAAGCTTCAGAGTATAAAATTCGATAAATATAGGGACATAAAACGTCAGAGATATTCTCCAAACTGTAAAACTTCACATACTGAATAAAGAGCTAACAAAATATAAACAAGGCAAAACATAAACACATTGTGTGGTCTAGCACAAATATACTGGAGAGATCAAAGATATTCTAAAACAAAAAACCATACTATCTGCATATCAGGATCATAAAACATAGGAGAAAAACATTAAAATTAGTATTTATAACATTAACCTAAAAAATTTATATGTCATTCAGGTATTTATGCCCACAACAGATGCCCCAAATGAGAATATTGACATTGACATTTACAACAACATGGAAAATATCTTGAAGAAAATCTCATAAAAAGAGTCAGTATATATTATTTAAGACTTTAATGCTAAGGTGGGAAAAATTGCAAATGAACCACATTTAAGAGATATTGTCGGTCATTTGACTTGTGCATTAGAAACAACAGAGAAGAATATAAACAATAAGGTAGAGAAGGACAAATATAAAATAACAAATATTGTCGAAGACTTCTGCACATCCTTGTACAGCTCGCAAAGCCAGCTTAATGAAACAACAAAGGAGAACGTCAAAAGAAAAATAAAAAACGTGGGATCAAAAGTAATACCAAATATAAAGGGATACGAAATAGAAAGAGCTTTAAAAAAACTAAAAAATAATAAAGCTCCAGGACACGATGGTATAATTGCCGAGCTCTTGAAAACAAGCAAGACATTCCCAATCCCTCTACTAACAGAGCTATTTAATAGATGTCTCCATAATAGCCAGATCCCTAAAGACTGGAACGAGAGTCTAGTAATACTCTTACACAAAAAAGGGACAAATGTGATCTACAGAATTATAGACCTATATCGTTGCTCAGTCAAGTATACAAACTATCTATGAGAATTATTAATAACCGGTTAACCTACAAAATGAATAATTACCAACTGGTTGAACAGGCTGGCTTCCGCAAAGGATATAGTACATCAGACCATCTGCTGACAATGAGAACATTGATAGAGAAGGCAAATGAATACCAACTACCAGTATTTCTTGCCTTCGTCGACTATAAAAAGGCGTTTGATAGTATCGAGATGTGGGCCATAGAACAAGCTATTAATAATTGTAGAATAGACTCGAGATATAGGCAACTAATACATAATATATATGAAAATGCAACTATGATAGTACAACTAGACGAAAATACAAATCCCATCCCCATTAAGAGAGGAGTGAGACAAGGAGACGTAATATCGCCAAAGCTTTTCAACCTAGCCCTAGAAGACGTCTTCAAAACTACAAATTGGTCAACCTATGGCATTAACGTTAATGGCAATAAGTTAAACCACCTCAGATTCGCTGACGACATAGTGATTATAGCGAGCACATTCGAGGAACTGCAAATCATGTTGGGGGAACTAGCAGCCAGCTCCCAATACGTCCGCCTAAAAATTAATATGAAAAAAACAAAAATAATGACAAACACAGATGACCCCAGACATATAACTATAAACGGCAGTGAGATAGAACAAATCCAGGAATATATCTACCTAGGCCAAATCCTGAGACTTGACAAAGAAAACCAAAGTGCGGAAATTTCTAGAAGAGCAAGGCTAACATGGGCAGGATTTGGAAAACTTAGTTGGATACTTAAGAACCGCAAAATACCCCAATACTTGAAGAGCAAAGTGTTCAACCAATGTATACTTTCTATCATGACATATGGATGTCAAACCTGGACCCTAACCAAGGCAAACATGAATAAACTAGCCACAACAGAAAGAACAATGGAAGGAGCAATGTTAGGTATACGACTGTCAGATAAAAAGAGGAACGACTGGGTAAGGTCCAAAACAAAAGTCGAGGACATAACAATAAAAATTGCAAAACTTAAATGGAGCTTCGCGGGGCATACTGCTAGACGGAAAGACCAACGTTGGAATACTACAATACAACATTGGAGACCTTACGAAAGTAAACGACCAAAAGGAAGACCACAGATGAGATAAGTTGATGACATTAGAAGAATAGCCGGAACAAATTGGAAATATGTTGCCTAGGATAGAAACCGATGGAAGGAGTTGGGAGAGGCTATGTCCAAACATAGACGACAGAAGGCTAAGAAGAAGAAGAAGAAGAACCATAAACAGGAAGTAATCATTTTATTAAACCTAAATAAAATTTATAAACTATTAATTTCCGGAACCTACTTAATATATCTATCTACGTTTATAGAAGCCCAGCAGTCATTCTCAGCTGCATCTCACACCAGAAATTGCCCACATATACAACAAAAAATTTTTAAAAATACCCATCAAAACCTCTTGAGGGATATGTACATTACACCTTTTCTTTTTTTGTTTAACACCTGGTGAAAATAATTGAAATATACGATAATACCAATAATATTAACGTTAATTTACATTGTCTTAGCTTTAATAAATATTTAAAGAGTATGGAATCAAACGAGATTTACTAGATATGACAGAAATACAGTTAATCAATACATTGTCTTCGCTGGTATATTGCTTACCTGTCGCGGACAATTGGCTGGTAGAATTACTTTTTTTACTAAGACCAACAAACTGTCCCGTTCTGTCCCTATCTCGATCCCGTGGACCATCTTTCCTTCCCATATCTTTTTGAGGAACTTCAAGGCCATGCAGATGACTTACAGCAGTATCACTTAAGCTTCCATCTAAAAAATGAAAACAAAAAAGTAATAATTTAATAACCACAAATACGTTTTTGGGCGTAGAGAATTTTTTTTGGCCTCGACTTCTCTAGCCAGACACAAAAGGAATAAAACAGTAACAATATCTATTATTATTCTAAATTTTCTAACACACAAATTATGAACAGGGACACAAATTTTCTAATCTAGGAATCTATTTAGTCAGGTTTATAAAAGATATTCAACACTAGGTCACGGAAAGACGAAAGTTTCAAGTACAAATGGTTTAAGACTAAGGTAAATAAGATTAATTGATGGATTCGACCGTTACTTGATGGAAATTCATTTTATGTAACAATAAAACACTGAAAACTTTGTTTTCAAACTTCCACAAAATTTATTTTAAATCTTATCACTACAGCTGTTTCGGCTGATTGCCTTTCTCAAGTGATCTATTTTTGGGTTGGGTTTACAAATTTATAGTCTCTAATGAAATAGGTTGAGGAGGGGAGAACTGTTTGTCTCAAGTTGGTCATTCAGAATTATATCTGTGTTTTTTAATTTGTTGATTTCCATAGATTCTAACAAAGAGAGCTTAAGGCCTTTATTTTGACTGTGAAGAATTTTAAATTTGTCATTAAAAGAATGATTATGATCTAGAAGGTGAAGTGCGTATGTCGAATCTGTTTTTCTATTCTTGAAAGCCCTTTTATGTTCTGCTATTCGTTTATCAAAGTTTCTACCAGTTTGACCGATGTAATTTTTTGGGCAGTCGCCACATTGAAGTTTGTACACACCACTATTTAAGTGTTTTTTATTTTGGCTCTTGTTATTTTTAATATATTTGCCTAGGTTGTTATTTGTTCGAAAAGCTGGTGTTATTCCTTTCTTTTTTATGTGTTTGGCAATTTTTGTTGTTATTTTGCCTGTATATGTAATCGAGCAGAATGTACTGGGTTTTTTCTCTAGTGGTGAAAATACTAATTTCAGGGCTTTCTTGTGTAGTTTTTGATTTAACATTTTATTAATTGTTTGTTCGTTGTATCCGTTGTTTACTGCTATTTGCTTAATTATATTTAATTCTGTCTCAAAGTCGTATTTTGACATCGGAATATCTGTTAATCTATGTAACATACTATGATAAGCTGCCAGTTTATGCTGTGTTGGATGGGATAATGAATTGTGTATAGTCGTGTCAGTATGGGTAGGTTTATGAAATAAGGAGAAGTCATGTTTGTTTTGAAGTCTGCTAATTTTTAAATCTAAAAAAATTATGGATTGATTTTGTTCTGTTTCTATTGTATATTCAATATGACTATGAAGTGAATTAATATACGATAAAAAAGATAATATAATCGATAAAAAATTCAATACACAGTGTAAAAAACTAAATAATATAAATTTAACAGATACTAAATTTAGTAACAGCGAGATACAACTTTTAGAGAAAGGATTTAAACACAACTTGCCCCAACATAATAATGAGAGAACTTTAGAATATTTAGGTGTAGAATGTGAAGTAGCGTTAAACAAAACTGCTAACAATATCGAAAAAAGTATAATTGCCAAATCTATTACATGTGTGTAGTGAAACTAAGAATTCCTATTACAAAGAGAATAAAACAGCAATTTCAATTAAAAATAAATCAATAGAAAACAACATTGTGTTTTACAAAGACAAAGGTAACACTACTATTGCTATAGATAAAATAGAATATAATAACAAAACAATAGAATTCTTAAATAATCAAAATATTGAAACTTTACACAAAGTTCCAAAAGAAAAATATAAAAAACAAATTAAGCTAGCGTTAGAAAATTCAAAAGCAATACTAAATCCAATAGAACAGAAATACCTAAATATCATGAACCCACAGCCTCCTAAATTATACTCTTTCATTAAACTACACAAACCGGATCACCCAATAAGACCTGTAGTTTCTTTTTATACAGCTCCGTCATATAAACTTTTAAAAAAACTGTTAGAGATTATTTTAGAACACACTAAATTTTCACCTAAATTTACCATAAAAAATACAATACAACTAGTTAATAAAATACATTTTCAATTACCTAACAACTCCAGATTAATTTCATTTGACGTAAAAAATCTTTTTCCTAGTATCCCTCCTACAGAAACTTTTATTCTAGTAAAAAACCTTTTAGACCAAAATAGTACAAATCCAATAATTACATCTGAAATTTTACATATTCTTGAAATTTGCATAAACCAGGACTACTTTGAATTTAATAATAAAATGTATACAAATAACAGTGCAGGAGGCAATCCTCTAAGCCCATTGCTATCAGATATTTTTATGGATCATCTAGAGACAAAGATTTCAAAACATCCCGTATTCAAACACTTTGTATATTGGTGGAGATACAACAGAAACAGAAAAAAATTAATCCATAAATTTTTTAGATTTAAAAATTAGCAGACTTCAAAACAAACATGACTTCTTCATATTTCATAAACCTACCTATACTGACACTGCTATACACAATTCATCAACCCATCCAACACAACATAAACTGGCAACTTATAATAGTATGTTACATAGATTAACAGAAATTCCGATGTGAAAATACAACTTTGAGACAGAATTAAATATAATTAAGCACATAGCAGTAAACAACGGATACAACGAACAAACAATTAATAAAATGTTAAATCAAAAACTACACAAGAAAGCCCTGAAATTAGTATTTCCACCACCAGAGAAAAAACCCAGTACATTCTGCTTGATTACATATACAGGCAAAATAACAACAAAAATTGCCAAACACATAAAAAAGAAAGGAATAACACCAGCTTTCCGAACAAATAACAACCTAGGCAAATATATTAAAAATAACAAGAGCCAAAATAAAAAACACTTAAATAGTGGTGTGTACAAAATTCAATGTGGCGTCTGCCCAAAAACTTACATCGGTCAAACTGGTAGAAACTTTGATAAACGAATAGCAGAACATAAAAGGGCTTTCAAGAATAGAAAAACAGATTCGACATACGCACTTCACCTTCTATATCATAATCATTCTGTGACGTCCTCTCGTAGGAGTCACTATCCGGGTAGCTTTTGGACAGTCAGAGACAGAGTTCAAAATAAAAATAAAACTTTATTGTCTTCCTTAAATTAAATTGACAAAAATCTTATGTACATATTTACAATTTAGTTTAGTCTTCTCAGTACCTGGCCTATTTATTCAAATTAAGTTTGACCTTGTCGTATGAAATTAGTGTTATCGGCAATCAAGTGTGTTTTCGGAATTTTACGTGAACGATGTGTCGATTTAATAACAGCGGACGATAGGTACAAAGGAAAGAAAGAAACTCAACACGTCCCTCAAGTGATTCGGGTTAATAGGATACTCCTCGACAGTCTCAACACGACTGCTTCGGAGTACGGGTAATGGAGAGCTCAACACGCTCTCCGGCTGGCGGTATGGAACGGAAACAACTTGTGAACTCAACACGTCCACAAGCCGGGGTAGGGGAGAAGAGAACCTTCAGTCAACACCTGACGATTCTGCCTCTATGAGGAAATAATGCGGTTTATATAGCAAAGTTTTGCCCTTTCTACTGTCGATACACTCCTACTTCATGGGTTGGTTCGCGCGCACGCTGGTTTAACGGTGATGGCTTGGACTCATCGTTACACCCCCTCTTCCTGGGAAAAAAAAATTTTGGAACAAAATTTTTTTATTTTTATTCCTTGCCAGGTACTTGGTTACCCTAAAAAACAATTTACAATACATCGAAATAAAAAATGTCCGCCCTAAAAAAAAAATAAATATCGTCTTCTTAAAAAAAATCGTCTTCCTCTCTCTTAAAAAAACGTCTTCCTTCGTGGGGCTTTAATTATTGGTTTTTATCCTCAGCACCTGGTTCGGGAGTCTCAGTCTGTATTTTTTTCCTTTATGCTGCGGCGGAATTAGTGAGAGCAGCGGGATTGACACTGGAATTGACTGGACTTTCTGAATTTTTGTGATGCCCATGGTTGGTTCATCGAAAAGGTTTTTAAATTTGGAAATAGCCTTTATCAGAGGCTCGCAGCCTTTGCCCGGGGTGTTAGGTTTTGGTGTGTTCCCCAATGGTGATATTAACTCTGGAACGGTGTATGGTGGCGGCGTAACTGTGCCGTCCATTTCTATGTCACTGTAATATATTTCTAACGTGTCTGACATTATACTTGAAGGTTACTGGTAAACTGTATTAAAATATACTGTCACTACTTGGTGTTGACTGTAAGTGCTTGGACTGATTAAGGAGTAGGGAAATCGGTAAATGCGGGTTTTAGGTCTTTGATATGAGCTGTTATTGTACGGTTTTTATCGTCGTGTTTTAATTTGAATATTACATTAGAACACACTTTTGTTATAGTATATGGGCCTGAAAATTTCGGTGCTAATTTGGCGTTAAAATTTTTGGCGGCATTTGAGAGTTGGTATTCCCTTTTCATGACTTTGTCGTTTATTGTCGGTTTCCACTCTCTTCGTCGTAAGTTGTAGTAATGGCTTTGAGTTGTAAAAGCTTTTGCCAGGTTTGTACGTACTAGTTCGAATGTTTCTTGTAGTTTATGCCATTTTATGTTTTGATCGGTATGTTGTGTGTCGTTTGGGGTTTTTACGACTTTACTTGGAATTTCTAGTTCGTGTCCAAAGTTCAGGAAGGCTGGGGAGAAACCCGTTGAATCGTGTTTAGCTGTATTATATGCGAATAGTAGTTCTGGAAGGCTCGTGTCCCATTTCTTATGGTTATTATCGCAGAACTGAGCTATCATTGTTTTGATTACTCTGTTTGTTCTTTCTACTGGATTATTCTGGGGTGAATATGGCGGAATGTTTCTTTTAGAAATCTGGAATTCATCTAGTAACTTTCGTACTTCCCTGTTATCGTATGTTCTTGCGTTGTCTGATATTAGCTCTTTGGGTGATCCGAATCTCATAATGATTTTATCTTTTAAGTTTTGACAGACTGATTTTGCCGTTGCTGTTCTGATCGGTATGGCTTCGACCCATTTTGAAAAGGTGTCCTGGAATGTCATTATATATTTGTTTCCTTTGCTGGATGTTGGAAGGGGTCCTATGATGTCGGTTGAAACGGTGTGCCATGGATGTGGGGGAATTTGTGTAGATTGCATGCGGCCTGGAGTTAAGCTTTGTTGCGGCTTAAATTGCTGACAATTCTTGCAGTTCCTGACGAACTTTGCGGCGTCTTTAAACATCCCTGGCCAGTAGTATTTTCTAGCTAGGCGGGTTATTGTTTTAGCTATTCCTAGATGTCCTGCGGTCGGTTGCTCGTGGTTTTCTGCCAGGAGTTGTTGTCTCTTGTGGTTTGGGATGCATAGTTTCCAGGGGTTGGATACCTCTGTCTCTTTTAAATCGTATTTGTCCCAGAAGTGTCGATAGAGAAGTCCATCTTTGATAGAGTAGTCTGGAAATAGTTGCGGATTTGTCTGGATTTTATTTAAAGCTTTATTGTACCATTCGTCGGGTTCTACATCTTCTACGTTTATTATGCAAACCAGATCTACTGGTTCTCTAGAGAGCGCGTCGGCCAGGACGTTCTGGGAGCCCTTTCTGTAAATGACATCGAAGTCAAATTGTTGCAGCAGCATTGCCCATCTAGCTATTCTACCTGTAGGGTTTTCCATTGTTTGTAAGTATCGTAGACTTTGATGATCTGTGATAATTGAAAATGGGTATCCTTCGATGTAGGGTTTCATCTTTTCTACACCGAAGATGATCGCTAGTAGTTCTTTTTCTGTCACGCTGTAATTTTTTTCGGCTTTTGTTAGGTTTCGACTTGCGTAAGCGATGACTTGTTCCTGTCCTTCGTCGTTTGTTTGTACTAAAGCTACTCCTAAACCGTGGTTCGAAGCGTCCGATTGTAAAAAAAATCTTTTCTGGAAGTCCGGGCAGATCAGTATTGGAGCTTGTGTCAGTAGTAATTTTATTTTGTTGAATGCTTCCTCTTGGTCTCTGTCCCAAGTCCAATGTTGTTTTTTCTTTAGTAGTTTTGTTAAAGGAGCTGTAGTTCGTGAAAAATCTTTTATAAATCTCCTATACCATGAGATGATGCCCAAAAATCGGCGTAGTTGTTTAACGGTTTTTGGCGCGGGATATTCGACTATGGCTTTTGTCTTGTTTTCGTCCACTTTTATTCCCGTCTTGTTTACTACATGGCCTAAATAATTTATCTCTTCTTTGCAGAATTTACATTTGTATATATTAATTCGTAGTTTGGCCTGCTGTAGTCTGTGAAGTACTTCTTTTAAGTTTTCCATATGTTCCTCGAACGTTTTCCCCAGTACTATTATGTCGTCTAAATAGGCGAATGCATGTGGTTCCATTTCTGGGCCGATTATTGTATCTAGTAATCGTTGAAAAGTAGCGGAGGCGGCGTGTAATCCGAATGGAAGTACTTTGAACTGGAATAGTCCTTTTCCTGGTGCTATGAAAGCGGTCAAGGGTTTGCTTGCTTCGGAAAGTGGTACTTGCCAATATCCATTTTTTAGATCCAACGTGGTAAAATATTTTGCAGATTTTAACTTTTCTAGGATATGATTGATGTACGGTAATGGGTAGGCATCTTTTTCTGAGATGTCGTTGATTTTCCTAAAATCGATGCAAAATCTGTATCCGTTGTTATCCTTCTTTTTTACTAGGACGATGGGGGAACTGTACGGGCTATTAGATTTTTCTATCACGTTCTCTTCTAGCATCTTATCTATCTCATCGTTTATGATCTTCTGCATTGCCGGGTTTCGGGGCCTGTATCTTTGTTTGATCGGTGTATTATGTTTGAGTTTTATTGTATGTTCGGTTAGATGTGTTGTTCCTTTAATTTGTTTAAATTTCTCCAATTCTGTTAGTAACAATTCCTGTAATTGTTTTTTTTTTCGGTATTGTTTAGTGTAGTACTGATGTCGAGTTGCTCTCGTTTCGGACTGTTCGTGAATTCCGGTATGTATGACGGAATATCTTCGGTCTGGTCGTCGGCCGCGGTATCGGTCGGTAGTTCGGTATATCTTCGGTCTGGTTGTCGACCGCGGTATCGGTCGGTAGTCGGTATATTTTCGGTCTGGTCTTCGACCGCGGTATCGGTCGGTAGTCGGTAGGTCGTTTTGTTATATATCTTGCTTCTCTGTTGGAGCGGATATCTTGCGGTTGGTGTTTCGTTGACCCTGGAATTGGTCGGTATTCGGTTATTGTCTGCCTTGTACGATCTGGATCTGTGTTCTGTCCTGGTTTGGTATTGTTCTCTCCTTCTTACGCGATTTCTATTTAAGATGTTTGATAAATCCAGGCCCCATCTTGTTATTTCATGCATTCCCAGTACTACTTCTGAAGCTAGGTTTGGTAAAAAATGTAGTTTGGCTTTTCTCCAAACGTTGTCTATGGAACATTTTGCTGTAAAACAGATTTCTATGTTGCTGGTTTTTCCATCTGCCAGCGTGATCTTTAAAGCTTTTCTGTCGCTTTTTGTTCCACATTGTTCCAATATTTTTTTACCTTTTTGTCCTATAAACGAATTTTGGGCTCCTGTGTCTATTAGTGCTTTTAACTTTTTACCGTTGCTGAACGTTATCGTTGTGTGGGGTCGTTGATCTGTATAGTGTGCGTAGCTGGAGGTTGTTAGGGAGGACTCTAAATGCTGACTGGGTTGCCTCCTTCTTGTCCAGTCCTGTTGGAGTTTTCCGGTCGGCTTCTACATTGGCAGTTATTGGAAGTTGTTCCTCGGGTTCCGCAGTGGCTGCAGAAGAGTACAGCGATAGCTCTGCAGTTTCTTCTGTTGTGGCCTCTGCGGCCGCATCTCCAACAACAAGTCTGTCTGTCGAAATTCTGTATTTTGTTATTACGACTATTTGTCTGTGTCCAGTCACACCTTGTATTGTTTCTGTTATATATTTCTTTTTGGACCATATCATATTCTTCCGCTAGTCTGATGATGTCCTGTGTTGACGATACGTCTTGCCTCTTTATATACAACTTGTATTTCGGGTTCATATTGGTGTATATCCTGTTTAGTTCTTCTTGGTGATTGAATTCACCATGTCTTCTGATCATTGTTTGAATATCAATGATGTAGTCTTTTACACCTTCGTTGTTTCGTTGGAGTCGGTTCCGGATTTGAGCTTCCAGAGATTGCGTGAGAACGGAGGAAACGAAGAAATTGCGGAAATCTTGTTCGAAGTCTTTTAATTCGTTCCAATATTTATTATTGTTTCTGTACCATAGTAATGCTTTCCCGTTTAATGTTTCTGGTAGAGCTTGTAAAACGTGGGTGTCTTGTAGGCCGTAAGCTGTCTGGAGTTCTTTCAACCGTTCTATGAATTCTATTGGGTCTCTTGAACCGTCAAAATGTAACCCCCATTTGCGTACTATTTCCATCTTTCTTTGTCTGTCTTCCATCTGGTTTTCTTCTATTTCCTCTGGGTTTTGGCCTTTTTGAGTTGGTGCCTTGATGATCGCAACTAATCTCGCTCTTAGCTCGCTGAAATTCCCTTCCGTCGACTGTTCTCTGTTTGTTAATTCGGCTATAAGTTCGTCTTTCTTTAATAGGTACACCCAACTAACCTTCGACGTTTCCGGAGCGTCTGTCATTTTTGAACTGTGAATCACCCTGTATTTGAATAAAGTTTGAAATGCAGTACTGTCTCATGAAAATAAAATTCGGAATTCGGTCGGTATTATTGTTTAAAACGAATTTTTCTGCTCGGGCGCCATCTGTGACGTCCTCTCGTAGGAGTCACTATCCGGGTAGCTTTTGGACAGTCAGAGACAGAGTTCAAAATAAAAATAAAACTTTATTGTCTTCCTTAAATTAAATTGACAAAAATCTTATGTACATATTTACAATTTAGTTTAGTCTTCTCAGTACCTGGCCTATTTATTCAAATTAAGTTTGACCTTGTCGTATGAAATTAGTGTTATCGGCAATCAAGTGTGTTTTCGGAATTTTACGTGAACGATGTGTCGATTTAATAACAGCGGACGATAGGTACAAAGGAAAGAAAGAAACTCAACACGTCCCTCAAGTGATTCGGGTTAATAGGATACTCCTCGACAGTCTCAACACGACTGCTTCGGAGTACGGGTAATGGAGAGCTCAACACGCTCTCCGGCTGGCGGTATGGAACGGAAACAACTTGTGAACTCAACACGTCCACAAGCCGGGGTAGGGGAGAAGAGAACCTTCAGTCAACACCTGACGATTCTGCCTCTATGAGGAAATAATGCGGTTTATATAGCAAAGTTTTGCCCTTTCTACTGTCGATACACTCCTACTTCATGGGTTGGTTCGCGCGCACGCTGGTTTAACGGTGATGGCTTGGACTCATCGTTACAATTCTTTTAATGACAAATTTAAAATTCTTCACATTCAAAATAAAGGCCTTAAGCTCTCTTTGTTAGAATCTATGGAAATCAACAAATTAAAAAACACACATATAATTATGAGTGACCAACTTGAGACAAACAGTTCTCCCCTCTTCAACCTATTTCATTAGAGACTATAAATTTGTAAACCCAAGCCAAAAATAGATCACTTGAGAAAGGCAATCAGCCGAAACAGCTGTAGTGATAAGATTTAAAATAAATTTTGTGGAAGTTTGAAAACAAAGTTTTCAGTGTTTTATTGTTACGTAAATGAGATTTACTAAAATTTAATAAACAATTATAATGATAATTTACTGTATTTTAAAAAGGTATTTAAACTGCTGTATATTTCTATAGCGTTAACTGGTTATAAATGAAGATATACCAAATAAGGCCCGATGCCTAACAAGGCCCACCCTCGTGTTTTCACATAAATAATTTAACAAAAGTTCCAAATCCTTTAAAAGAATTGCTGGGAATTGGCCCCAGGAAGCTCAAAACCGACAGAACTAGAAGCAATTACGGATATCTAGATAATAATCTAAGTTGGGATATAATTTTACAAAACAAAAATGTATATGTATATGAATTATTTTTAGATAAGGGCGAAACTAAAAGAAATTAGTAATTTAGACAAAAAATAAGAATATTAGATTATACAAATAAAAAACCACCAACCAGAGTTATTTTGATATAAAAGGCTTTATACATTTTTCAAGACCTTTTCATTTAGGCTGAGGTTTTTAGTCACGTTTCTGGGACAGGTAGGTTCACAAACACCATCCAAGTGTAGCTAAATATATATTATTTCGACTGGGTACAAATAATTAGGTATAAATTACTTCAGATTATTCCTTCGGTTTGCGGTGTATCACCATTAAGCAGTGGTTCTATTTTATTTTATGGATTTAAAATAAGCTGCCGTTACTCAGTAGAAACGTATTACGTCAAGTTACAAACAATATATTTTTAAAGAGTTTATAACATAGTTGATAAAGTTGTCATTTATTTGTTCTGTTCTTTTGTATAAAAAATATTATAACTTATAGTTTATACGTGATCGGAACTTTCGCCGACGTGTCTGTTTTCTTCGACAGTTGAAATGGGGATGAAAGTTCGTTGTTCAAATCCTATACAAAGTCAAATTTTAGACAACGTGGTGTTGGAACAAGGGAAAATACGTAGGCGGCTTGTTGCCAAGGTTGGATTATTTTCAAATAAGATCTAAACAATCAAGCTTTTCAATTTCTTGCTGTTGCTTATGCAGTTCGATAAGCTCTTCAATTGTCAGCACGTGATTGTCGGCATTCAGAGGTCCCTGAACGTCATCACTATCCACTTCTAAATTTATTTGCCAGGTGAGACCGACAACTTTTTTAATCACATTTATTTGAGTGAATGTGATAAGAAAAAAAGACACAATCTTTTCCAGACGCCATTTAAGGTTTTTTTTTTGTAAAATTTAATTCCAAGATTATCCAATGATTCTCACAGCATCTAAAACATTGAATTATTTCCAAAACCTTTAACAGAGAGCTAATTGTTTTTCTTTTAGCTTTAAGCAAGTGTGCAAATAATCGTCAGATTTATAAGATTTGAATGTTCTACTCCCCAATCCATCGGTTTAAAGTAAGCTAGTTGTATTAAGTGGCAAAAATTCAACTTTCACAATTGGACTACGACTGGTTAAAATTACAGCATCAGAAATTGCTGCCCAAGATTTACATTTAAACTTTCAATGCACAGAGTTAGATTTACATTTTTATGATCTTGGATTTTCTGAGTAAAAAACAAGTTTTAACTTACAATCACCAGCTGTGATAACGATCAGCAACTGTTTCTGTTCATCGATCTTTGGCGGCCTTAAAATCTGAAAACTCATTTAGGCATGTTGTTACAGAATAGACTGGTATCCCAGAAGAAATGTGGAAAGGTTGCAGAAATGCCATAGAAACTTCTGTGGAAATAACCAGAACCGAAAAAAGATCACCAAAAGAAAACACTTGATGACAGACAGAACGGACAGAACTGCAACTACTGGAAGAGCGAAGGAGAATCAAATCTCTCTAGAGCTATATAACAAAGTCCGATATTTATCCAGAGAATTTGAACCAATCACACAAACAATAATGGATCAAAACCAACATATTATAAATCATCATCATCATCAATCGCTACAACACTTCGTGAGTCTTTGCCGCGTTTACTATTGCCTTCCATGGTTGTCGGTTCTGTACCAGTAATTCCCATTGTCGCACTCCCATTTTCTCTAGATCTGCTTCGACTGCATCTTTCCACCTTTTTCTAGGCCGCCCTACAGACCTTCTTTCATCTGGCTTTTCCCAGAATATATTGTTTATAAGGCGATTGTCGTTATTGCGTATCATATGCCCTGCCCATCTGAGTCTATTGGCCTTTATATATCTGACTAGATTTTCCTTTCCAAATAGAGACTCTAGCTCGTTATTGTATCTGCCCCTCCATTCGTTTGTCACGCTGTCTCTGCAAGGGCCATATATCATTCGAAGAATTTTATGTTCCCACACCAGCAATTTATTTACTTCTCTTTTAGTTAGCGTCCATGTTTTGCTTCCATACGCGACTGCTGGTCGTATTATGGTCTTATATCCGGATTTTTGTACCTCGTGAAAGAAGTTTTGACTTCATTAGATGTTGCATTGCAAAGAAAGATCTTTCTCCTACCATTATTCTCGTTTCAACTCGCTCTAAATTGATGTGATTTGTGATTGTTGCTCCTAGATATTTAAATTCGTTAACCACTTCGAAGTTATGATCATTTATAGTACTGTTTTGCGTTATTCGCCGTCGTTCTTGTTTTGAGACGACAAAACATATTACAAATAAAAAAAGAAATTGCGAAGGTATGGAGAAAATATTGTCAATGTCTATATGCAGATGATCCACAGAATGCAAATCACGGCGAGTTCAGAGAGAGAACTAAACATTCTAAAGTCAGAGGTTGAAAAAGCAATCAAAAAGTTAAAAAATAGAAAATATCCTGTCGCAGATTATGCCTATGATCCGCAAAAAGATTTGGGAAAGAGGAGAGTGGCCCAACGACTGAAAAACATTCACTTTCATCCCTATATTCAAAAAAGGAACTCCGCTAGATTGCAGCAACTACAGAACAGTAACCCTAATATCCCATGCAAGCAAGGTTCTATTTCATGTAATACATAAAACACTAAAAGCTTTTCTATTGCCTCAGATATCAGAAGAACAAGCGGAATTTGTCCCAGGAAAAGGCACAAGAGAACACATCCTTAATGTCAGACAGCTAATCGAAAAAACTCGTGAATTCAATACTCCTATGCTTATGTGCTTTGTGGATTACACAAAGACCTTCGATAAAGTCAAATGGCAGCAGCTATGGTCCATACTTCTGGAAATGGGAACACCCCAGCACTTAATTCAACTAATTAGAAGTTTATATAAAAATAATAAGTGCACAGTAAAAATAAACAATACTTATTCCAATCATTTCAGAACAAAGGCAGGCAAGGGGGTTAGGACTGACGAAGAAGGATGATAAAATTCTAATAGTTGCAGCATTTAAGTAACCTATATGGAGACCTGACGATGAACAGCAAAGTTTAGTATTCGAAACCGATTGTCAAATGTGCAATAAACTAATTGTAAGCCTTATATTTATTTCTTTAACCTTCTTTGAAGAATATTTATTTTAAGGCCCAATAGATTTCCTTCCTAAATTACGTGATTTAGAAGTTTTTGAAGAATTTCCGGATTGTCAGCAAAAATCGCAATGCCAGTTGTATACCTTAGGCTATTAATTATATGCCCTTTATTTTACTGTTACCTGTATCGTGTAAAACCTTCGATATATCGAAAATATATAATAAAAAACAAAGGGGACAGCACAAACAAATCCTGACGGACTCTTCGTTTTATCAGTATTTCGTCCGTTTTTTCTAGAACAGATGGTATCTGTAAGGGTAATTTATGGAGGCTCTATGTTCCCAATATAATTGTTCTAAGAACTAGATATCCTTGTTATCTAGGCTCTTCCCTTGCATAATGTTAAAAAGCATTTTTTACTCTATCAAAAGCCTCATAGTCAATGAGACAGATATTTACACTCTAAACGAATAAGTTGCGCACGTGTGGTAAAGTTTTAATTCAATAAGTAAAAGTAAATAGTGATATTTTCATTTCTACTAAAGATACTAAGAAAACCGGAACACCTAAAACAAGTCCGGTAAAAAGTCAGCCCGTTACAAGGGTTGAGCGATCTGAGGAGAAAACGATCCTGAGATATAACGCCCAGTTTCTCTTTAGTGACAGTCTGTACTTAAGTCAACGATATTAAGAGTTTTTACATACAGAAAAACTCCGCCTCTGGTGGATTGAGTAGCTCAGTAAATGCCAGTGCCGGTCCCAAGCCCGGATGAAGGAGGAGGGTTACAGCGGTAGGTTAGCTTCCCGCCCTGCGTAAAAGAAATATTGCTAAAAACCCAAAGAACAGCCTCGGAACTCGAATGGCTTCAACGGAAAACGACATAGGCAAAGCAAAGGCTAACAAATTTTGGATGTTGGAACATACAAGGACTGAATACAAAAGAAGACCAAGTATTTAAGGAACTCGGTACATACCGAATTGACATCGCAGTACTCAGCGAAACAAAAAAGAAAGGACAGGGGAACCACTACAAAGACGATTATATATACTTCTGGAGCGGAGTAGAAAAATCAAAAAGAGCCAAAGCTGGAGTAGCGGTCGTGATAAGAAAAAACATGGAAAAATGTATTACCAACTGGAACCCGATAGACGAAAGAATTATAACAGTAGACCTTACAACAAAGGGGAGAGACATAAAAATAATTGGCATCTATGCACCCACGGACGACTCAGATACAAACACTAAAGACATGTTCTTCGACAAACTCTCAGAAGAGTTAGATAAAATAAAAAAAAAGGCAAGAAATAGTCCTGCTAGGGGACCTGAACGGAAGAGTAGGTAAAGCTCTTGACAACAAAATAATTGGACAACACGGAGAAGATGTAGTAAATGAGAACGGAACAAGATGGTTGGAGGTATGCGTTAAAAATATGCGTAACAACATTCGTTAAAAATACTGAATGGATTTTACAAACAAAGAGACATAAATAAATATACATGGATTCAAAAGACAAGAAAACTGCAGTCAATTATAGACTATATAGTAGTTAAACAAGAGACATCTTTAAGACCCTACGATGTAAAAGTTTGGAGAGGGGCAGAATGTGGATCGGATCACCTACTAGTAAAGGCACCCGTGGAAATAAGATATATTAAACAAAATAAATCCCAAGAACAGACAAACAAAGAATCCACACGGCTCTATAACATTGACAGCTTAAAAAATGAGTCCACAAGTTTTCTTTATAAACTACATATGGCAAACAAAACTTGCTTACCTATAAATTTAAATTGTATAATTTTCAATAAGAATATTAATATATTGTACTCCTTATATAATCACATCAAACGGTGCAAAATGAAATTGTAAATTACTAACCACCTCTTTGTTAGCAATCCTGCAACTAGTTAGATTTTGTAAGTGGGCGACGAAAAAATTAAAAAAAAAAGAAAAAAAAATTAAAAAAAAAAAAAATAGTTCATATAAAAAAAAACAAACAAAAAAAAAAGCAACAAAAAAAAAGAAAATAAAAATATATATATTTAAAAACAAAACTAAATTCTACACAGAAAAAAAAAAACAAATTACACTGCCCACACTTAACTTTAAGCACTACTAATACTTTAAGCATTGTTATTGTGAAGAAGGATGAGTTTTCTTTTTAAGTTTTCTTTTTTAAATTATTATAGTTAAAAAAAAATAGTCTGGCTAATTGGTCTTTACCAAAGCCATCTAATTAAGTAAAAAAAAAATACATATGGCACAAAAATTAGACGAAGAAATAAACGGAACAGCGGAAGAAATGTATGAGACTTTGAAAATCAAAATTCATGAACCAGCATTAGAAGCTCTAGGTACGAAAGAAAAAGTAAAACGTAGAAATTATTGGTGGACAGAAAGTTTATTAGAACTGGTAGAAGAAAAGAAAAAACTGTATCTCAAATGGTTAGCGACAAAAGATGAGGAAGACCGAAAGAACTATAACAGATACAAATATATAGTGAAAAATAAAATTTAAAAAAACAAAAAAACATAACCTGGGACAACAAGTGTGCAGAAATAAGCTCAATGGTAGGAGGATCTAGGTCCAAACAAGCTTGGAAAACTATCAACAGTCTTAGAAAAAATACAAACGAAACAAAAAAAAAAAAATAAACGCCATAGACATAGAAAGATGGAAAAATTATTATGAAAATCTATTAAATAAACAACGTACACAGTTTCTAGACACACAGATAGATAGAGTTGAAACGGGGTTAAATGAAGTAGCGATGATCACCGTAGAAGAAATAAAAAACGCATTACAAAAAATGAAAAATAATAAAGCTCCTGGGCCGGGTGATTTACCTATCGAGTTATTCAAACATGCCACTGCAATAACATTAGAATTGCTTTGTGAAATGTTTAACAAGTGCCTACAAGGAGAAAGTATCCCAAGAGATTGGAAAGTCTCGTACATAAACTCCATCTACAAAAAGGGAAACATGAATGACTGCAGTAATTACCGAGGTATCAGCATTACGTCTTCCACTGGAAAACTGTATGAAAGAGTTCTGAAAGCTAGAATAGAAAAAGAAGCCACAGATATCGAAGAACAAAGTGGATTCCGACCAGGGAGATCTTGTGTCGACAATGTATTTACTCTCAAACATCTAACGGAAAAGAGATTAGCAAGAGGACTAGAACTTCATGCCACTTTTATAGATCTCCGTAAATCGTTTGACTCCGTACCACTGCAGAGACTATGAACAACATTGGAAAACGCAGGTATAAATGCAGTATATATAAATGCCGTGAAAAAGCTATATCAAGATAACCAAGCTTATATCAAGGTTGGAAACCAAACTTCCAAGGGTTTCACCCAAACAAAGGGTGTCAAACAGGGCTCTTGCCTCTCCCCAACCTTATTTAAAATATATCTTTTTAATGCTTGAAAATATTAGATGAGAAAATGCAGCCCAATGGGCATAGGGGTAAATGACACTCCTATATACACAATACTCTTCGCAAACGACCAGGTAGTTCTTGCCGAGGACCTACAAGATATGACGTACATGATAAACAAACTATAATAGACGAATTCAAAAAATGAATTAGACGTTAATACCGAAAAGACACAATACATGAATATAGGAGGCATCGGTCAAGACATGGAAACAGAAAGCGGATTAATTAAAAACGTTGATCAGTACGAATATCTCGGAGTTGCACTAAGCGAAGACGGGAGAGACGACAAAGATGTAACAAGAAAAATAGCAAAAGGAAAAAACATGATAAAAACACTACATCCGATCCTGTGGAATAAAACTTTAACTAAGAAAACAAAGAAAAATATATATCAGGCTATGATTCAGCCGGTGCTGACGTATGGGTCAGAAGTGTGGGTCTTTAACAAGAATATGTCACAAAAACTCCTCTCAACGGAAATGATGTACTGGAGAAGATGTTCCGGGTTAACTTTGTTTGACCACATAAGAAATGAAAACATAAGAGAGAGAATGAAAGTAAAGAACACAATAATGGATACGATAGCCGAAAAACAATTAAAATGGTATGGACACCTGAGACGGATGAACGAAGAAAGGATACCACGAAAGGTTTGGAACTGGAGACCTACACAAAAAAATAAAAGGGGAAGGCCAAGAAAGAAATGGATATCCAATATTCATATAGAAATGGAAAATAGAGGCCTTCAAGAAGGAGACTGGGCCGATAAGAGATTATGGCGATTGGGATGCGAGAAGCGACAAAATTAAAGTTGCAAACACTCGCTATATATATATATATATATATATATATATATATATATATATATATATATATATATATATTGTTGTACTTTTGAATGTCCATTAGCAATAAAAAACCGATATACAAATTTTATTACTTAAATAAAAATTAAAATTATTGATATTTCATAAAGACACGGGCATATAAATTTTCAAACATCCTGTATAAGATAAAATATGTATTTTAAGTTGTTCGAAGAATTGTTCATTAGGCCTCAGAGACAAGACTTTCAAATATTATCGATAAGAAATTTAAATAAGTCGGTTATTGTGGAATGGATTTACCCGGAATAAAAGTGTATATCGACAGTGTTTAAACAATAGACAGGGATTTGCGGTGGTTTTTCTCCCCGAAAGATTATATCGGTAAAAGTTTATTAACAAAAGACATTGAATTGAGAAACAGGTATCGTTTGTAGCTATTAGTAAGAAATATTTGTAAAGCAGATAGATTTAGTTAGAATAATTAAAGAATGTTGTTTTCTGGAATTACCCGAATGACGTTTTATAAAGAGAGTTGGTTGGTCACGATATACGTCACAGAGGTGGATGATTTTTATTGGTCAATTTTTGAATGCAAGGAGGTAGTGGTTGTGGCTATGAGATAGGAGAGAGGAAAAAAAGTTAGTTAGTCAGTTTTCGTCGCCCAAGAAGGAAGGAGCTTTGTGGTTTGTGTTTGTTTGAAGTCCCGAAGACGTAGTTTACCGGGTGTGTTTATTTGCTGTGTAAAAGCTGATCAGTGTGAGGAACGGGGTACAGAGAGATAGAAAAACCAAAGGGTATAAGAATATTAATATCAGACGAAAACGGAAACATTTGAAGTTATAAACAGGCGCGGAGATTCGCTCAAAAGGAGGCTGCATAGAATTACACGAGTTGTTGGGTTGCAGATACAAGGACAGATAGGAGAAAGGTGTACGTCATCTGGACCACAATAGGAGCAGAAGCAGAGAAAGGTTTTTTTTATGGCGTGGCCATAGAATTACAACGGCAGAGAACGAAAGGTCAGTCAATTTTCATTAGAGCAGGAGTGTGGTTTTCATTTATTAATTAAAAAAATTGAATAAATAATAGAGACAGTTAATTTTGCGATCATTTAAAGAAAAAAATTATAAAGAGAGCTTAGTTATAACACATATTAAAAATCAATGTAAAATAACATTTGGGTCCATGATAGAAAACAACTTCTCATATATTTAAAGTATTATATTGCAAATATTACAGCATTGATTGTTATATAAAATTTCATTAAAATAAAGGACATCTCACATATAGTTCAGTTGAAATTCTGTGTATTTTATTCAGGTCATATTACCTATCCCAATTAGGAAGCCAATTGGAAAATATTTTGAATCCACGATCAAAGGTAAATAGTACAAGTTAAATAGCCTGAGATTGTAATTAATTAATGCTGATTTATTGTGATTAATTGGAGATTAGATCATTTAATAAATATAGACAGGATCTTTTCTAAATAAGCAATAGAATACAATTTAAATAGCATAACAATATATATATATATATATATATATATATATATATATATATATATATGTACATATATATATATATATATATATATATATATATATATATATATATATATATATATATATTTATATATATACATACAGAAAACTAAGAATAAACATTTTAAACATATTTATACATATTTAAAAAAATCTTACCGGTTTTTTCTTCTACTGGTGGTTCGGTGTTCGATAAACTCCTTGTAAACTGTCCTCTCTTGACGCTACTCTCTCTGTGGTGGTGATGATGGTGGTGGTGATGGTGATGCTGGTTGTGATTTAAATGATAGTTGTGATGCGGGTCAAGAGGCTCTATGGGTTCCCTATGTTCATGGTCTCTTTCCCTAGCACCTCTGGAGTTCATAGTTCTATAGCCGTATTCGGTACTAATAATTTTGGTATCATTAGAAGGTTGGCTAGCACTACTATTGTTATCTACACTACACATTTTAAATAATGAAGAAGGTACTAGGGGTGGAGATATAGCATTATTTGGAGTATTATTATCTGAAAATTCATCGTTAGTGGAAAGATCAGAGTTATCGCTGCTTTTGTCTATAGCTGCAGTTTTAGTTAATATACTTGAACGCCTTTTATTATTTACATATGGAAATAAATCAGAAGCGGGGTTTTCAATATCGGGGATAGGAGTTTTATTTTCAGTAGTGGAACTATCTTTAGATTCATATTTGAGAAACTTTTCTTTTAAAAAAACTTCATTTTCACAACTACAATCTGGAAAATGCGTGCTGAAAGTTTCTTGAAAACTTTCAAACACGTCACTACATCCGTCACCACTGAAAACTCCTCGAGCGCTTTTAATTTCGGGGTTTGTGCACGGTTCGGAGTCGTTTTCTCCGATGGAACTAGTGCAGCTAACAGGAACGGGTAAAAGTCTGCGAATATTTGGGGTGTCCGGAGGTGTTTCTACAGGATGGTACGTTTTAACGAAGCTGAAGGTGACTGACTTATTAAGCTGTTTATTTTTTTTATTGTGTTTGGGCTCGGGATGAGAGGTTTGATTAGATACGTTACGGATTTTGAAATTTTTCGCTTTGTTGTTTTTGGGAGAATTTGTTACGTCAGGATTAGACGCTATAAGTTTATTCCTGAAAAATGTTTATACATTAAGTAGATATCAAAATGTTTTACATTGTATTTATCGTATAACTGTCCAAAACTGTATTGCTGCATAAAACAACTTTTTTAAATTTAAATTGGCGGGCTTTAAAAGAAAAAAATAGTATTATTTTATTGTTTTTAAATTGAATTTATATATATATATATATATATATATATATATATATATATAATTGAATATATATATAAATAATATATATAATATATCGCACACCAGCATGAAAAGTGTAGCAACTCAAAAATGTGAGTATTTGAGTTATGGTCATATTTGAATTCCTCGAATAATTACCTATTCGCCAATAAAACTGCAGTAATTGTATTCTTCCTAGTGTGTCACAGATGGCGGTGTAAGTCGGTTTTGCTGAATAATCACTCGTTCGCCCTCATAATAAAACCGCGCCATTTTTAGTTACGCTCCGACTTTCGTACTGAGTGTACGGTTTCACAGTGTGGCATTTTGAGTTGCAACGGTTTTGGTGAGTAAACTTGATAAAACTACAATAATTATTTAGATTTAATACAATTTAGCTGATGTACTCAGATATTTTTACAGCAGCATTTTGAATTGTAGCAGTTTTGTTGCTTAAATTTTAATTTGTTTAAAGTTTATTTTGTTGTGCTACAGATTTAATGAACTATTTTTTGAATTTAGGGTTAAATCGGTTTTAATGGTGAATTCATTTTGTAACGTTAATTTAGTTAGTTCTTGATATTTGGGATAATTTTGAATATTTTATATTAACTATAAGAGATTTATTTTTATTTTATAGATTTTGGAATATTAAATTTTTATTTCAAATTAATAAAAAGATATTTTTGAGTTGCTTCACTTTTGACGGTTTAGTTTATTTATCGTTATTGTTTCAGTATAATTCCGAGCCGTGGCCGTTTATTTGTTGACATGGCTTTACAAAAGCATGAAAATAAGAACATAAGTAAAGATTCTTCCAACATTTCATCAATTCAAAGTATTCCTTTGCATGACACCACAAATTCTTTAGAATTCAATTCAAGTGAATCTAATCAATATAGTCGTCAACATGATAAGCCTTCTTTTATGCCTGGAAATGAAAATTTACTACCCGAGAATAGCATATATTTAAATGAAACTCCAACCATTTCCAACGAAAACACCAATAATCATTTATGTCTACCAAGTACTTCTAATATTGTTAATATGGATCAGAGAAAAAATTATTACATATCTCCCATTCGAAATAACGAAAGCGATATAGATGATTCCGATACTAATCCAAATTTTGATGTCTCTCCAGACAAATTATTCTCAAACAGATTAAATCCTACAACTAATAATTCTTCATCCAGTAGAAGCAGCAGTTCTTCGACTAGTTCTGACAGCTCCAATAGTGCATCTGAGTCTACAGTTTCGAATATTGGAGATAATGGAGAAAAGAAAGGAAAAAAAAAGTCAGAAAACCTTAGAATTTTAAGACGAATGTAGCAAAACAGTTACGAAACTCAGGTAAGGCATACGTTTCTATGTCTAAGTCAAAAAAAGAAATTTCAGGAAGAATGGTTCGTGAAGGTTGTGGTGAATTATGTCGTTTGAGATGTAATAATAATATTAATATCGAAGATAGGCAACGCATTTTTAATAATTATTGGGAAATGGCTGATCTTCAACGTCAAAGAGATTACATCTTATGACACATGGATGAAATCAAACCTAAGTACAGATATTCTAGCACCCAAAATTTAAGAGCACTGAATAAGGCATATTTTTTTGAAGTGAACGGTACTAGTATACGGGTTTGATTTGAACGACAGGCCAATAGATACAGCGCTTACTAAGAAAACTAATTCTGGAATTGTTCAAGAGGAACTTGGAGGCAAACATAACAATCACCCCACTGTTCGCTCTGATATTATAAATAGTGTTATAGAATTTATAAATGATATTCCGAGAATTGAGTTACATTATTTAAGAGCTCAGACATCACGTGAATTCATACAGTCCGACAAATCATTATCAGATTTGTGTAGAGACTATAAATTTACTCGTGAAAAAGATAACTTGCCATTTCCTTCCCAAACAACTTTTAATCGTATCTTTCACACAGAATTTAACATATCTTTTTATATTCCTAAGAAAGATCTCTGTGATTTGTGTGAAAGTTATAAAATTGCTGAAGTAAACGATAAACAAAAGTTACTTGAAAATTATGAAAATCATCTACGAGAAAAACAAATGGCAAGAATAGAGAAAGAAAACGACCAAAATAGGACTGATGTTAAAGTAGCTGTATACGATTTGCAAGCAGTGATGCTTATTCCTAAACGCCAAGTGTCATTATTCTTTTATAAATCCAGAATAAACTGTTTCAACTTTGATGAAACTGTATTTTTTGGATGAAACAGCAGGTAAACGTGGTGCAACAGAAATTGGAAGCTATGTACTTGCTTATATACAAAATTTAATAGCTGATAATCATAATGAAGGTAAAAATATAGATATCATTTTTTACTCTGATAATTCCTGGAGCCAGCAAAAGAATAAATATTTATGCATATGCTGTTTTTATGTTATTTTAGTATTTATGTTGTATTATGTTATTGTCAATATTCTGTTGTATCTCAGTTTAGTTTTTTCCAATTGTGGATAGTTTTTATGTTTTTGTCAACATTGTGTAAAAGTAATGACTGTTTTGGAATATTTTTTGTATAATATACTTTGTTTAAAATAAATAAAATAATTTTAAAATTAAAATATGACTTTAATAATTACTCTTTCTAAAAGTTTCTTATCTATTTCACTAAAAAACTACAGTTTTGTGTTATGATTCACATTGACAAATTTAGATTAAAAGCGTTGCATCTTAATTTAATTGCAATAAAAGTGAATTAATTCAAAATAATTTTGAAGTCATGACGGTTTTCATTTTTCGAAAGTGTAATAAGTCAAAAAATCTGAATTTTTTCTATTAAAAATGCAAGATTAATACTCATGTGATACCAAAATACTTCGTAAACCAATGTGCTTCCAATATGATTTACAAAAGCTTTTAAATCGTTTATTATATTGAGTAGATTAGATTTTTTCAATTTGTCGAAAAAGTGGTTTTTTGAGTTACTACACTTTTAATATAGGTGTGCAATATATAAATAATATATATAATTTAATTTTAATTAAGGAAATTTTAAATAAAATAAAAATTGATAATCATAAATCTTTTTGCTTTTCTAGTCATACCGATTGCGTTTTTGTTATTAAGATAGTAAAGTAATAGACAATTGTCATCACGTTGAGCATGTTTATTTATTTTGACATCAATATTATCAATTTTTGTTACCTCACTTAATTATCACCAATTATCAACTTGTGTACATACCATATTTTTTTTAATTTGAATTATCTCCACCGACCATAAAGTTAGAGTTTGACAATAGGGAACTTGCACATTTTTGTCTTATTACAAACTATTTTTAAGTTTTGTTTAAAAATGAGATTTCCTAAATTTTAAACCAGAAAATCTCATAATAATTTAGTATCTTTATTGAGTTTTCTAAGATTAATACTTCTACTTTAAGAGCATATCTCCCCTCATATGGACTCCGGAAGATTTTTAGTTGAGCTACGATTAGTATGAATTAAACATCAAATCGACTGGTCCAACGAAGACTAGTAACTCAAATTTTCACTTTTTGAGTTACGAGCGCAAAACAATAAAACATAATGATATCTTCCCCAGGAAAGACTCGTATCTCAGTAAACGTAGATATGCAACCAATATTACGTGTAAGAGTTTTATAGTATCTGCGATTTATGAAAAACAACCGTAGAAAATCATCGTATCTTGAGTTACAATAGTCTTTGTTGTTATCTGAGGCGATAGCATAGGTATCGTAACATGAGTTACTACGGTATTCTGCGTTAGTTTAAGGTTATGTTCAAAAGTTTAGTTTTGTTATAATTGCCATAATGTGTTCCAGAAGTGAGTTAATATTGGAGTTAGCTGAGAAAGCGTATAAAAACACTGAAACGGATATTTCTTATCGTTCTTTTGAAGGTAAATTTATAATAAACTTAATTTAAAATAATAACAGCAAAGTAAAAACCTACTTATTTTTTAAGGTAAACATATTGCTGAAAGTATTGTAGAAGAAAGCAAATACAAAAAGGCGAATGAGGATCCTGGTGACCACGAGACTGATATTAATCCTGAATGTTCTACAGGTTGGTTTAAATTCCGCATGAAAAAATATTACGTAGGCATTTACCTCATTTTTGTTTAATTTTAGTAAGCTTAGAAGAGAATGAAGCCGATAGGAATGAAAATGAAATAATTGAGAAGGAAAGCGATGAGGAACCATTTCATGCAGACTCTGATACTGACCCAGATTACATTCCGACAGAAGACAAAAACATCCCTGAAGTAATAATTGAACCTAATAAGAATATAACTGAAGCAACCACAAATAGAAAGAGAAGAAGCGGAGGCAATATAGAGAGAGTAAGTAGGAAAATAATTAGAGACGTTAGTAAGTGGGCGGATGAAAAATCTAAAACAAGTCTAAACCTGGGACTTGAACATGAAAATCGAAAAGGTATTCAAATTAAATGAAGACAGATGGGTGCACCATGCGCAAACACATGTAGACTAAAATGTGCTACCAAAATAGCTAAAGAAGATAGAGACCTTTTTTTCAATGAATTTTGGAAGTTAAAAGTTCATACGAGAAAGTGGGATTTTATTGCTCGTCATGTGAGACAGGTTGCCAAAAAACAAGTAACTATTACTGCAGAACAACGGTCTCGAAGAAATTACTCTCGAGAATATTACTTCTACATTCGCAATGAAAAACAACGTGTTTGCAAAACTATATTTTTGAAAACCCATAACGTTTCAGAAACTTGCATCACTACAGCATTAAGAAAACTGAAAGATGGTGGATCATTAGAGAAAGATAAACGTGGAAAGCATACTAACAGACCACATAAACTATCACCAGAACTTATAGACAACGTAAAAAATCACATAAATCAGTTTCTGATAGTACCTTTCCATTATACCAGTAAGAATACGATGAAGATGTACCTTGAAGAAGGGCTAACTATCCAGAAAATGTACCGATTTTACAACGAGCATTGCGAAAAAAATAACATCACTACAGCTGCCACGTCACGCCAGTATAGAGATATTTTCAATGAACAGTTCAATATTGGGTTCGTTAAACCAAAAAAGGACCAGTGTACTGCTTGTTCTGTTTTTAATATGGCTAGTGATGCTGAAAAAGCAAAATTGCTCGAACAATATGAGTCCCATATGAAAAACAAAGAAGTTATCAGAAACTTAAAATACATAGACAAACAGCTTGCATTAGATGATAAGAGCTTGTATATGGCTTGCTTTGACCTTCAAAAGGTTTTAGCTACCCCTTTGTCTAACGTAAGTGATTTTTACTACAAAAGCAAATACTCTACATATAACTTTACAGTTTATGATGTTGGAAATAATCAGGGTTAGTGCTATGTATGGCACGAGGAGGTGGCTAAAAGAGGTCCTAATGGAATTGCCAGTTGCATCTGGAAATTTTTAGATCTTAAGGCACAACAAAGTGTTAAAACGATAATATTCTACTCAGACAACTGTGGGGGACAAAATAGGAATCGTTTTGTGTTTTCGATGTTTGCTTTTGCTGCTGCTCATTTTCATTTTGATATTGTTCACAGATTTCTGGAAAAAGGCCACACTCAGAACGAGGGTGACCGTATGCATGCTGTTATCGAAAATGCAAAGAAAAGGCAATCGGTTGTATATGTGCAAGAACAGTGGGTTACATTAATTAGAATGGCTAAAACTACAGGAAGAGTTTATGATGTTACGGAAATGTCCCAAGGTAATTTTTTTAATTTTAAAAAACTGACTGATACCGAGAATTGGAAACTTGACAACGAAAAGAAATCAATAAAAGTTAGCAAAATACAAAAAATAAAATTTTCGCATGAACACCAAAATTCTTTTATGTTTAAATACGAATTCGATGATCGTTTTAGAGGTTGTGACATAAAATTAAATCGAAAATGCAGAGGACGGCCTTCCACTACTATCAAATTTCCACCGAAAGTGTATGATGCACCATTACCAATTGAAGAAAAAAAGCTAAAAGGATTACTGTGGCTGCGTAATACCGGCAAAATACCCACAATGTACCATGGATTTTATAAAAATCTTAAGTCAAAGAGTTATGTACCTCCTAAAGTCGAGCTCGAAGTTGATTCAGTTGAGAGCGAAGAAGAGTCGGATGAGGAAAATTGAATTAAAATATAAAACTGCAAATTATATCGGTAGCTTCTTCAAAATGTAGCATTTTATATAAATAAAGTTAAAAAATAAATAATTCTGGTATTAATTACTTTAAAAATATCTCCATCAAAAACTATAGTAACTCTTTCAAAAGTCACTTATGACCATTTCTGTCTTAAATCTGTTTTACCCTTGTAAGATCATTATTAAAAGTATCACTTAATGCTATAAAAACATCCATTTAATAGATTAATGAATTTTGTAAACAGTGTAAATACATTTTTATAATTATCTCAATTACATAAAAAATGAGTTACTACAGTCTTCGTTGGACCAATTGAAATGATACGAGTCCAGACGCATACGAATTGGACCAAAACCAATATGGAACACAATTTAATTTTTTTTTATTAGAACTTATGTAACTATTATTAATTAAATGGATATGATTAAGCTTATTCAATATCATACAGTTTTGCCAATTAATCAACATCTTATACCTTTATCCACTACAACAGTTATAAAATAATTAAAAACAAAAAGTAATTTTTGTGCGCAAATTAATTGAAGCAAATATTAAGTTAGCAGGACCACTATGTGAAGTCACCTTTACAATTTAAAACAGATCAATTATCTTTGGCATAGCACCTACTAATGTTGTAGTGTCAATATTGTGATTGAAAGTTATTCCAAATTTGCAGAATTTTGTTCTTTAATTAAGGAATTGTGCAAACTGGTATAGTTTGAAGTGAATTTTTTATCTGATGCCAAGAGTCTTGATGGAGCATAGATCAGGACTGATCTATGGTAGTTGAATTTTAAGGAATTGTGCAAACTGGTATAGTTCAAAGTGCATTTTTTATTTGATGCCAAGAGTCTTGATAGAGCATAAATCAGGACTGATCTATGGTAGTTGAATTTTATTAATTAAAGGCCATTATTCTTTTTGTAAAATATTTTTTAACTTTACATTTTTTTTGAGGTAATTTTTGTGATTCTCTTCTCCTGGCATTCAAATAAATTATCAACACAGAGAATGTTAGATTCATCGTTCCAAATAACTGAATCTCATTGACGTTGAACCTACTTTAGGTGCTTTTTTACTCAGAAAAATCGGTTTCTTATTTGTTTCTTTGTTTGAAGTGGGTTTTTCTTTTCCTTAAGTGTGATGATAAGTTTTATTATTTAAGATGAGTGTTGTTTGCAAAAACTTAGCTTTTAGAATCCATACTACATTTTTTTTATTGTCTTTAAATAAGTATCTTTGGAAATTGGTCTACCAACAGCATGACACATCTTACAGCCAATTCTCGAGATGGAGCTCAGCGATCTTGTTTAATAAGTATCCGAATAGCAAGCTCATATCTTTCGGTATTCTTTGAAGTACGACCAGTTTCAACTTTTGTTTTACCATTTCTAATTTTTTTTCATTATGAAATTATATTTCTCACAGATCCTCGACAAATACTTAAATTTTATGTCCAGAAGTTCTCTGTTTTGGGCTGTAGTAACGGAATTCCGTAAATCGTTAGATGAACATTTTCCGTAAACCATTTTCACAAGCAGCTAGAGATGAGAGCAAGACAGTGAGACGCAAAATTGTAATAAATGAAGAAATAATAGAACAAGTATCGAAATTAAACTATCTGAGAAAGCAAATATGATATTATGAAAACATCTAAAAAAAAAACTGCATACAAGCTAATAAAGCAGCATACGTATCAGGAGACGTGATATTGAGAAATAAGAACATGAGGATAGAAGGAACAACAAGCATATATAAGACTTGTGTACGACCGATAATAACGTGTGATATATAAACAAGAGCAGAAACAACAATTACAAAGAAACTCTCAAGAAGAGCTTAGATGAAAACACTGAGGGCGATAGCAGATAAGACTTTAAGAGACAGAATCCCTAATACACAAATCACATTAACAGAATAGGAAGAAAGAGACTTGCCCGAATAAAAAGAGATGAAAAACCAGAACTTAAAAGACCAAGCAGTCAATATCGCAGATACTGCTAAATCAAACCAGAAACAACAAGGCCTAACATACGACCAAGATCACTTTTTTCCGAGTAGTATAGTTTGTGAGCTGCCACTTATATTTTTCCAGAATCTGGCCATCCCATGATTTCTGTATGCATTCTTTTCATCTCCTGTATTACATTGTATATTTTTCCTGTTTGTATAAGATTTTGACATTCCAGGTGCAGAACTTGATATTCTTTCTGCACTTTAATTTATTCCTTTTTCCTGAACTAAAACTGTCCTCCACGGAATCCCGATCAGAGGAGTTACTCCTCAATTTATTATAGTATTGAGCATTGCCATGATTGATTTACTAGCGCACGTCACAATGGATCTTTAATGGGATGTTTGCCCTACTTCTGCTTCCCCATCCTTATGCCGTTGACCAAATCTTTAGTTCATTTGTCTACGGGACCGATTTCACATCTTTAGAAAAAAAGGGAACGCTACAACTTACCAAGTGTAAGTTTCATTCACCCGAAGAATTTGGTCAATAAGTGGGTGATTGCTTATACCGGCAATCATTCGGTGAGTGACTCGCCACGCTGATAAAACAGATTGGCGAGTGGAAAAAAAACATTAAAGTATGTGAGTGTGTAGAGGTACAAGTTAAGCGGTTTATGTCATCATGTAGAGATCATTAAGCATAACTGAACAATATTACGATATGTTCGTTTTACTTTTTATATGTTCTACGCATAGTTGACAAGCATTTTTACCATTCTTTATTTTATTGTAGGTACTCACTGAGAGTTATGAATGATAACTGAAGATGTTTTGATGTTTTAACATTATATATACAGATTGAACGAAATAAATTCCGAACATACGAAATATTATGTATTTCGGCTCAATTCTGCTGTAGGTGGTTGACCAACAAAAGGTTGTCAAATAATTATATTATAAAAATCCAATACTTCCGCGGGCTGCTGTATTCTGAAATCATAAAAATTGAAAGCTACACATAAATCTTCGATTTTATTATGCTGTCAAACCACTTATAGTCCAGGAAATGAAGCATTTCACCTCGCAATTTTTTCGTCCTGCGTGGATTGACTTGAAATTTTAACAGAAGGTAGATAATAGCCAAGGATCAAAATCTATATCGAACCAAAATGCGCCAAAGCCTTGGGGGTGGTTGCCACCCCATCTCGGGAATGAAATTTTTTTTACGTTTTAACTACAGGTTTCGATTAAAAAAGTGATTCTAAACAAAAAATGTTCCATACTTTATTTTTGTAAAACTGATATTTTTCAAGTTATTCGCGATTGGAAGTAACAACTTTTAGACGAAAAAATCGACGTTTTTAATCGATTTTTCGCGAATAACTCAAAGATGGTGGATTTTAACAAAAAAATTGTAGAAAACAAATTTATAGATTTTAATAAGACAAATACAATTCATTTTTGAAAATGTTTTTGCGATGTAACAGGAACCGAAATAAGGCCTATCAATGTTCAGCGGTTTTCTTCAAATGCCAAATTTGAAAGATTCAAAGTCAAATATCGGGAAAATGATGCATTTTTGGAAGAAAACTCACAAAACCTTTTTTAAAGAGCATAAATAGACCTATCATAAAAAAAGACTTTGGCTCAAAAATTGAGTGCATTATGATGAAAATAAGGTTAATACCTTATTTTTTTACGAAAAATCGATGAGAACAACCCAATAACCAACCCCATAATTAAACTCGATCTTCACCCTTCTGCAATTCTCTTTGCAAGATATTGTTAATACGTCCAAGAAGTTTGACCCATTTAAAATGCTTAGTTTTAGAAAAAGTACAGCATTAAGCGAGAAGCGATTTACAATTTCATATTTTTTACCCTTCTTTTTTTAAATATCCCCGAAAATACTAAATATATGAAAAAAAATAAACTAAATTGTAGCTTTTTTAATGAGTAAAATTTTCCTTTATTTAGATTTATTGTACAATGAATATTTGGCGGATTATAGCCGTTTAAAGCATCGATTTACGATCAAGCACCATCTTTTTCCAGCCCTTTAAACTCATCCCATTTAAAAACCAAGGGTTCCAAAATATTTAATTCACAGATCCTTGTAGCTCTTAAAAATCTCTACAAAATCGTTTTTAAAGAAACACTCTATCGTTAAAAATGAAGGAAATACGTTAAAAAAAACAATTAATTTTATTTCCGGAAAATTTCATTAGTATAGTACAGTACATTTCGGAGCATAATAATCTACAAAACCGGTATATTAGGTAGTGGGGCGTTATACATTCGAAATTTTAAGCGTTCTTATTTTGAAATCCCATACAACAGAATAAAACATCTACTCATATGTCTATGGCTTGGCAATGAAAATATCAACAGATTGGGGATGGTATTCCAAAGATGGTTTGTTATTACCCGTACGCATGAATAAACAACCTGCACCCGATAAACTTTTGAAAATTATTTTTTGCCAATGCAAAAAAGGATGCGGCGTTTCATGTGGGTGCAGAAAAGTTGGTTTATACTGTAACTCTACTTGTTCTAGGTGCTCAGGTGAAGGGTACAATAATAGTCCACCAATAATTGAAGAAGATGAGAATGACATAGATCACGATGAAGATGTAATTGATGACGAATGAAATTAATATTACAATTGTTTTACCTATAAATGTAAATATTTTCAACTATTTATGTAAATGTATAAGAATATATGGTGCCTTTTTATGTTGATATATTTTTTTGTATTTAATTCTACTTTTTTCAATTTACATCTATTAAATTAGTTTATGAAAACTGCAATGTTGTAAAGGGTGATTTTCAAAAGTTGAAAATTTGCAAAATTTTGGCAAAAAATTGTTTTCACCTATAGCACTCATAAAAATTGATTTTTAAGGGTTGAAAATGTATGAAATTGTATTTTAAAGTATAAAAAAATCACTATTAATCCAAAATATTTTCACCACTAAGAACAATCAGGGTTCATCGGCATGACATAAACTATAAAGCAGAGGGTGAGTTGAGCTCAATTCCAAATTTTTATACAAATCATTCCAAGGCGAAATTATTTTCTTCGCATTACTACTTTTTTTTACATTAATCTCCAAAAAGGGTCGCTTTTTTAAGGGTTGAAATATGATGGAACTTTATTCAAAAGCAAGAAAATATCATTATTTAATTAATTCAAACCAAATTTTACCCATATTCAGGTTTAATATGTTATTTTATAATTTTTGACAATTACAATTTGACAATTTTGGTAGTTTTTACCCCTAAGAACAATCAGGGTTCATCGACATGACATAAACTATAAAGCAGTGGGTGAATTGAGCTTAAATCCAAATTCAAACCAAATCTTACCCATATTCAGGTTTAATATGTTATTTTATAATTTTTGACAATTAGGGGTAGTTTTCACCCCTAAAACCCTTCAGCGCACTTCGGTTCGATATAGATTTTGATCCTTGGGCTATCACCTACCTTCTGTTAAAATTTCAACTCAATGCATGCAGGACGAAAAAATTGCGAAGTTTTAACTTTTTTCGAGCTTCATGTCCTGCTATTATCGCTTCCTTTACGCAAACAACATTGTTCCGAGACAGATAGTTGAACAATATTTTATACAATGTCTATACTCAGGTATGGATTTATTTTTGTCCAAGTTTTATATTGGTCCACTATTTCGAATACAGTTCAAACAGACATATCTTAAATTGTGTGATCCGTTTTAAATTCGTTCAATCTGTATGTGGCTGCTATGAATTTGTTTAGCTAAAATGTATAGCCATTAAAATTTTGTATATTTATTATCGGAGATTTTTCTAAAAGAATTAAATATCGTCAAACAAGTTCCACAAAGTTAGAGTTCACCTTATTTTATTGAAAAGTGTATGTAAATTCTATCTTTCCAAAATAACTAAATTAGGCACCTCCTTAATAACTTTAACAACAAAACTTAAGTGTCCTATATTTTTAATAAAATAAATTAATATAAACTATTATAATTACCCTAATCCTCTGGTTCCACGCGGCCTTTCTGATTGAGTTGAAAAAGCACTGCTGGTAACTGACGCGACACTTTCCATATCACTATCAAAATCCACTAAGCCTAAGGGATCCCGTTCTCTTTCTTTTTCGGGTGAGAAGCATCTTCTGGTGTTGAATCTTGAATGATTGGCTAGATCACTGTCACTTAAACCACTATACCTCCTCTCCCAGCCAGATCCTGTACTTCTATAAGTATGCATATACCTAAAACAAATAAAAATTGAAATGTGATACATTAGTTTCATATTAAAACTATTCATCTTTAAATAGGTAAAAAAGAAATGAATAATATTGTTCTGAAGTTATTTTCTTGTGGCATTTTAAATTAATTACTATTTAACTGGGAATAAGCCACAATTAAAGATAAAAATACGTTTATTGACGTTTCAATTTCCACTTTGGAAATCGTTTGTATTTTGAGAACGATTTCCGAAGTGGAAACTGAAACGTCAATAAACGTATTTTTATCTTTAATTGTGGCTTATTCCCAGTTAAATAGTAATTAAGAAATAAATAAGACTTACAATCAGTTTAATTTAACTACCTAGACGAACGGTTTCACTTTCTACAATTTATAAAGCATCTTCAGGTCAGTCGATGCAAAGTTAAATAAATGATGCCGGTAGACGATTTATTAATGATTGGGAGAATATAGTTCAAACTATCCTGTAATTGCTGATGATGGGGATTTTCAGTTTTTCCTATTGCAACTGTTTGATTGATAATTAACGGGGAACTTTCTTGAGGAGATATATATATATATATATATATATATTAACCAATGTAGTAGAAAAAACACAACTTCAAGCCATTCAAGACTCTAATGGAGAAGTAAAAACCGACATAGAGAGCATCGCAGAGACCTGGAAAAATTACTGGTCAGAATTAAACAAAGACACTTCAAAAGATGACGCATCAGTCTCAGAACACAAAAAACATGCAATCAGAGAGGCTGAACCAATCATTTTACGAGCAGAAGCAGATAGTAAAAAAAGCGAGAGAACATAACATACCAATGTTGCTCTGTTTTGTAGATTACACAAAGGCTTTTGATTCAGTAAAATGGGATCCTCTCTGGAGTATAATGGAAAATATGGGAGTACCTAACCACCTAGTTAACCTAATAAGAAATCTGTATAATAAAAACTCAGCCAAAGTTAAAGTACATGGAATATATTCAAATGCATTCAAAACAGAGAAAGGAACTAGACAAGGTTGCATACTATCACCATTATTGTACAACATATATTCTGAATATATAATGAGAAAAGTACTAGATGAATGGGATGGAGGAATCACTATAGGAGGCAGAAAAATCAATAACCTGCGATACGCAGATGACACACTTATACCAGCATCGAATGAAGTCGAAATGATTACCATCATCGAACGGCTAAGCCGAATAAGTGAAGAATTCGAACTTCAAATCAACACAGGAAAAACAAAAATAATGATTGTAGACAGAGCAAATAATAATCTACCGCATATACGCCAAATAGGAATTTTCGAAGTAGTCGACAGATTTGTATACTTGGGCTCTCTGATAACCAACAATGGTGATTGTTCCTCAGAAATCAAACGTAGACTAGGAATGGCCCGAACCGCAACTGCTAAATTAATTAAAATATGGAAAGACCGAACAATAACAAGGAATACTAAGCTCAGGTTGGTCAATGCCCTTATTTATTCCATTGCTACATATGCAGCTGAAACATGGACTCTCAAAAAAATCGATAGGAGTAAGATCGAAGCCTTCGAAATGTGGGTATATAGAAGAATTCTACGCGTGTCCTGGACAGAACATAGAACCAACCTGTCAATTTTGGAAGAGCTTCATATAAAAGACAGGCTACTAAAAAAAGTAAACCAAGCATACCTAACTTACTTCGGCCACATAGCTAGAAGAACCGGCACCATGGAACTATTGGTAGTAGAAGGAAAGGTAGAAGGCCGAAGACCAAGAGGAAGATCTCCAATACGATGGGTAGACCAAATGAAGAGTTTGGTGGGAAAATCCCTACATGAAGCCGTCCATATGGCACAAGATCGCAGTCAATGGAGACAGCAGACTAACAATATTTAGGGTGTCACTACGCCCTGACAAGGGCTAAAGGATTGAGGAGAGGAGTAGAAAAAAGGTATAATGTGATTGTTTGTTAAATGAAAGTGATGTTTTGTATTATTTATTTCATTAAAAGGTATTTATATTTATTCAAGAGATATTTTTTCAAAATGTGTGTTAATTTATTGATTTTTTTTAATAAGGTGATAGTTGTATGACAAAGAATAAAACTAAATGTACAATTGTGCGGGTATGCAATTCCTTTAACTTGTAATTATCAAATCTCTTTGATAAAATTTAATTAGATTACTCTTGTTTGGCAGATAATCGCAATGTCAAATATGTTAAAATTATTAAAACTAAACGAATTAAGGACACTTAGGGACAAACAGAACACACTTAAAAGGACCAAACAGACATTAAATTTAAAATGGGGGACTTAGGAGGAGGGTGGAGGAAATGTCACTACATCTCTGAATTGGAGAAAATGAGTTTTTTGTTGTCTAATAGATTTTTTGACAAAAAATTTACAGACAAACATAAAGAGACAAAAAATACATTGAATTTATTAAGGCTAAATACTGGTACTAGAAAGCAGTAGTTAAGGTGAACGATATAGAAACAAATAACATACCGATTACGAGAGGGGTCAGACAAGGATGCGTCTTGTTTCCGAAGCTTTTCAACGTGTACTCACAGGTAGGTCATATTCAGAAAAGCCTTATGGGAAAGAAAAAAAAATAAGAATTGGTGGAAAAATCGTAAACACCATGAGATTTGCAGATGACACGGTAATTGTGGCTGAGAGTATGGAAGAACTTTACTAGATGCAATAAATAGTGAATGCATTCAAATGGGACTTGACATCAACAGAGATAAAACCAAATTTATGATAGTATCAAGAAGTCCAATAAATAATGAACAACTAACCCTTGGTGGACAGCAAATAGAGAGAGTGACAAAATATAAATATCTGGGAGCTTACGTCAACACAAAATTGGATCCAGACCAAGAGATCAGGGTACCAATAGAAATGGCAAGGGCAGCTTTCTTAAAATTCAAGCAATTGTTCTATGACAAAAATCTGAATACTGCACTGAGACTAAGATTTGTTGAATGTTACGTCTGGTCCCAACTATTGTACAGGGTAGAAACATGGACGTTAAAAGCGCAAATACTTAAGAAGCTTGAAGCCTTTGAACTTTGGATATACCGGAGAATGTTGGGAATTCCATGGACTGCCAGGGTCACCAATGAGGAAGCGCTGAGAAGGATAGGTCGAGACAAAAAATTGTTGAAAAAAATAAAAGTACGCAAGACTATATACCTTGGACACATTGCGAAATATTCTAGACTGGACAAACATGACTCTAGACGAATTATTCCATATTGCAAAAGACAGAGATACTTTTAGAAATGTGATACCCAACCCTCGTTAATGGGGACCGCATAGGAAGAAGAAAAAGCCTGGGTGTTATACCCGATCTAACCGCTAAAATTATGTCTGAAAAAGTAGGGGTTTGAACAATGTATCCTTCAAATATTGACTTGTGGTGCAGAAACTTAGATCAAGAGTATGACATGGAGCGAGACATAAAGCGGTAAATGATGAGATTACCGCAAAAGATATAAAAATGAAAGTCTTAGTGTTTAACCAAAAAAGTGATTACAGTAAAGATACTACGTCTAAAGTGGAACTGGACTAGACACGTGGCGAGAATAAATAATTCTAGAATAGATTACACGCTAGGTCCAAACGCATAATGGAATAGTGTCTTAGATTTCAGATCTAAAGAGTTAAGAGGGCGTATGCTATAAAGAACTACAAACAATTGTATTTATACGGCACAACATCGGGAGCATTGTAGACAACTGACAGAGGCCTATGTTCAGTAGTAGACACGGTACACGTTGTGATGACGATGGTAATAATACAAACTATATTATACGTCCAACGTTATATAGTTCACAAGCTAAAACTTGATATTTTTTTAATGATTACATATTATTTTTAATGAAAACATAATCAGCATCATACAATAATCATGGTAGGATTTGTTTATATAAGATGAAGTATCCTATTCCGTAATAAAAATTCATTTAATGACTATTTATCACTATTTTATGGAGTAAATCCTAGTATATTAATTCGTTATAATACAAAACTTATGTTCTTACCTCATCCTATTTCTGGTACTGATACTGGTCCCTTCCAAGTCCTGCGATACTCTCTCCTGTAGCGCTCTGGCGAGCGCTTGTGGCACTTGAGGGAGCTGGCGTTTTTTCGGCGAGCCGGTAGGTGTCGCTGTGGCACTTCGCGACTGAAACCGCGACATTTTGTACGTAGTAGGGGTGTATTCGGTAAGGCGGACGTCCGGTGGCGAGAGCGATCGGTGGTCGGTAGCGGAACGTCGGGGTGATTTCGAACGGGAACGAGATAAATGGACGCTGGGAGAATCGCAAGGAGCCGCTGAATGGGATCGGTGACCAACCATTCCGGTCTAAAATAGATGTTAAAAATATTATAGAAATACAGCCATTCTTTAAAAGTAAAATATACCTTTATTGGAATATTATTTAATCACACATTAAATTATGGCATTTTTTTTTTCATCGACATCAATCAATGTTAATCGTTTAAAAATCGATTAATACCGCTAGATAACTTACTTTTAAAAGTTTCTCTTAGTTTTCCATACGCTGCCCAATGAACACAACTAATTATTCTCTTGAGTTAATGTGTCTGATTATACCTGACAATTTTAGTTCCATGTCTTAGGTATTTATATTAATCTAAGATTTCTTATATACCAGTACTGACGTTATGGTTGGGTACCAAATTACCCCGCAACTATCCTTATGGAAAAGGGACCCCTAAAATCTGCAGAAATTTAACAAAATTTTTGCAGATTTTAGTTGAATGTATCGTAAATCGTATTAAGTAGCAACCAATCTGGATACTTAACATTGGGTTGATGTCTTGCAAAGCTTAAAAACCATAATACATTGTTAAAAACCACAAGTACCCACACTTCTCAAACCATATTGACAGGTACTGTAGTACCCGCTAATTGAGTCTTCTGCAGGCACATATTCATCATTTCTTTCATCAACCGTGTAGGAAATGAATATTTGTTCTTCTGTAGCTTGTTGAAACCAATCTCTAAAATTTTCGAACTCTTAAAAATCTAAGTTTGTCTATTTTCTCATCAATTTGAAACTTTTCGTTATTATCTCTAATTATTTTATCTTGTATGTAAGACGGTACAAATTTAATCTAATATACCCTAAGCGTAAGGTCCTTTAGATATTCTAATCATCATTATAATGCCTTCGTCATTGAACATTTCTTCTGTTTTCTGTTCTTTCAATAATTTCATATACACGGTTGGCCAAACTCATAATTATCAATGTTCACCAGAATTAAATATTTTTTATACAAATTCAGTTTGAGTACTTTCGTATTCAGCTGGTTTAGGTCACCTGATAACCGGTCATAGGATCATTATATTTATAGTCAGGAATCGATACTAGTTCCGTTGCTCTTTAGAGGCTCCAACCAAATGCCATAAAAACAGAGATTTCTAGCTTCCACTGTAAAAAGAATAATTAACATACAATTATAAAACAACACACTTGTCTCCAATAAAACGCCAAACTATCTAGGGGTGACCCTTTTCTTCTTCATGTACTATGTCCTTTCAGAACTTTGGTTACCATTATAGCTATCTTAATTTTATTTACTGTCCCCTAAATAGCATGATTGTGTCAATATGATACCAATCTCGCAATTTCTTTAACCATGAAATAATTATTATTTAAATGGGAATAAGCCACAATTAAAGATTTTTCAATAAAAAACCACAGAGAAAATGGACGTGGGTCGCGCCCAATGGTTTAACAAAAAATGAGATTGATTACATCCTATCCAAAGAAAAGAGCATAGTACAAGACGTTACGGTCATAAACATGATTTCCGTAGGAAGTGATCACAGAATTGTTAGAGCCAAAATCAAAATTAACTCCACAACAGACAGACAAAAATTTAAACCATCTAAAAAAGAGATAGATACAGAACTTCTTAAAGAACGCAAAGAACAATACATAAACCAGCTAAAAAGAAGTGACATATCACAGCTAAAGGGTCTGCAACTAGACGAATTAAACGATACAATAACAACAGAACTACTAGAAGCAGGCTTGAAGATTGCTAATAAACAAAAGCGAAAACAACAAAAATTAGCGCTAAATCACAAGATATGCTAAAAAAACGACGACAACTACTTAATGATAACAAAAGAAATACAGTGGAGTATACCGAACTGAATAAAACCATAAGAAAACAGATAAAAGAAGATTTAAAGAAATACCAAGAAGACCGCATTAAGAAAATCATAGAGAAGAACAAAAGTTTAAAAACAATGAAGATAAATATAGGAAAAAGAAAACTAATCATGCTTAAAGCTGAGAACAATGAAGAAAGAGATCTAGGAGAAATAGTAAAAATCACCTATACAGTTCTAGATCAGGATCTAGTATCAGAAATAGTAGACCTATACAGTTCTAAAAATGACCCACCACTATCATCTAAACAGAATCTCACGAGGAAAATACAAAATGTTGGCTCAGAGGTATTACCAGAAATAACTGAAGATGAAATCGAAAAATCCATAAACGACATGAAAAGAAATAAAGCGGCCGGTGAGGACAAAATACTGGCGGAACTGCTAAAAGAAGGAGGAGACACGATAAAAGAAAATGCTAAAAATACTGTTCAACAAATGTCTGTTTGAAGGTAAAATACCCAAACAATGGAGAAATGCCAACACAATCTTAATACATAAGAAGGGAGACCGAACAGACCTAAACAATAGGGTGGAACGAAAAAGTCGAAGTCATTATTTTTTTTGGAGCTAGTGCGGAAAAGTTGCGTTTTGATGTATAATAAAACTGTAAAAAATATTTTTTGGATTTGACCCTATCTTCAGGTTCCATATTGAATTTAAATTTTTGGAAATAACAAAAAAAATAAAATTTAAAAAATTTATTTTTTTATTAGTTTTTTTTAATCAAAATAATTGTTTTATGATACAATATACATTTTATGATTGGTAGTCTGATTTTGTGTTAAAAAACGGCATATTTCTAGACTGCAACCTTGAACGAATAAAGCCATCCCTTGATTCTGGTCCATAAACAGCAGCTCATGCTTCAGTTACTAACTTAACAGTTCTTTCGACAGATTGGGTATGACAGGGGCAGTTTAAGACCTCTATTTTGTTGTGATTCCCGGAATCAATCATATCCCTTACATTTTCATTGGAAATATGTTTTAGCAAAGGCGGAGCCGTAACACTGCATTCAGAAATAGAAATTAAGTCAATATAATCTTCAGCACTAAAATTTAATGTTGGTATTTTAAATCTCCGGATCTTTTTTTTATTTCTGACTTTGTCTAGCTTTCAGCACTCTGCGTAGTCCTAGCTCCCGTATATGTTTTCGTTCATCTTTTATCATTCTGAGTAATAAATTTTCGGGATGGGCAAAATAAGCATTCCTTTGGATAACTGCATCGACAATTTTTCTTTGGTCAACTGGTAGAAATCGTGAATAATGGATCATTCGCCATAAATGTTTCGAACCATCAGAACAGCTAGGATACAGTTTTATATAAAACCAAACTGGTGCATACACTTTTTGGATGAAACTTACTAACATAATTAATTGAGGGCTGGGACATTCAGTGCCAACATACAATCGAAGCAACCGATTAGCAACTGTCAGCCACCTTGCGTGTGATATTTTCCCAGGTTTTTGAAGGCTCAAATCATTAGGACATTTTCCTGCAGAAACTGCTTGACTAATTTGGTACAAGTACTTCTGATCGGTACTAAGGTCTGTTGTTTCTAATAATACTGGTAGGTTGTTTTCTATTGCAACGAAATTGACGACAGCGAAGTTTTCCTATTGGCCCTGAAAAACCAAGTGGTCCACTGGTGCGTCCATCTAACTGTTGTATTAAATGACGTAGAGGTAGTTCGTTGCAATGAAATAAGCATACTAGCCATTGAAGTGAGGTGTCGCAGTATTCTTCCAGTTTTCTTATAACGCCTACTTGAGGGCTAGTGTTCACTACCGTAACATCGCATCCAACTGCGCTTAACTTCGATATATCAATATTATTTTTCAGGGTGAATGTCTGTATGCTATCCGCGATGTTTGCAGCCGATCCTGATAAAGGAGACACGTGCCCTAGATATCGGGAGCCTGGTTCTTCAATAATTGTTACATGTTCTTCTGTAACTTCTTTTCTATAAAACTTTTTGCCTTTTTTTGTTGCAAGACAGTCTTGTCTTTACGTCCATCACAAAATATACTTCTGATTGACAGTCCCTCCTTCTGCTTCTGGAGTGAACGTCTATGAGATGCACGCTGTCGCCTTATTTTCATTCTATCAATTACTTTCGATGTATCAGTCACAGTTATAACTCCCATATCTTTAAGACCGCTGATGCTATAATTGCAGCAGAACGATCGGAGACCCCGGTTCTGTCGCACGCCGAAGCTAAACTTGGCAAGCAAATCCGCATTTGTGACGTAGATGGTTGGACTGTAACTGTTGACAAAGGGGCAATGAATTCTTCTTCATGATCATCTGCATCAAAAGAATTTGAGTCAGACAAGTTGCTACTTATGTAACGATTTGACGAATCAACGGACGACATGCTTTAAGAACAATTTTTTCAGTATTATATTTTTGAGAACTTGCCTTTGCCTTCGTGGTTCTTTCCATTTTCTTCCTTATTGCAGCAGATGCTGCAATATCCACTGGTCCAATTGCCATTTTTCTACAGGATCGTTGATCTTGAAGAAAAATTCGCTCATTTTGTGGTACTTTCTTGGTTTTATCACAAGTACACTCACACAGTGTTCCACTCATGTTGCACTTGCAAGCCGCGATATCAAATAACTTTTCACACTCATTTCGAAACTGGAAAATCTTTGCTTTATATGAATTAGATGCTTGCTGAGTTTTTGTGTATCGCTTCAGCTTTTGATACTCTGTATAAATATTTTTGATCATATCTTGAATGCGCTTATGCGATAATGTTGGAATAGAAGCTTTTATCCATATTTCTTCTACTTTCGTTGCAACGGCATTCGAGGCGTCGGCGATAGATGGATCTTTATTATTATTTGTTAACTTAAGTTCATTACGAATAAAGAGAAAGCACTTTAGAATGTCACACTTAGTGGGTAAAACACGATCATTGAAAACACCAATAATTGTTCCTAGTATTTCACAGTTCAAACTACTTCGCGTTGACATTTCGAAGAATATGTTTATATACGACACGTCTGTGTGAGATAAGAAACTCAACATTACTGTTATCTGTTGTTGTGTCACTATGCCTGCGTGAATGGTTGCAGGATTGATGTAACATCTGCGTCTGCGTTTTTCCCTTCTCTACCTACTTGATCTACAACTGGCGTTGTTTGGAACACGTACTTCATACCATCAAGCTTCAATGGCATTATGGAACCCGACAGGAGCGTCATTTGAAATTTTGATATGGGGGTGGGGCAAGCATTATATATACCATACATTATATATGCAAACATAATACAAAATTGATCTATTTTTTGTAAATTTCAGTCATTTTCAGGGCTAGGGGGAGGGGGCAAATGCCCCTTGACCCTATCAAATGACGCCTCTGGAACCTGAAAACATCGTTTAATTTCAAAATAATTTTGCATAAGATGCTTTTCAATCCTAAAGACGACTGTTGATCACAGCCAAATCGATTTTTTCAACAAAAATATTTTTTTTTGTTTTTTTCATTTTTCAAATCCAATATGGAACCTCAAGATTTTTTTTTATTTCAAAATGCTTTCGCACCGTTTGTTTTCATTACCTGACACAACTTTTAAACGATAGCCACAATTATTTTTCTTTTATTTTATTTTTTTGGCCTTTTTCGTTCCACCCTACTAAACAACTACCGTCCTATTTCCCTTTTGTCACAACTATATAAAACCTTCACAAGAATAATAAACAACCGACTAACCTATAAACTTGATAACTACCAACCAGTGGAACAGGCCGGATTCAGAAAAGGATACAGCACAATCGACCATCTACATACGCTTAAAATCTTAATTGAGAAAACCAATGAATACAACCTTACTTAGCATTCGTAGATTATGAAAAGGCTTTCGACAGCATTGAACACTGGGCGGTTGAAGAAGCTCTGGTCAATAGTAGAATAGATTCAAGATACCGACAATTGATACATGATATTTACCAAAACGCAACCATGACCGTAATTCTGGACGACAAATTAATAACGGATAATATAAAAGTTAAACGAGGAGTCCGACAAGGCGATATAATTTCACCTAAACTGTTTACCTTGACCCTCGAAGACATAATAAAATCAACAGATTGGGAAAACAGAGGAATATGTATTAACGGAAAATACCTAAATCACCTTAGATATGCGGATCTCCTCGGAACGACAAGAACTGGAATTAATGCTGAATGAACTTCATGAAAAATCACTGCAAAAAGGCCTAAAAATTAACTTCAACAAAACAAAAGTAATGACAAACACGGAAGACCAAGAGGCAATAAAAATAAAAACAGAAAAAATAGAACAGGTAAATGAGTATATCTATCTAGGACAAGCAATCAGAGCTAATAGAGAGAATCAAACAGCCGAAATATCGAGACGAGTAAGAATGGGATGGGCAGCGTTCGGCAAACTTTCTTACGTTCTAAAAAATCAAACAATCCCTCTATACTTACGAAGCAATGTATATAACTCCTGTATCATACCGGTGCTCACCTACATGGACATGGAGCACAGACATGGACATTTACACAGGACAATTTGGATAGGATAAGGAAGGCACAAAGAGCGATGGAGAGACAAATGTTGGGTGTATCACTTAGAGATAGAAAACGTAACCAGTGGATCAGAACCAGAACAAAGACAGTAGACGCGATAGAACAAGCAGCAAAACTAAAATGGAAATGGGCTAGACACAATGAACGTCTCCAAGACGGACGATGGAACAATGCCATCGGAAAGTGGCGTCCAGACAATGCAAAGAGATCAAGAGGCAGACCACAGATGAGGTGGAAAGATGACATCAGGAAACAAGGAGGTCCCACAAGGCAGAGAACAGCTCAAGATAGGGAAAGATGGAGAGAACTGGGGGGACCTATATCAAACAATGGAAGGATAGAGAATAGGTTCAAAAAAAAAGATTAAAGTAAGTTTATTTACGTTTCAATTTCCACTTCTTCGGAAATCGTTCTCATAAAGTCTTTGTTCGTACTGGACTGCATTTGCCTTGCATAATATTTTAAAGAAACTTATATTTGGAACCTTTCATTACATGTCTGAAGTACTCAAGCATTCCTTTCTTGGTAGTTTTTATAATCTCATTAGTCTTGCTGAGACGTTCTAGTATTGTGGAGCTTCGAATCTTTATTTATCCACCCAAGAAACTTTTATTAGAATGCAATTTAATCCATGCGATTTAGATTTCTTCTATTCACAGTCCAAGACTCGACACCATAAAGTAAGACTGAGAACACGCAGCAGCGAAGTAGGAGGATCTGAAATGCCAATTTTAGTTATCTGTTACATAGATAACAATATCTTAGATATCCTTCTAAAAGTGGCTCTGTCCTGCCCAATTGTTGATTTAATTTCACTCAACTTATTGAAGTCTGGTACTATTCACGTAAATAGACGGTTTTATATTCTGTTCTTTACTTATTACGAGTATTTTGGTTTTCGGTGTGTTCAAATCCAGACCTGCTTTCTAACAGCTCTCAACAACACTGTCAAGTAATGTTTGCAGATCTTCTTCAGTAAAAGCTAGAAGTACTGTGTCGTCTGCATATCCCAAAATATTCATGACTTCACCGTTCACAATTATTCCTTCTTGTTATTTAGAAAGTGCATTTTTGAAGATTTTGAAGTAAACATTGAACAGGATTGGCGACAAGAGCTATGCCTGCCGTACTCCTCTTTTAAATTGGGAGCCTGTAATTCTAAGCTGTCTTCTACAATTTATATTTGATTTCAATACAAATTTGTGCGAACGTCTCCGACATCCAAGCCAATGTCTCTTAAAACTTCGATCAATATAAAGTTTTAACACAACCAAATGCCTTCTGGAGGTCAATAAACCAACAGTATATGTCTACAGATATATTCCGAGATAAGTACGTTCATCCCAAATATTGCATTTCTCGTTCCAAACTCGCTACGGATACCAAATTGTGTTTCATTTAGGTATAACTTGGATTTAATATGGATACGGCCTTGTATTACCTTTAACAAGGTAATGTAACCGTTTCAAAAGTTTTCGAAAATTCATTATAAATTTGATTATTTTTTTTGTAAATAAAACTACTAACCCCACCTATCTGCCAGGCGCTTGTATTCGACTCAAGGTTTCTACGGTAATTCCCAATATATCCGATAGATGAGAACGATATTAACTTGTCAATCACGCCCCCAATTCAAAACCGTTTAAAGAGCGTCGTTTCCTTTCCTGTTACAAACGTCCACCCGATAGGACGCGTTTTCGAAGTGAGTCTCTATATTAGAGGTAAGCTACAAAGAAAAGCTTTTACTTGTCTATATTTCAGATGAATAATTATTTTCAGACTCTTTTTCCGGGAAGTTAAAGTCCATTGATTATGTTAAGTTAACTGAGACAGTTTCCTATGGTCCAATACTTCCCTATATATGGTTTCCAATAATTACCTATTATATAAATGGATTATTATTAGTTAATATTTGACGAAATAACCAACGGATGAGAAGAAGCAGAGTATGTCCCTTTTTTCCTGGTTCCCAGAGATTGGATAAATAAGGTTGTACCTTTTTTTTATTAAGCCCTATCAGGAACGCGAGAATTATTTATGGATTCACAGATACAAGAATATAGTGAAATATTTTAAATTTTGTTTAAAGACTTAACCTTTCTATTATGCCTAGTTAATAAATAGATTTAACTTTTCTATTTTGACTAGTTGATAAATAACTACTATAATATTTTAAATGTAAACGAATCTCGAAATTTGGGAATAATATATAAATTCATTTGTTTCTATTAACCACTTCTTGATTTAAAAAGATAGAAAGTTGCTTTGTTTATAGTAATGTAATTATGAAATGGTATTTTAGTATCCTTTGGAAATAACAACTTTTAATGTTTTTTTTATTACTAAGAAATAAAGTGTAATTTCGCTGTAAATTTTTTTATATATCTTAATTTTTTTTATCTTTTCTCGTCCCCTGCGAGAATAAACAAGGGGTGGCGTCCAATGATAAATTATAATTTCAGTTATCTAATTGTGCTTGAAATTTTGACATACTACGTAGTTTTTTTTTGTGAAGTTGACCTTAACACGCCTTCTTTTCGACATGAGCTAACCTGACCTTGAATTAAATGTATGTACTCGATGTTATCAAAAATCGACGTTACAGTAATACATGGTCTTCTTAGGTAAAGCTATGAACAATTAATTGGACCAACCATTAGGTATAAGTCCTGCTGGTACAAATTGTATTGAAAAACGAAATTATAGCCTGTAAGGCTATAACGAAAGAGAGTGAACCTTATCCTTCAAAAATCATCTAACAAATATAACATTGTTTAGAAACTGTACAGCATAACATGGGAAGTATCGGCATTAACCCTGCAATCATCTGCTTTACGTCTAATTTTCTCGTTAGCGGAATACTATTTCTTAGTCTGGGTTAACAGCCCAGACTTGCCATAAATAGATATTTAACTAAACAACACAATGATAATGATAGCTGGTGTTGTCAAATATATTCACACGAAATGGCTTCCAGTCCTTCCAGCCACATTGCACTATCCAAATTATGACGCAACTCTCTTGAAAATAAGTACAAAAAGAGTATTTTATTAATAACTATAACCTACCAATCCAACGAGACATAGATGTTGCTTTTTATTTCCGACTTCGCTTCAGTCGCCATCCAACAAAATTAGAAAAGTCAACTGTTTAAGTAGACTTCAACCTCATGACCGCATGTACCCAAGAATGGACTGAACAACAATGCGGATCCATGCCTTATATCATTTAAAAAATCACCAAGGATCGATTTGGCACGCAACAAATGGTATATGCTGAACATAATATGAACCAAACATGGCAGTTGTAACTGAATGATGCACAAATAAGATAAATGACCATCTCCACTTTGTGACTGCAAACCATCAGACACATCGCAGAAAAGTAAAAAGTAATTATAGATTTATTTGTGAGCTTACCTCCTACAATTTATTATTTGTCAACTAATACCTACTAATACTAATAAATGAACTTACCTTCCTATTGTTGTTACACATGTGATATGCTTGCATGGTCTCTTGATCTCTTCGGGATCTCCTTTCACTTTCCCGGGGTGGGCTAGTGGAACTACCTACGCTACTCACGCTGGCTCCATCTGCGTTTCGTCGATCTCGTCCACCTTCAATATCACACTCCGACGGCGTATCGCTGTCAGAAAACCTGGAAGGTTAGAAAGATCAATCTGCGTGATTTGATCCATACAAAGCCAAACATAGAAACTTCGCATACATTTATATTAAAAAAAAAAAAAATACTTTTTTATACTAATAAATAATTTTTTTTAATTATAAATAAAATATTTATGATGAAGGAACCAAAGTATGCCACTATTGGGCATAGGCCTCCCCTGTTAATCTCCATTGGTCTCTATTTTGGGCGATCTGCATCCAGTCCTTTTCTTTCGTTCTCTTAAGGTCGTCAGTCCATCTCATCTGTTGTCTTCCTCTTTTTCTTTTCTTTTTCCGTGGTCTCCAGTGTAGAATTCGCTTATTCCACCTTTCATCTTTTTGCCGGAGTGTGTGACAGGCGAAGTTCTATTTAAGTTTTGCAACCTGTCTTGATACATCGTTCACCTTTGTTTTTTCTCTGATCCATGAGTTTCTTTTCCCGTCTTTAAGACCGATACCCAGCATCTGTCTTTCCATTGCTCTTTGTGTTTTGGATATCCTGTCGATGTTCTCCTTTGTGAAAGTCCATATTTGTGAGTTATATGTGATAACTGGTAAAATACACTGATTGAATACTTTCGTTCGCATATATTGAAGAAACTTTTTATTTTTTAGAATATATGATAGTTTACCAAATGAGGCCCATGCTAGTCTAGTTCTTCTTTTTATTTCTTCTGTTTAATTGTCCCTGTTCAGCTTTATTATCTGTCCTAGGTATATGTATTCTGCCACCTGCTCTAATTTATTCTGTTTGACTACTATTTCTAATTGGTCTTCTTGGTTTGTCATAGTCTTGGTTTTACTATAGTTCATCTCTAGACCTACCTCTGTCGCGTTTCTATCTATTTCCTCAACCATCTTGTGTATCCATTTATTCTTATTCCATATGTATCCCATCCTAATTGTTTAAATATGTCTTCCATAGCCTGATTGAACAATTTTGGTGCTATTGTGTCTTCCTGCCTGATTCCTCTTTCGAATTGTATTGGTTCTGTAGCGTGTTCGTTCGTCAATTTTATTGTGGTACTCGCATTTTTGTATATATTTGTTATTAGGTCCGTGTACCTGTAATCAATTCTGCCGTTCTGTAGTGAGTTTTTTATGGCCCAATGTTCTATGCTGTCAAACGCCTTTCGGAAGTCTATGAATGCCATGTATAATGGGATTTGATATTCGTTCGACTTTTCAATCAGTATTTTTACTGTTAGCAGATGGTCGCTAGTACTAAAACCCTTTCTGAATCCCGCTTGTTCTCTTGCTTGGTATTCGTCAAGCTTAGGTGTTAGTCTATTTGTCATGATCTTCGTTAGTAGTTTAAATACAACACTTAGTAATGTTATAGGTCTGTAGTTTTCTAAGTTCTTTCGGTCACCTTTTTTGAACATTAATAGTGTCTCCGCATCGTTCCAGCTATCGGGTATTTCTTTTGTAGTCAATATTTTGTTCATAAGGATATGTAGGACTTCTCTAGTTGTTTTCCCTTCTCTCTTCAGCATCTCTGCAGTTATTCCATCTTTTCCAGGTGACTTATGGTTTTTTAATTCTTGAATTGCTTACTTGATTTCTGTTTTAATTATTTCTGATTGTAGGTCAGAGTTTATATTCTTTATTTGTGTGTTTAATTGTTTAAGAATTTCTTGCTGTGATTTATGTCTTGTTCTGTATAGATGCGTATAGTATTCTTGTGTCAACTTTATTATTTGTTTCATATCATTAATGGGTGTTCTTTCGCTGTTTGTCATTTCATTTATCTGAGTTTTACCGAGTCGTTGTTTTAAGCATTTTATATTTTTGTTCTGCTGGATTACTTCAATCTTCGAAAGAAGAAGAGTAAAAGAAACCAAGAGAAAAACGCTTCCTGCGTTTTTCTCTTGGTTTCTTTTATGTTTTTTCTAATTGTTTTATTGATATCAGTATATTCTACTGTGTTTCTTTTGCCCTGTTCAAGTAGGCTTCTTCTTGTCTTCATCAGGTTTTCTACTTTTTCTGAGATATAATTCTGTGGTGTTTGGGAGAAACATGATAACTCCAAAATGGCGAAAATTGTGTTAAGCCCTGCACTGCATTTTGTTTTTGATCTATTTTCGTTTGATCTGACTATGGTATGTCTATCGCCTCTAGAAAATGAGCCACGGCTTGGTATAATATTGATAAGTACCTATTATTTAAATTTTGTTTGGTATAGTCCTGTTAAAATATTATATCATGTACCCGTTAACAAAACTAAACAATAACGTTTTGGTTCATATCTGATAATTGGTACTTACCATGTCTAGATCAAATAATATGCACATTCTTTTCGTAAAACATTTTGGTCCATATGTGATAATTGGTACTTACCATGTCTAGATCAAATAATATGCACATTCTTTTCGTAAAACATTTTGGTCCATATGTGATAATTGGTACTTATCATAGTTATATCAAATAATATGCAAATTATTTCGGTAATTTTATGCTATGTCCCACTTAACATCTTTGATTCAAATAAATATTATATTTAAGTGCCATTTTCTGTAAGTTTTTTATGTAAGTGGCAAATATCAAACTTTTTTTTTGTTGTTTTGTACTTATCATAATTATTCATGAGCATTTGGTCGTATTCACGAACGCGTCCATTGCATTGTATTAGTGTTAAGGTCTATCGATGACTAGTTAGTCAGTAGTTAGACTAGTCAGTAAGTCAGTATTAGTCAGTTTGTCTAAATCTTTCGAAGGCGAATGACACAGTAAATGCGATCGAGTAATTTGGTAAACTTGGCTTATAATACAAGTTTTCGTATTACAAAAATAATTGAGATGTATTTATTAGAAAGTGAACAGTCGTCTTCTAATAATGTAAGTATTAAGTTGGATAGTGTAGAACTGACTGATGTTGAATCAGCTTCATGACCAGGCCCCACTGGAAGTAAAGAAAGCAATTTGCACGTTTTAAAACCAGCACTATCTTCACCAGTAAATATTAAAGAAAATACTCATCTGCTGAATTTATTAGCTGAAACCATTAGATTCTGAACGTGAATATGGAAAAGATGATTCCGAAGACCCTCAAAACGAGTTAGATGATCACTTTACTTTGGCTCAAATAAGTATAATAAAAAGGAAGAAAGGTCGTTCTGATAAAAAACGAAAAGGTGAGGAATACATTATTGCTAAAGGTAAGAGCATTTAAGTTCAAGTTTCAATACCTGTGTCCACAAAATGTCATGAAAAAACTGCCTCTGTTGATCTAAAGCAAATTTTTAGACACTACAGAAATATGTCAACTATGGATATACAGAAACGTTATTTGATTAGTTTAATAACAGTAAATCCTAAAGAAAGAATACGGCGTGGTTACTCAGTCAAAAATAGGTAATTTACAGTTCTTTATAAGTTGGAGAATATGGATGGTAATATCTGTAAATGTTTCTTTTTGAAAGTATTTGGCGAAACCAAAAGTTTCTTAGATGACGTTGTTAAAAAAAGAAAGCATCTTTTACTTCCATCTAAGTTTAAGAAGCCATCTAATGACACTTGCAAAATCTGTGATTTATTGTTTCTGAAGATAAAAAGCTGTGCCTCCGAAGAAGAAAAACAAAGATTAGAAAATTAAAGCCAACAATACCAGAATAATGCTTCCTTTCATTATACAACAAAACAAGGCGACAAAGAAGAAAGTATGCGGAGCTTAGACAACTTGTAGTAGTTGCATGTGATTTGCAGAAGTATTTTTTTTTGTGTGTGTTTTGGCTTGGACAATTGTCATTCAGCCAGTCTCAATCAAGATAAGTTTATTAATGTAGTGTGTGTGTGTGTGTGTGTGTGTGTGTGTGTGTGTGTGTGTGTGTGTGTGTGTGTTTGTGTGTAGAGTAATTGTCTTGATACTTAGCAAAGTCGACGTCATTGTCTTTGCTAAGAGACGCTAATTGTATCCGAACGTCTGCGGTCCCTCCGGTGTGTACCGATCACACAAGGATAGAAATTATTTTCATTTATTAATTTTTTTTAATAAACGAAAATTTCCACCCAGGTGGGATTCGAACTCACGACCTTTAGATTTAAGCAGAAGTATTTGACTACACCTAATTTGACATCTAGTGTGGCTTTCTATAAAAGAAAGTTATGGACTTTTAATTTGACGATCCGCAATATCACCACAAAACGGACATCGTGTTATATGTGGCATGAAATTGTAGCTCAACGAGGAGCTGATGAGATCGCATCTTGCTTATTTCAGTTTATTAGAGACTTGCCAGAACAGGTAGAAAAAGTAGTCCTTTATTCTGATACATACTCCGGTCAAAACCGAAATAATATATTCCGGTAATATACTCCGGTTAAAAAGAAACGCCACAATTTTAGTTCCACAGGACTGAACACATTACAAAAAGGATAGTTATATAGGCTTCAAATACGCATTAGATCCCAATGAACCGTTTCGTTCAATGTCCATCCTAAGAAGAGGCAGGTCAACTTCCATGTCTAATATTCAGATACTTTCAGCTTATAGTGATCCTCTACCCACAGATTATTTGAAATATAAAGATATTCTCGACCTAATATCCTTTATAGATCCAATCTATCATGGATTTTATCATTCGCTTAAACACACTCAAACCAGTACCACACAATATACAAGCGACAGTGATGAAAATTTCGACGCTTAAGTTTTAATTAGGTGCAAGTAAAGCCATATATTTTCACAGCACTGTTTTCCAATACAAAGAAATTGACTAACAATAGTTTAAGTTCTTTTCTTTTTGACGGTTATCTCCATTAAAATACTTTTTAAATCTCTATATTTTGATACAAATATGATATGTGCCAATATATCAAAAACAGAAATGTTAAAACATATTTTGTTTGTTACATTTGTTTTAGCACTTAATAAAGTATTTAATGAAATATATTTGGTTTTTAATTTGGTTGCCTTCGATTTAAGAAACCTTCTGGAATGTTAAAATTGCTCTACTGAAAAACATACATTTTGGTGTTAACATATGTCTCCCAAACACCACAGAATTGTTCTTTTTTGTCTTCGATTTTGCAATTCTTTCCCCGGCCTGTAGCAATATAGTTGTTAGTATTTCATTTATTTCGTTTGTTTCTTTATTTATTAAGTCGGCTGTATTTGGGATGTATTTTTTTTATTTCTTCTTTGTACTTTTCTTCGTTTTGGCTAAGTTTATCCATATCTAGTTTTTGTACGTTTTTGATTTTCTTTCTGGTTTCAAATTGGCTGTTAATTTGTATCTTAGCCTTCACCATTCGGTGATTGCTGCCTGTTGTGAAACGGTTTAGCACTGTGACATCCTTGACTACGTATTTTTGTGTTGATAATATGTAGTCGATCTCGTTCTTAGTTTTGGTGTCAGAGCTTATCCAGGTCCATTTTCTCTGTAGCTTCTTGTTGAAAAAGGAGTTCATGGCGTATAGTTTCCTTACCTCCATGTAGTTCATCAGGGTTGTCCCTCATTCGTTTCGTACACCATATCCATATTTTCCTATTTTTGATTCTTCGTCATTTAGTGTTTGTTCTAGCTTGGCGTTGAAATCTCCCATCACAATTGTTAGTCGGGTCTTTTCTTCATCCAATGCTTTTGATATATTAACTTGAACTTGAATATTATTCTTTTAAATTTATAAAACAGTTGACGGTGGGTAAAAATATATTAATCATCGGATATCGGGTAAAAATATATTAATCAATAATCTTTAAACTTAAACTTCATCACTAAAATTAAACTCCATCATTTATCTTCTTACATCCATTCGACACTTTTAGTGTGTGGACCCCATTACCAGTTACCACCTATACTACACATTTCAGGAGAAGAAGAAAAGATAAAAAAAAAGTATAGTAAAAGTATAGATTTTGTGAAAATAGTAGTGTCAGCAAGTTTTGAAAGCTGATGAAAAGGGTGCAAAATTTGTAAGTACCAATGCATTATTATTCCCGGAGAGATTCGTAGTTAAGCAGATAAGGTCAATCCTGAAAGGAGATATAAACGTGAGTCAGGACGTTTGTTTTTGATCGACAGGACTGTTTTAATAAGCAGAACCTGGCAAGGAGTTTTTTTTTCGATAGAGAATCAATTAAAGTGAATCATTATCATAAAGTGCAGAGAAAAATTTATTGAGACGATACAATAGAATGGACTAATTTTCATATTGTAATTTTATATGTAAAAGCTATACGTTTTGGGAAACATTTATTTCTAATGGATTTTATTATTTGTATAAAAAGTTTTAAAAGGTTTAATTTACTATTATTTTTTAATTATATTGCACAAATTTGAGTTTTTTTTTATTTATTTCTTCCTCTTCTTATTGAACACTATTGAAGATAAAGGTATTTTATTAACTCTGATAGGAACCCTGAGAGAAGAAAACAAAAAATTGGCGTCGTGAATAAAATTTATTTCTATATTCGTAATCTCTCTCTCTTCAATCCTGACCCCCCAGGGGGAGTGTAGTGGTCGACGTGATGTCGTGTATTGTCCGTCTCCAGAGATCTCTGTCTTTGGTCATTTCTTTTAATTCATGCATAGGTCTTTGGCATATTCCTGTAATTTGATCTATCCATCTTGTTGAGGACCTTCCTAGTGATCTTCGGCCTTCTACCATTCCTTGTATTATGAGTCTTTCCATGTTTTCTGTGTTTGCTCTCATAACATGCCCAAAATATTTTAATTGTTGGAGGTGGACTTTACTAGAGAGTCGTTGGCTAACTTTTAGCTCTCTTAAAATTGAATTATTTGTTCTACGGTCGGTCCAAGGAATTCGTTACATTCGTCTCCAACAGAACATTTCAGTAGCGTCTATTTTTCTTCTCTCCGATTGTCTCAGAGTCCAAGATTCACATCCGTAGGACAGTATTGGGAATATTAAGCAGTTGATCAACCTCATCTTTACCGCTCTTGAAATTTGACAGTCCTTCCATATTTTGGTCATTTTTTGCTGTGGCAACTTTTGCTAGATCACATCTACGTTTAATCTCTTCTTGTAATGATCCTGTGTTTGTGATTAATGATCCCAGATATAAGTATGAGCTCACAACCTCGAACCAGTCAATTGTGGTTATGTGTGGATGACTGTTGTGTAGTCTATCCACTATCATGATCTTTGTCTTTCTTCTTCTTCTAGTTCCATGACCGTTATCGATCGTTGGATATCATGTTGGCTACCATATTCGCTATCGTGACTTTATTGACAGCAGCTCTAAATAACGATGTAGTTGATTTTCCATACCATTGCCTTAGATTTTTCAGCCATGATGTTCTTCTTCTACCAGGACCACGATTACCTTGGATCTTTCCCTGAATGATCAGATGTAAAAGATCATATTTTTCAGGGTGTCTCATAATATGACCGAAGTATTCCAGCTTGCGTTTCTTTATTATATTGACCAGTTGTGTTGTTTGGTTCAGCCGTCTAAGGACCTCCTCATTTCTAACTCTGTCGACCCAGCTTATTTTCAGTAGTCGTCTGTATACCCACATCTCAAAGGCTGTCAAGCGTTTAAGCATAGCCTCAGTTAGGGTCCACGCTTCTACTCCATACAGCAGGACAGGAAAGATGTAGCAAGATATCATACGAACTCTAAGGTCAATGCTAAGATCATGACTGCAAAGTAAGTTTCTCATTTTTACAAAGGCAGCTCGGGCTTGTTCTATTCGGCTTTTAATTTCTGCGGTTGGATCCCAGCTCTCATTGATATTACTGCCGAGATACACGAGTTTCTCTACTCTGTCCAGTGTGGCATCTCCGACTTTTATACCGTCATCATGTATATAATTTTGTTTGCTAACTATCATATATTTAGTTTTCTTAACGTTGAGTTTTAGTCCATACTGATCACAAGTCTGTTTTATTTTGTTCATTAGATTTTGAAGGTCTTCTCCGCAATTGGCAAGGACTAAGGTATCGTCGGCATATCTAATATTGTTGACGGTTACTCCATTCACAATAATACCTTCGGTTGTCTCCATTAAGGCTTCCTTAAATATTTCCTCCGAATATAAGTTAAAAAGTAAAGGCGACAATATACAGCCTTGTCTCACTCCTCTTTTTATATTTATTTCATCCGACAGTTCTTGTTCAACCTTTATTCTTGCTACTTGATGCCAGTATAGATTTGTAATTATTCGTAGATCTTTATCGTCCAATCCAGCTGTTTCCAATATTTCTAGCATTTTGTTATGTCGGACTTTGTCAAAAGCTTTTTCAAAATCGATTGCACAAATATACACATTTTGATTTATATCTCTGCATCTCTGTACTAGCACCTGTATACTAAACAAGGCTTCTCTTGTACCCAAGCCACTCCTAAACCCAAATTGAGTATTGCTAATTCTGTCCTCTAACAGCGTATAAATTCTGCTGTGTATTACTCGCAGAAAGATTTTCAAAACGTGACTCATCAGACTTATTGTCCGATAATCACCGCATGTCTTTGGACGATGTTTCTTAGGTATTGTGACAAATGTCGACTTTAACCAATCAGTTGGTAATATGCCAGTGTCATAAATTCTGTTAAAGAGATTACACAGAGCTTTAATTCCATTTTCTCCCAAAAACTTTAGTATTTCAGCACTTACTTCATCGGGGCCAAGTGCTTTTCCATCTTTGTCTTTGATATGTTTAATTGCAGAACAAATATTTGACTTTCGTTTTCGATCAGTCCTATAAGTTCTATCGGCTCTGCTTGACTATTTGCAAGAAGGGCTGTGTCAACTGCGAAACGTAGGTTGTTTTGTTTATGACCATTTATTGAGATGCCCTTTTCCCATCCTTCAAGTGCTCTTCGCATAATATACTCCCCATATATGTTGAATAATTGTGGAGATAGTATACATCCTTGTCTGACACCCCGTTCTGGATGAAATTCGTTCGAAAGTGTGTCAAGTACTTTAACTGATCCAGTAGTGTGTTCATATAGTTCGGTTATAAGCGTAATTAGATGTTGTGGTACGCCTACTTCTTTTAGTATTCGCCATATTCGTAATAATCGACAACTATGATCATTGGCATGGTACAGTCAGGAGACAGGTACCTAGTGTAGTGTGTGTGTGTGTGTGTGTGTGTGTGTGTGTGTGTGTGTGTGTGTGTGTGTGTGTGTGTGTGTGTGTGTGTGTGTGTGAGTAATTGTCTTGATACTTAGCAAAGTCGACGTCATTGTCCTTGCTAAGAGACGCTAATTGTATCCGAACGTCTGCGGTCCCTCCGGTGAGTACCGATCGCACAAGGATAGAAATTATTTTCATTAATTAATTTTTAATAAACGAAAATTTCTCCACGCAGATGAGATTCGAACTCACGACCTTTAGGTTTAAAGGTAGGCGCTCTTACCACTGAGCTACAGAGGGGGTTAATAATTTTGTTTTGTTTTAATTATCTAGTTGGATCATAATTAATTTAATTATTGTTCTCTCCTATTTCAAAAATAGGCTTTATAGGCCCAAGGATTCTTTAATTTCTTCCCTTTTCTTCTTTCTCTATTTTACTAATCAAATGGCTGTTCTTCCTTTTCTGCCCTACCTTATCCGTCATCTTTTTCTAAAATATCTTAACTCTGTTTTATTTATTTTCTTTTATTCATTTTCTTTATTTATTTTTTCTTTATGTCATAGCCCTTTTGTTTCATTGCTTTTGCTAAAAACTGCTATTGGATGATCTCCAAAATAAATCCATTACCTCATTTTCTTCTTAAGCGGATAAAAAATTTTGGTAAAACCGAAATTATATGTTTGCGCGTCTCTACAATCTAGTACTATTAAATCAACGGCTACTGCGGCCCCGCCTTTTTACATGACCATACATTTTGTGTCTCTCAGTAAATTTGAATATTCTTCTTTTGAAAATTTAAAAGCTAACAACTAAGCAACAATAAAAATATATGTATTACAATATAAATAATAAAAAATACAGTATTTTAATAAAAACTACGGAACTGACCTGGACCCTGTACTAGGTGGCGAGAGATGTTCGCTTGGTGTCAGAGCAATTTCTTCATGAGGACCCAACGTTCTCCACGTTGGTTGATTCTCCAAAGGCCACAATTCAACAATAGCTTCTCCTAAAAAATCATTCGCTCCATATCTAACATAATCCCATACTGTTATTTCTAAAGCACGAAGTCGGAGATCTGCCCTCCTCAGTCCTGAGTATACAAATGTCTGGTTCCACATAGGCTCCGTAGTTCCTAAAAAATAATAGTCATAATAAAAAAGCTGTATGCAATGTAAATATAAGTAAATATAAAATTTTAAATCTTAAAGCACTTTAAAGCAATGCTTCTTGAAAAAACAATTTTTTAAAAATATTTAAGCCAAGTTATTTAAGCCAATTTCCGTGAATGGTTTGGATGCAGTTCAATTGAACTATTCAGGTGCATAACCAACAAAATTATAATTGCCAATCTCTGATAGGAGTGACACGTGAAGAAGAAGAAATAATTTTGTTTTATTGGGTATTCATTTTATTTTGTTGACAGAAGTGAAGCAATAGTTTAGAGAACTGAAATCGAGTGGTGTAGATCTATATAATACAAATTTTTCTTGTTGATATTTTCTTCAAAATATATTTTCTTAAAAATAATTTGAAAATAAATACTGGGAACATATTTAAAAATAGGTACTGAAAAGATATTTATTGATCTTCCCAATTTTTAGCTCGTAGCTGTTAATGTAGTTTTTGAGATACTTAAGAAGTTAATATTTTCGTTGTACTGTATCGTCAGGCAGTACACCCTTCATTTCTAAAATTGATTTTGCAATTATAAACTTGTTACCAAATCCATCTATTCTATCAAAGATATATCAAACAGAAAATCATGAGTTACAATGTCATAATTCTCGATTAAATGGAATATCTGTTAGCCAATAGACTTTAACAATGCTTTTGATTGTGTAAATGGCTGTAGATCTAGAGTGCGGATAGGTAACAAGCTCTCAGAGTCGTTTGAAATAAACAGTGGACTGAAACAAGGAGACGCGCTGTCACCGCTTCTTTTTAATATAATCCTGGAAAAAGTAGTAAGAACCGCACAAATTAAAACAGAACTACAAATGGACCAAAATTACTACTAGCATACGCGGATGACATTGACATTGTAGGAAATACCGTCGCCAATGTAAAAGAAACCTTCAATAAATTGAGAGAGAGGCAAAAAATACCGGTCTAAGGGTCAATGAAGAGAAAACCAAATATATGTGCATTAACAGACAAAAGAGACGAAATAGAATAGGACAAAATGTAACAATAGACCCCTATAACTTTGAAAGAGTGGAGAGTTTTAAATATCTCGGAGCGACTATCACTACAGATAACGATATCACGGAAAAGATAAAAGGGAGAATTCAGGCAGCAAACAGATGTATGTATAGCCTCCACAACACTATTAAATCCAAGAGCCTAACACGAACATCAAAAATCAGGATATATAAAACAGTAATTAGACCGGTGCTCATGTATGGGTGTGAGACGTGGACGCTGACAAAAGCAATGGAAAGTAAACTCAGATGCTTTGAGAGAAAAATCCTCAGAAAGATCTTCGGTCCCTATTACGATCCGAATACTAACCAATACCGAATCAGAACAAATGCCGAGGTCAAACAAATGTATAGTGCTAGCGACGTAGTCCAAGAGATTAAATCAAAACGTTTAAGATGGGCTGGCCATGTTCATAGGCTCCCTAATAACCGCCTTACCAAGTTAATCTGGGAAGAAGTTCCAACAGGGAGAAGGCCCTTAAGACGTTCACGAATGCGATGGAGAGATAATATATGGTCAGATTTGAGAACAATGGGGCTACCCACTGACTTAAACATCATGGACGACCGTTCGAGATGGAAGCAGGTTGTGCAGTCAGCCAAAACCCACCCCGGGTTGTAGTGCTACCAGAAGAAGAAGAAGAATGCTTTTGATTATTATGACTGTATGGAACTACAGTGGTATCTCGATATACAAGTGCCCTAATAGACGAGTGCTTTAAGATACAAGCTACCGAGCGGGCGATATTTTGCTTTGAGATAGGAGCAAGATTTGAGATACGAAAAAATTTTACACTACACCTGCAGTGTCTAACAGTTTCTCGCACCTCAGACTAGATATCAGTCTGTGTGCTTGTTTTCTTCGCTTTAGAAGTATTTTTGAAGTCGGGTTCCCGTTTTTTGCTTTTTGTATATTTACAAAACATTCTCGCATTAATTTTTATAACCGTGGGTCCAAAGAAGAAGATGGTGTCTATTAAATTAAAGCGTAAACTTATAGAAAATCATGTGCAAGGTGTGCTAGGAATTGGCTTGGCGAGGATGTACTGGCGTAGCACAACAATGATATATACTGTGCTTAAACAGAAGGAGTTAATAAAGAGGTACGAAACTATCTCTTTGGAAATATGGAGAAACTACTGATAGCGTGGATAACAGAGAAGCAGCTTCAAAGAGGAGCCTTAAAACAAAGCATTATATGACAGACGGCAGGAACGGTTTACGGTAATTTGCTGAAGCAGGTCCCACACACTTAAAAGAATCGGAAGACTATTTTGAAGCTAGTTTGGGCTATTTTGATAACTTCAGGAAAAACACTGGCATTCACTTTGTCGTCAGGCATGGTAAGGTAGCAAGTTTGCACGTAAAGGCAGCTGAGGTTTACATTAAAACGTTTTCCAAACTGATAGAAACTTGTGGATACATCCCGCAGAATGTCTTCAACTGTGATGAGACAGTGCTTTTCTGGAAAAAGATGCCGAATAGGACTTATATAACGGCAGAGGAAAGGACAAAGCCAGGTCACAAACCCACGATGGATAGATTAACTCTTTGCGCTAATGCGAGTGGCGACTGCAAAATCTAACCTCTACTACTATACCATTCAGAATATTCCAGAGCCTTTAAGTCACATAAAATTTTAAAAGAAAAACTTCAAGATATGTGGAGTGCAAATCCGAAGCAGTGGCTTACCAAGAGATTCTTTGTGGAGTGAATAGACCTCGTGTTTGGTCCTTCTGTTAAAATAATATCAACAGGAAAACAACGTACCCATGCAAGCCCTTCTTGTCTTCGACAGTGACCTTGCTCACCCACCAAATCTCCAAGATGATTTACTTGAAGGGTTCAAAATTATAAAGGTTTTCTGCCTATCATCGAACACCAGTCATACCCTACAGCCTATGGATCAGCAGGTACTTTCTAATTTTAAGAAGTTGTAAACCAAATACAATTTATCAGCGCTGCTTTGAGACGACGAAAACACAAACCTTACCCCAGCCTACTTCTGGTCTTGATCTTGTCTTGAAATCAAGACAAATCTTGCAATTTTCAAGAATATGGAAACGAGTAAACACTAGATAGGACAAAAGAATAAAACAATCACATCAGTAGAATAGAGGACACAAGAGTAGTTAAAATACGAAGAAACAATTTGTAGCATTTTGAAAGTCCTTATATGTATATGTATATGTATATGTATTAAATTGAAATCTCCTCATATATGTATTAAAATAAAATAACGAAGAATATTTTCCATGTTTCCCTCTTTCTAGAGGAAGATGTTTATGTCACGGAAGTGTGTAGTGGCAGTTAATTGTGCAGTATGTGTAATTACAAAGGAAGTTAAAATAGTATTTAAGAGATTTGTGTCGCCTGCAGCAATTTTGATGTTCCAGTTTCCTGTTTTTTTAAGAAGTCCAGTCTGAAGTTTGTATCTAGTACCGCCTAGTTTAATCCTCAATGTCCTAAGCGGCCGTTTCGAGATATTTTTCCCACAGTTTGTAGATACAGTTTTTGCGTAGCAGAGAAGATAACCCCGGGAAATTTAAGTGCAATTTTTTTGGTGAATTCAGGTAACTTTTTTAGTGATTAAATCTTTAAGTAAAGATAGACATTTTTTTAAGTAATAATTGCTTTCATAATTGCGTAATTTAAAGGAACTGTAATAATTAAAAAATTGTAAATTTTAGGGTTTGACTTTAGCTATCAATTTATTTGTTCTCAGATTTAAAATTTAATCTTAACATATAATAGGTAGCTTTGTTATTTTTGTATAATATATATAAAGAAGGTTATCCTTCATGCACTAAGAATTATTTGTAAGTTTTTGTAGTATCTCCAACTCGTAGAGTTTGTAGACAGATAGGACACACGTAAGTTTTTCTATGGTATTATTGTACTCTGTAACCGTCTGTATAGTAATTTATGCCATCTATTTTTGTAACTGTTTGTAGTGAGACACAATAAATTTTAAATTTTTTTGCTAAACCATTTTGTTTATTTTTTTAACTAACCCTTTTTTGAGTTTTATGTAAAAAGATATTTTTTATTTTTAATAATTATTTCAATGTTACACCTAGCTGTTGTAATCGTTATAATTTAGCACCTCGAAGCGGTGTCCTTTTTAAATTGCTAGAGGTGTTTCCTTCCTGTGTTTTGTTTTGTTTGTCCCAAGAGATTCATGTTAGTACACCTTTGCTTCATTTTTTTTAGTTGCCCCAATTCGACCACTTGCCATTTACTTACACCAGCTCTCCAAACAAACCCTGAGTACCGTTTATTTTGCTTGCCCTATCTCCACCCCCATAGTTTCTGTCCCTAATTTTCTACCCCTTATAATAATACCCTGAGAACAAATAGAAAATTATATAACAACCTTAAAAATAAAAAATTGGAGGAAAAAAGCACGAAACAGAACAGAATGGAGAAGAATCCTGGAACAGGCTAAGACCCAAAAACGTTTGTCGAGCCAGTGATGATGATGATGATAATGATGTATAATAATACCCTATGTGGTAGGCAAAATATATTCGTTACAAATTTGTGTGGTAGAAGAAGTATCGGCCGACCGCGCCAGAGATAAAGTAGCAATCTTCCATAAAGGCGTAACCCGCCAATAAACAAGCAAATTGCTTTTATAAAGAAAGAAGAAAACAAACTTCTTCGGGTTTAGTTTTAAAGAAAAATTATTGATAGTCGTGACAGATATCTTGCTAATAATGCAAAGGTAAATGAAGTACAAAGTTTTCATTCCCCAATCCGATGTAAATGTTAACAATGGTATATGTTTGTACAACTTAATTAACAACAATTAATAAACTCCTCACGACAGTCTACCACGCAACAAAGTTACAAAGACGTATTAAATAATAGAAAATATATTTATTTACAAACAACGAAAGTTCCTTAAGAAATTTATTTTATTTTACATCGACAGTGATTTATCTTTAAGAAACTTCATATCTGGCTGAGTTCCAAAGGCCCTATTACTATTCCAAGAAAAACAACAAATGTAAAAACGTGTGGGATTGATTTCTTACCATTCGACTATTCACCAAATATAGGCCGGATTTTGAGATTGTAAAAAAATGAAATTACCATTTATAAGTCGGTATAAAAATCATGAAATCAAAGTTCTCTTACAGACGGCTAGAAGTATATTCAATGGAATGAGAAATATACTCTGTATCATGAGACCTAATGTGCACTTAATTACCAATGAGGAATCTTCGATGTTCTCTTATATTCTTCTTATTCTTCCAATGACGCTACAAACCCTTTGTGACTCTTAATCTGCTTAACAATGTTCTGTCATTCTGCCCTGTCGGATACTTTCCTTCGCCACTGCCTGATGTTCATGGTTTTAAGATCCTTTTTTACGTCGTCTATCCATCTTTTACGGGGCCTTCCTCTTGTTCTGTTTTCTTAGAGCTTCCATCTCTTGACTACTTTTACAGCTCGATTATCTTTCACTCTTTCTAGGTGACCAAGCCAGTTTAATCTTTTACAAATCTAACAATATTTACGCTCTGCATTAGTTCGTCCAGCTAGTGGTTCATTTTATTTCTCCACGAACCATCGCTTCATTGGGTTGGTCCGAATATCTTCCTTATCACTTTGTGTTCAAATATTCTCAGTTGCTTTTCATCAGTGGTTGAGAGGGTCCACGTTTCAGATTTATATGTGACCACTGTTATAATTACTGTTTTGTAAATTTTAAGCTTAGACTCACGATTCAGTAACTTACTTTTCATTCAATACTCAAATCTTTATATGTAAGTTTTCTGATATTATTATATACACAAGGGAGCTATTCAAAGACGACGACAAAATTGAGGTCAGTAAACGAAGAGGAAGAAATGAGCCACCAATCACCAAAGACGAAATTGAAAAAGCGCTAAAACGTATAAAAAATAAGAACGCCATGGGACCAAATGAAATATCTACAGAAATTTTAAGAATATTAACAAAAAATCATATAAGCACACTTATAAAATTATTTAATGACGTTTATTATATGGGAGAGGCTCTGAAAGAATGATTAATATCAATATTAATCATTCTTTCTCATCGTTCTATCTACATCGTTCGATTAGTACAAACACTAATCGAACGATGTCGAGAGGTCAATTATGATGTATTCATATGTCTAGTCGACTTCGAAAAATGATTAGACAAAGTACAACACCAACAACCAACAAGATTAGATGACGAAGACGTGAGAATCATTGCCAATCAATACCGATATCAAAAAGCTATAATACGAATAGACCAACAAAAATCGAAAGAAATACCTAAAAATCGTGAAATAAGACAAGGATGTGAGCTTTCCCCTTTACTTTTTTATATGTATTCAGAAAAATTATTTAAACAGGCATTAGAATACCTAAATGAAGGCATATTGATTAACGGAGCACTTCTGAATAATCTTAGATACGCAGATGACACAATACTCCTTGCAGACAAGGCAGAAAGACTACATCTCTTGGTTGATCACATTACCCAATACTGCGAAAGATATGGAATGGCACTCAATGCAAATAAAACAAAAATCATGGTGGTAAGCCAGAACAAGATTAAGGATCCAGATAAAAAATAAAGATATAGAGCAAGTGGACAAAATGAAATCCTTAGGAGTCTGGTTTACGGAAGATCTGAATCCGAAATCAGAAATTCGCTCAAGAACAGAGTAATCAAGAGCAGTCTTTTTGAAGATCAGGAAATTTCTTAATAACCAAAGACTGAATCGGCAAATCCGATATCGGATGGTTAAATGTTATATTCACTCTCTTCTTCTTTATGGTGTCGAAGTCTAAACTGTTAATGTTGACTTAATGAGAAAACTGAAAGCTTTTGAGATGTTTCTTTTTAGGAGAATTTTAAAGATACCACGGATCAATCATATTACGAACGAATAAGTGTTGCACAGAATGGGAAGAAACAGAGAACTTTTGACCACCATTACAAGGCGAAAGACAGCACATTTGTGGCACATAGAAATGATAAGTACGAGTTGTTGTAGCTGATTATGAAGGGTAAAATTGAAATAAAAAGGGGCCCTGGTAGACGACAAATATCCTGGCTGAAAAACATTCGCGGCTAAACCGGATTAAACATACAAACGCTCTTAAGAAAAGCAGAAGATAGAGACGAATTTGCAATGGTTGTAGCCAACCTTCATTAGTGGAGACGGCAAAGGTGGTATAGGTAAAATGCAAAATGTATTTGTTGCAGGATAGCATGTGCTGAAGGAAACAATGGATGACAGACTCCACGTGGACTAAAATACAGAAGAGGAAGTGCTTAAAAGCCACAGGACTGAACAGTGAAAGTGATAAAGAGGCCTATAAAGCGCTGAACGCTCAAATAAAATGACTCTGCAAAAAGGACAAGAACACACACTTGAACAAAATCTGCATGGAAATAGAAGGGCATAAAACCAAAACTGAGACCAGAGACATGTTTAAAAAATAAAGCAGATAACACGTTCCTCTACACCAAACTACCCTGCTATCAAAGATGATAACGGAACTCTACTCACTTCTAAAAAATATATTTTACACAGATGGAAAGAATACTGTGGGCGACTGATGATGGAGGAAAGCACAGACGCCCCATCACAACAAGAAGATGCCAGTTTTGCGACAGAACCTGACGTACTCAAAAGTGAAGTTGAAGCAGCAATTATGAGGCAAAAAGTCAGAAAGCTGCCGATCCAGATAACATACCTATTAAAATGATTTGGGCCCTAGATGACGTTGGAGTGGATATAATACATCAAATTTGCCAAAGAGTGTGGGAGACAGGTAAATGACCTGAGGACTGGACACAATCACTATATATTCCCATACATAAAAAGGAAGCGAAAGATTTATGTAGCAACTATCGCACAATTGCTCTAATTGCGCATTGCAGTAAGATACTCTTACACATAATTCCCGAGAGGAAAAAGCCCTTTTTACTGCCTAACATTGCGGAGGAACAAGCAGGTTTCGTCCCCGGACGTGGTACTAGAGAACAAATTTTAAACGTACGGCAGATTGTAGAAAAATCCAGAGAATTCAACATCACAACATATTTGTGCTTCATAGATTATAGTAAAGCTTTTGATTTGGTCAACTGGACTAAAATGTGGCAGGTTTTGTCTGAAATGGGAGTCCCCAATCATCTGATACTGCTAATTAAAAGCATGTACAATAACAATTATGCCAGAGTTAGAATAAATGAAGAACTAACCGATAGCTTCAGGGTCACAAACGGCGTGAGATAAGGCTGCATACTAAGCCCAATTCTATTTAACGTCTATGGTGAATGGATAATGCAGAAAGCTACTGAGGACTGGAACGGTGGTATCACCATTGGCGGGAAGAAGATTTGCAACTTGAGATATGCAGATGATACTACTATCCTCGCTAGTTCTGAAGCTGAATTGATTCATCTGCTACAACGGATAGAAGATGTAAGCTTAACGATGGGCTTTAAAATAAACAGAGATAAAATGAGAATCTTGATAATTGATAGAGCTAACAACAATCAAAATCATCTTGTCATGATAAACAATATCGCCGTTGTAGATAAATTTGTGTATCTGGGCTCATTAATAACCAACAAAGGAGGCTGTACTGAAGAAATAAAGTGGCGGTCAGCAATCGCAAAAAGCGCTATGGCAAAATTAATAAAAATTTGGAAATGCCATGAAATAACTACCAATACATAAATGAGACTAGTAAGATGTCTAGTTTTTACAGTTTTTACTTATGCATCGGAATGCTGGACCCTTACTGAGAAAGACAAAAAAAACATAGATGTATTTGAGATGTACTGCTGCTGAACGAATGCTGAGAATATCATGGGCGGCCCGAAGAACAAATGAATCCATACTAGCTAAACATAAAGAAAAATAAGAACACAAATATTAGAACAAATAATAAGCTATTTTGGACATCTGCTTCGAAGAAATGGTCTTGAAAAACTTACCATCCAAGGAAAAGTAGAAGGCAAAAGAAATAGAGGTAGATCTCCCACACGATACACGGACCATATTGTTTTTACTATTGGCGCTCCATTGTCAGAATGTGCTAGAATGGCAGAAGATAGAAAAACGTGGAGGAACATTGGGAAATTTAGCTAATAGCTTCATGATATCACGATACCTGCATCAGGTTAACGACTAAGAAGAAGAAGAAGCATGTACTGAATATATTTGCCTTAAGCTCTAAAAAACAGATCATCATCACCACCACCACGTAATTTGCGTTTACTGCTGGACATAGGCCTCCCTCAATTTTGTGCATTGTGCTCTATCCTTTTATCCTTTATTGACATTTTTTTTAAAATCGTCAGTCCAACGAGTAGGAGGTCTTCCTCTACTTTTTTGTCTGACCTATGCCTACACTCAAGCAATCTCTTCGTTCACCTTTAATAACTGATTCGGGTGACGTGACCGGCCCAGTTCTATTTCAGTGTGGCAATTTGGGAAATTACATCGGTCATCGGTCTTTAACTGAAAAACTGATAAAGAGTCGGTAATGAGAAGAACGGGTTGGCCATGTGGTGAAAGTGTAGGGCGCAAGACCAAAAGGAAGGCCACGGAAAAGGTGGGGGATAAAGTGGAGGCAGACGCGCAAAATTTGCTTGACATAAGAACCTGGAGAGGATCGGCGAGGGACCGGCAAGGTAGGAGGCATAGATTGTAGGAGGTCAAGGCTCATTTGGGCTCTAGCACCATTAGAAAGAGATTAAGAAGAAAGTTTGTGCTTGCACGGCTATGACATACATTCAAGGACTTTTGCTTCTCCCTGTAAAAATGCTGCAGAATTGGAGAATCCGAATTGCGTGTTCAGTATTTCCTAGTATGAAGACCGCTGAACGTCCTGATTCAGTTTTTGCTACATCAGTCAAAATTTTGTTATAACCAGTGTATTCTGATATCCGATCTTGGTGTAGGTGGGAGTATTAGTAGTCCAGGGAGAAATAGCTCATTATGTACAATAAGAAAGTGTCAGCTGCTCCAGGACAAAACCATATCTTATTGAACGTTTTTTAAAGGTATTTTAATTTTTGATGGCAATGAGAAGGTGGATGTGTTTTGTAAAGAAGTGGGTAATTTATGTTATTAGAGTTGGCAGAGACTCTGGCAGCACAATTTAAAGAAATATCTTCGTATTGATATGGGGGGTACATCTGGGATAATCTAAAAACTTAAAACAGGACTAGTTTATGGAGTATCCAGAACAATTCTTTAAACATATGCTTTGTACGTAAACGTTCAATTTTTTAAAAACATGATTACTTGCAGAATGGGTAGAATATTGAACCATAATGCAGCCTACTTCGTATTAATGATTGGTATATATGTAACAATTTTATCGTGTCTATTCCCCACGACTAATTAGATCGCATTTTAAGACTAATTTTAGATTGGCAGGATACGACTAGCTTTTTAATATGTTCTGCCCATGTTAACTGACTATTCAGCCTTAGGCCAAGAATATCAATGCTCCCTACTTGTTTGAGGTTTATGCAATTTAGAGTTAGTGTTCTTTTGCAATCAGTTTGTATTTTGCTGAATATAATCTTCTTCTTCATGTACCATATCCTTTCAGAACGTTGGTTACCATCATAGCTATTTTAATTTTATTCACTGCCACCCTAAATAGCATGCTTGTATCTACACCATACCAGTCTCGCAAGTTCTTCAACCATGAGGTTCTTCTTCGTCCTGGACTGCGTTTGCCTGCTATTTTTCCTTGCATGATATTTTGTAGCAATCTATATTTGGGACCTCTCATTACATGTCCGAAATATTCCAGCATTCTCTGCTTGATGCTTTTTATGATCTCAGTAGTCTTGCTGAGACGTTCTAGTAATGTGGAGTTACGAATCTTCTCCACCCAGGAAACTTTTAAAATTCTTCTATAGCACCACATTTCGAAAGCCTCAAGGCGATTTAGATCGATTTTATTCACAGTCCAGGACTCGACAGCATAAATTAAGACCGAGAACACGTAGCAGCGAAGTAGGCGGATCCTTAATGCCAATTTTAGGTCTCTGTTACATAACACCTTGGAGATCCTTCTAAAAGCAGCTCTAGCCTGCTCCATTCTGGATCTAATTTCGCCGTGATTTTCTGCATTACAATTTAATTGCTGTCCAAGGTAGACGATTTTATCAACTTGCTCAAGTTTGGTATTATTTACATATATAGACGGTTTTATATTCTGTTGTTTACTTATTACGAGTATTTTGGTTTTCCTTATGTTAAGATCCAGACCTGCCTCCCTACAACTCTCAACGACGCTATCAAGTAGTGTTTGCAGATCTTCTTGACTAGAAGCTAGGAGTACTGTATCGTCCGCATATCGCAAATTATTGATGACTTTGCTGTTCACAAGTATTCCTTCTTGTTTTTCAGAAAGTGCTTTTTTGAAAATTCTTTCGGAGTAAACGTTAAAAAGCAGGGGTGACAAGAGGCATCCCTGCCGTACTCCTCCTTTAATATTGAGAGCTTGTGATTCCACACCATCTACTAAAACTAATGTTGTTTGATTCCAATATAAATTTGCAATTATTCGAACATCTCTGCCGTCCAAGCCAATGTCTTTTAGAGCTTCGATCAATATAGAGTGCTTAAAACGATCAAATGCCTTTTGAAAGTCAATAAAACAACAGTATATGTCTACAGATATATCACGACATCTTTGAGCAAGTACGTTCATTCCAAACAGTGCCTCTCTCGTTCCAAATCCGTTACGGAAACCAAACTGAGTGTCATCCAGGTATTCCTCACATTTATTGTAGATACGACCATGTATTACCTTCAGAAAAATTTTCAATAAGTGGTTTAACAAACTGATGGTTCTATAATTAGCACAGGTTTTTGCTGTTGCAAAAACCTGTGCTGAATATAATGAAACAACATTTGTTACTTGAGAAAGTAAAACCAGTTTTTCGCATACAATCTTCTTGTACATGTAGAAATGAATGAAGAATTTTTGAGGCTATTGTAATATTACAAATACTAGTATATACAACTTAGTCATCTGCATATAGATTAGCTGTCAAAGGATAGTTTACCCCTTGTGCGATAATATTAATTGCTATAAGAATAGAGTGACTAAGCATACACTGTGTAATTTCGTCTTGTAGACATTCTGTTTTGAAGGTACTTCCGTTCATACGTACTTGGAAAACTATGTTGTTTATAAATTTTTTTAAGAACCAAGAAAATTTCTCTGGATGTCCCAGTTATTCATGATTTGTAAAATATTGTACATCTATGCAGTATCAAATATTTTATTTATATTAAATAATATTGCAATTAGTTTTTAGTTAATATTAATAGCTACGAAGGCATATGAGTTGATCTGAGTTTTCTCCGCCTTGGTGAGAGCATAGTAATTAACTTTGTTCAAGAAACTATATCTTTTATATAAATTTTCCCAGCAGTTTGCATGTAATATTTGTAAGACAAATTGTTATATAGAACCTTTCATAGGGTCAGTTTTTGATTTGTAAGGTTTTAGAATGGGAATAATTGTTGATTCTGGTCAGATTCAAGAAAATTTTTTGAAGAAATATGTGATTGAAATGAAAATTAATATTCCTGTGTACGGCATGTTTTTTATAAATATGATTGGTATGTTATCAGGACTCATTATTCATGATCATTGCACAGGACTCTGCAGACCTTAGTTACATGATGCCAAAACTATTAGAAGAAAAAAAAAAAGAGAAATCATACGATTTCTACCTGGCCAAATCGAATTCGAATATAAGCCACTGTGCTCCCTAAAACTTGAGAAGCAAACAGCTTGATAAATGATTCGGCTAGGGAGTCTAAAAATTTCACTCCAAATGCCGTTGATCATGGCCTATATTCGTAGTGAACTCGATTTCTGGTACTCCAAATGAAGTAAATTAGCAAAACAAAATGACGGTATTAGATTTTGATTTTATACAGAGCAGCAACAAGCCGCATATACGTATTTCGATCTCCTTAGATCTCATCAGTACGGTATAGTTACTACTCCATATCAAACCAAAATATTTTCCCGTCGTAGATTATAGTTATTAAAAATAACTATTTACGGACGTAACTACGCCATCTAAGAACAAAAAGAGAAATCATACGATTTCTACCTGGCGAAATCGAATTCGAATATAAGCCACTGTGAATTGGAAGTGAATATGGGAAAAACTGGGTACATGAGTATCGGAGGAGATCAACATAACCTTCTCGTAGAGAAAAATCAAGAGATCAAACTTTGTGACAACTACAAATACTTAGGAGTAAAGATCACTTAGGACGGAAAATTAAATGCAGCCATTAAGGAATGACATACACAGGGAAGAAAAGGCATAACCTTACTGAACAGCGTACTGTGGGATAAAAACATCTCTAAGAAAATAAAAGAAGAATACACAACACCATAATAAAAAGTATCACAACATATGGATGCGAAGTGTGGCCCCTAAAAGATAGAACAAAGAAAATGGTTATAGCCATAAAAATGGACTTTTGGCGGCGCTCGGCGGGAATCTCTAGACACGACAGAATAACAAACGAGAGAGTCCAAAAAATCATGAGGGTTACACATAATATTATTGATGACATCAAAACGACACAACTTGCAACGGCATCAAAACGACACAATCCTTGAATTGCAACCAAGAGGTAGGCTCAGACCAAGAAGGCCTGGAAGAAGTTGGAGAGAAGGAGTTGATAAAGAAATCAGGGAAAGAGAACTGAAGGACGATCTATGGAACGATAAAATGAGATGGAGATTGGAAATCGGAAGATGTCGAAGAACGTTGTAAACCGACAATATACATATGTTATCAGGACCTGGTGAAGTGTTTTTTGGTTTATGTAGAGCTTATTCAAATTCTTGATATGTGATAGGAATTAAACAGTTTTGTTCTATAGTACAAAATATTATACTAATTGTCAGCAATATTAGACAATAATAAAAATAGTGTAAACCATTTTGCCAGGGATAAGATTTGATGAAAGGATGATGGGATCAATTTAGCAAATAAGTTAAAAATAATTCAAGAAAATTTAATTAGCAATAAAACATAGCGCTAAGATCGGTTCAGTCATCATTATTTTTTGGGAAATGGTTGCAGCAATAAAGTCTTTCTTGGCATAAAATAATATTTGATTGATAAATAAATACGAGTATACAGGGTCTGTCAACAAAATACAGGCATTATCAGGACCTACGATAACATTAAAAAAAACCAGCAACAAGTCAATTTTTGATTAAAGGGAAAAATTTTCCCAGTATTTTCAATTATTTTACTTTTAACCCTAAGCCAGGGCAAGAATTACTCTTTTTTAATGGCAATGTGGGTAAAATAAGATATCTGTAAATTTCCTATACATTAGTCTTTAAATTCGGTCCAGTATTTTATTTGATGTATTAGAAAAAAATAATAATAGATTTTAAAATTAATATTTTTAGCTGATTACTTATTTCTTAATTGCTCAAAAGGTAAAACGGATGACTTCCAACATCTATACAATGATAAAAGTTTGTTCGAGACATTCTTTCACATTTCGAAAAAATGGTGGAGTGATTTGTAGGCATTCGTTGACGTAAATCTTTTAAAGATACGGATGGTATTCTATAGATTTTACATTGTTTAGGTGAACCCCAAAACAATCCAGAAGAGACAAATCTGGTAACCGAGTAGGCCATTCAATACTGCCTCTTCTCCCAATTCAATGACGTGGAAATTGATCTAGATCTTAACTAACAAGTAAAGAATAATGTGGGGAAGCACTGTCCTATTTAAAAATCAAATGACCGTCATCTCATTGCTGATTCTCGCTTACTGATTATTTCACAAAACACTATAAACGACGCGGCGGTTATTATCATCTTTATTAAGTTCCTGTAAAAGTATTTTATATGAATGGAATTTATTCTTTTTCAAAATGGCTTGGACAATTTTGGTTGATTCTAGATAGAGCTGCTTCTTGCCTCATACTTCATATGGAATCTAGGTGAATATGTCGAAATATTGCAATTTCACTATGTTTAATAATTACTGGTCCTTCCGTTTATTATTTTTTATTACCTGTATTCTCTGATTCTTGACTTTTTCTATAACTCGAAAGCATATTTCCTACTGACGTATTTATCTTGAAGTCGTTCATTAAATTGCTGAGTTGTCATATTGGCTACCCTCTGTGGAATGAAATAATCCATAGTAATGAATGTTCAAAGACTACAAATTAATGTTTACAACTGATATTCATGAGAAAATTCTTTAGTTTTATGTTCCTTATGTATTTATATCATATCATTTACTTACTGTGATAATTATGACAAAAAAAACAAAAACTGGCCAAAAAACAAATTAAAATCTAAACTATTTGCATATTAAATTATCTAATTAATCATATAAATACAATTTAAATTTAAAAGTCCTTTTAAATAAATAAAATATAGCATTGAACCGAATTTAAAAATTTAAAGACTAATATATAGGAATTGCAGTGGATTTAAAACAATATCTTGTTTGACCCCAATTGCCAATAAAAAATATTGGGATGATTCTTACCTTGCCTTAGAAGTAAAAGTAAAATAATCCAAAATACCGTAAAAACGTTTGACTTGTCGCTAGTTTTTTCAAAAATATTGTCGTAGTTCCTGATAATGTCTTTGTTTCGTTTTCGTCCGACCACCCTGTACATAGCAGTTATAATATACACTAATTTTTTTAGGAAGAAATATCAAAGAAAGGGCATCTTTTTTAAATCTATAAACAATTTAATTACTTGAGAAACAAATATTAACGAGTATATAGAGAAGCAATTACCAAATAATAAAGAACTGGAAAAAAATATTTCTAAAGGAAAGTAACATGTTCCCTAACTGCAATTAATTAAGCGAGCTGTAGTATACGGTTTATTTTTGTTTTTTTTTTTAATTTAATTTTGTAAATTATTAGTTCCACTAGTCTAATAACTTTAGCAACAAACATTAAATGAACAAAAAGACACTACTCAGAAGAGGAAATGCTGCAACCAATAAATAAGCACTTTATATTTTTTGGCATAGCACTATATATATAAAAAAAAATATTAACAGAAGACAATAAATACATTTTTTAACTTGCTGTCATTAACTATCAGCCCATTATTACTAAATTGAAATGAAAGGAAAATAGAGATCATATATTTTTGACTGGAAAACTTTTTGTTAGAAACGCGCTAAGCATCCAAGCATTTAATATGCTAACAATATTTTCTCTTTAATATTTTAAAACGGGCACAATGGAAAAAACTTGGCAACTACAAATATTGTAATAAATATGAAAATACTCACCACCCAGAGTTCTTGTCCTCTTTTTACTCTTCTCTGACCGATCTGGCAACAAAAACAACTTACAATAGGGATTCCTCGGCTGTTGGGGAGATCTAGGAGTCAGTCCAGCGGCGCAGACGATGGTGACTAACAACTGCAACGCCGAGGGGTCGAACTCCACTCGCACTTGGATTCGACCCCCAATACTCGGTGCCAGCGTCTGCCGAGATGTGTCTTGACTTCGTTCTGGGCTGCCGGGTGACGTTACAAGCACGTGAGGCCTTTCGTATATTTCCGTCTCGGGGTGCCACTGATGAAGGCCACTGACAGACGTCTGCTGACCTAATGGGCAGAAGTTAGGAGTGAAAAGTGTCTCCCTCTTATATGTGACGCATAGGAATTTGGGGTAGTAAATGAGGATAGTTTTAATCCTGTCTCTAGTTATAGCTTGACTTTCGAAATTATTCAATCTATATTTTTAATAGTTTTGCGGTTTTGTCATATTGGAAACATATTCGAGTACATGATATTATCTATATCATATTTATCATAGGGAGAAAATATTGTAATCAAAAAAGCTATAACTTTTTATTTTAAATATGCAGTATAAAAACAAATAAATTAAATTATGTGAATCATAAAATTTTTATATTTATAATTTTTTGAGTAACAAAACTAAGGTACCTCTTCATAGTTTTTATAGTCCACTTTGGTTAAAAAAAGGTCGAAAAATGTTTCGCAGATATCTAAAGCTTTTAAGATATAGATGGGTTTTACTAGATGACGAATAAATGAAAACGTCATTGTCTTTACTAAGAGACGCTAATTGTATCCGAACGTCTGCGGTCCCTCTGGTGAGTACCGATCACACAAGGATAGAAATTATTTTCATTTATTAATTTTTTTAATAAACGAAAATTTCCACCCAGGTGAGATTCGAACTCACGACCTTTAGGGTGGTGGCGCTCTTACCACTGAGCCACAGAGGGGGTTTTATTAATACATTTGAACATCGAGGAATTTCCCTCCGATCGGTTAAATAGTTTAAAAGTTATTTAATTTGTTTATCCCCGAGGCTAATTATTTAAACTATTGCACTTGCCCTATAAATGATGCTAGATATATTTAGCAAATTTATTTATTATGTTTATTATAAATAAAAAAATATTCTTTTACTATTACAAAATTAAATACATATTGCGTTTTCATCGAAATTATTTACAAAATAAACGTTTGAAAACGAGGTATGTTTTTTAATTAGAAACAATTGTAATAACTTATATATTTTTGAAGCTACAGACTTGTATGTACAACCATTGGATAGCTGGTAAAAAAACAAACATTTAAAAAAACCTGACCAACAGGAACGAAGTTAGCGACTATTAATAAAAAAATCATATCTCCATTGTTTATAAACATTAAGAAGTAAAATTTGCACAAATTCTGAATAGAAATCTAAACTTTATATTGAAACTTATAGCTATAAAATTCATTCAATTTTTCGAAACTTACAGCCCTTCGAAACGAAGGTACTTTCGAAAGATAGACATCGGAAGTGGAGAGGATAACTGTTTCAGCTCAGTTTTTTTTTTCGACATCGGAACTTCAAATTGAAACACGTAGGAAAAATTTACATTATCTCGGCTTGCATTGTAGCTGGAAGCCTCTTTTATTATTCCGAGGTGGCTCCTCGTCAAAATATAAATAACTAGTGGGATGTATGGGAATGGGACTAGGAATGGGAAACCTCGGAAAATGGAGTTTATTTAAAATTCACCGTACAAACTTACTTTTTTTACCTTGGCTGGAATAGTCTATCGCAGTATTAAAATCATGCCATAATTTTCACTTTCGGAACTCTCGGAAAATCTCGGAAAATCAACATATTTTTTTCATTTTATATCAATGATTTAACAATACTTATATATTTTATAAATAAAATTTCAGGTAATTTTCTACACATTATATTATTATTATTATTATTATACTCCTTATATTAATTATAATTGTTTGTTGTATTTTTATAATTAACAATATTGATTTTTATTCTAGCTTTCGTACAAATATGATATATAATATTAATCTAATCTGCGTTACTGCTTTAATAAAATAAGTCGATTTTTTCATTTCTTGTTCTATTAAATTTTGCAATGTTTATTGAACTTTACTTTTTTATGTTCTTTACATACATTGGATTAAAAGTTAAAATTTGGTTCATTCATTCGACTTCATTGTCAGCTCTGAAACTTTTTGTTGCAGGTTGTTTGTCTTCACTTATTAAATCAGTCTCTAAATATACATCTTTAGAATCACTGTCATCGGCAAACGTAACTGTTCCAAAGTTGCAGCATATTATCTCATCTACTTCTTACTCAGTACAATTTATGCATAAGTTCATACAATTCAAACCACGTTTTTTGCACCCATATTTAGTAGTTTTGCAACCTGTGGTGCATTTTTGGATCAAAAATTAAAAAGGAAAATACTTACTATGGAACTACAACTATTTGAACAAGTTAATGCTACCGTCTGCTGTTTATTTTGAAATAATCTATAAGAAATAATATTTTTACTGATTGTACTAGTTGAAAATAGTTAATTATTCATTCAATAGATTTATATATTACTTACAATTTTGAATCAAAAAGTAATTAAATACGTTTATTAATTACTATTTATAACTGGGAATAAGCCACAATTAAAGATAAAAATACGTTTATTGACGTTTCAATTTCCAATTCGGAAATCGTTCTCAAAATACAAACAGTAAATTAAACAAATTTTGTTTTTTGTTACATAGTGAAAAAATTCTTCTAATAATTTAATTTTATCTGACTCATTTATATTGACAATTCAGACATACATTATGCATTTTAAAGTAGACGACTTTAAAATGATATTGCCAATATTGTTGAGTTGCGCTCCTGGGACGACTTTACTTATAAGATAGTTCATTCGATTACATGAAATCAACTTTAACTTGAGAATATCCGTCAGAAAAAATCATAGCATGTAATTCGTCTTTAAAAAGACAAACACATGACATGATGACAGTAAAATTCTCCTGTTAGTGATTCCATAGTAAATTATGAGGGAAAAACCAGGAAAAAAACCTCATAATACTATCCCGACATTGTAAGTATTTGTTCGTGAATTTAGTTTACCTTCAACAAACATCAAAATTCTGATTTTATATGTTACGTTATTTAAAAAACATAAATGATGTATCCTCTATATGTTACTGACTTACTAATACTGGTATTTTCTTATTAATAACTTCCTCTTTCAATATTGGTAACCAGATCCTACTACATTCTGCCGAGGAATTTGCGACACAATTGGCCTCATTAAGCATAATTAGAGCCGCTTCTTTGATTTTTCTTTTTTTACCATCCGTTTCTTTTAGGACTATATTTGAATTATTCCATTGAACCCTATGTTCATTATCCCATGCATGCAAATTCTCTATTTTTAATATAAGATTGATGTTCACTTATTCTAACATTTAATGGCCTTGATGATTCACCTAAATAAAACTGATCGCATTCACAAGGTATTTTATAAATGCAATTCTTTGTCCTTTCTTGTTCATTGTTAGGTTTGGTTTTGGACAAAATAGATCTCAACGTGTTTGTTGTTTTGAATGTTGTTGAAATGTTGAATTTATTTCCTATCCTTTTAAGTTTTTCTGATAATCCTTTTATGTTCCCAGTTATAAATAGTAATTAATTTACAATGCCACAAGAAAATAGCTTCAGAACAATAAATACGTTTAGTTAAAACTTTTTTGTTCAAAATACACAAAATATTTTACTCAAAGAAGTATAAGTATATTGCTTTTTAAAGCCACTACACTGAGACTGACGAAATTTTGGAGCGTAGAGCTGAAACAGTTTCCCCTTCACTTTTCTATGTTGATCTTTCGAAAGTACATTCGTTTCGAAAGGCTGTAAGTTTTAAAAAATTGGATAAATTTAATAGCTATAAGTTTCAATATGAAGTTTAGATTTTCATTCAAAATTTGTGCAAATTTTACTTCTTAATATTTATAAATAATGGAGATATGATTTTTTTAAATAGTCCCTAATTTCTTTACTATTGGTCATAGGTTTTTTATTTTAATGTAAGTTTTTTACCAGTTATCCAATGGTTGTATATAGAAGTTATTACAATTGTTAATAAGTAAAATACATACCCCTTTTTCAAACGTTTATTTTGTAAATAATTTGGATGAAAACGCAATATGCATATAACTTCTGTAATAGTTTAAGTCTTAAAGAATCCTATGAAATTCCAAATGTGTCTAGCATCATTCATAGGACAAGTTCAATAGTTTAAATAATTAACCTCAGGGATAAATAAATTTAAAAAAATTTAAGCTATTTGACCGATAGGGGGGAAATTTCGGACAAATTTAAAAGACGGTAGTACCTCGATGTTTAAATGTATTAATAACATTTAATTTTGTGAACGAAAAATAATAAAATTTATAATTTAGTGCAAAAAATATCTCCGTAAATTATTTATCAATTTTAATTGAAAAAACGGGAGAATAAAAATTTTCTTGATATAAAAAAATGATATATTGTTTATTTAAAATATAAGGGAAAAAAACAAAAAATCAAATTGTGACCATAAATTATTGTTTAAAAAAAACGTAAGGTAAAAATATGAGTACCTTTTCATCTATTCGTCATCTAATAACCCCCACCTATGTCAAACTTCAGATATCTGCGAAAAATTTTGCCGTGAAATCGATGATTTTTGCATAACCAGACTGGGTTATTAGGGTTATTATGTTTCAGTGGTGTAATAGTCAACAATTAGGAACTGGTACATTTTAATAATTTCGTCACTAAGTACTTTATTTCGATATCCAAAAAATTGTTTTTTTAAAGTTTTATTATCCTGAAAATACTACGCTTAAATATTTATAATTAAAATTAATATTTTAAAGTTTCTAGATTAAAATTGATAATTATGTATTTTTTTTTAACAAAAACCTAACTTTATATTGAGGTATTATTTGCAATATGATTCCGTTTTATATAATTTTAGAAAATGGGGCGCATTCGCCATTTCTAATGATTATCAACGACATAAAAACAAAATATACTCGTGTACCTTAATTAAATCCTTAAAAACGATTTTTTACATTTTATGGCCTAGAAAATACTTTGAGGGGGATATGAACACTGTATATTATATTATTTAAGCAATATAAGAAATATAGGGCAAACAGTTTCTCAAACAAACACAAAAAAATCTGTGTTGTGATTTTATTAGTTTCAGAAAAATAGACATATTCTTACATATTGAGTTCGGTCTGCCGATATAGTCCAGGAGCCAGGCTATTTCGTGGCCACCAATTTTCAGAGTGTATTCTTATATATTTTAACCTACTGAATTATTGCAAAATTACGGCATTTAGGCGATTTTTCATTTGTAATTGTGTTGAATTTGGTGCAGCCTAGTTTGTTCATGTGTTTCTATAACTTTCGTTAACTTTCAAATCAAAATACATCATTCTAAAATGCGAATTTTAATTAAAATTTCATTTTTTTAAATGAGAGGCAACGTTGGAGTTTTGGAGTTTTGGAGTCATAATTTGACCCATTGAAATCGACATGCACCCACTTAACACTTTTAGTTAACATCGTAAGCGTCAATTTCCATAGCAACCCACTAATACATCCGTCAATTAAGTTTGCAAGTTTATAACAAATGGATACCACATCCGTCAAAGCAGCTTAAGCAGTAGCATTCTTGAGAGACGACCTGAGCCAGAGAGCCGTGGCAAATCGACTAAATTTAAGCCAATCTGCTGTATCCCGAGTGTATAGTCGGTACCAAGATATTGGTGATTATGTCCTCCGGCAAGAAGGAGGTCGTAAACGAATAACAACAGAGAGAGATGATCGATTTCTTGTATCTAAATCTCTGAGAAATCGACATTTGACTGGTGCTTATCTCAAAGAAGAGCTTAGAGAGGTTCGAGGTGTGGTTACCAGCGTTTGGACAGTCAAAAGTAGACTGAAAGCAGCCAACCAAAAAGGGCAGCTACTGGCCCCAAGCTAACTGCCTACAAGGCAATGACAAGAGGCGTCGAGTCTATAGAAGGCCAGGGGAACGATTTGCTCAATGTTGTATACGAGAAATTGTGTAATATGGAGGCGGTTCTTGTATATTTTGGGCAGGCATTTCCATGGATGGGAAAAACCGAGCTGGTTTTCGTGTCTGGTAGGGGACGTGAAGGAGGTTTAACGGCGGATCGTTACATCAGAGATATTTTGAAGAAACATGTGGTTTCATACGCGGGATTTATTGGTAATGCCTTTATTTCATTACATGATAATGCACGATGTCATACCGCACGAGTCACCACCACCTATCTGACTGAGATTGGTATACCTACAATAAATTGGCCTGCGTTGAACCCGGACATAAATCCAATAGAGTATGTTTGGGATGAGCTTAAACAAAGGGGGTCCGGAGCAATCATGCACCAAGGAGCATAATTGAATTGAGAGTTGCGCTTAATGATGAATGGGAAGCAATGCCTCAAGAATTTATTAGAAAAGTCATCCGATCCATGCGAAATCGATTGGAAAGTGTATTTAAGAATAGAGGTGGTAATATCAGATACTGAAAAACAATAAAATTCATTTTGTAATTGGTGATTCCTCTGTTCATTACGTCTTTCTTGGGATAGTTCCAATGATGAATATTTGAGAAACTCTGTTCGTATTGCATATTGTTTTTATAATGTGTCTTTCAAATAATGAAATAGCAGTTTTTGTAAGTTCACTAATAAATTAATTACTATTTAACTGGGAATCAGCCACAATCAAAGATAAAAAAATACGTTTATTGACGTTTCAATTTCCACTTCGGAAATCGTTCTCAAAATACATGTATTTTTTTATTTTTTTATTTATTTTATTTATTTTTTTATCTTTAATTGTGGCTTATTCTCAGTTAAATGTTAATTAATTTAAAATACCACAAGAAAATAGCTTCAGAACAATTTCAATAATAAAGTTACTGTTCAAATATCGCTTTTGAGTCGATTGTTTTGCACTCAAGTGTAGTAAAAATGTTTTACGATATGATTTCAAGCTGTAATAATAAAAATATTTAGACTTAAGTTTATAAACGAGGATACGACCATTTCATAATATGTCATGAATCATTTTAATAGAAGAGGCTGGATATCGAGACAATTTAATTATTGCGTTGTTTGCGGATAAATGGCGCCTGATGTGGAGAAAGTTATGCAAATTGAGTGTTCTTGACTTCTATATTTCATCAGTTGCTAACATTTTTATCTTTAATATAACAAGGTTTTAGTATTATTGCTTTAGTTCATGTGTCTCCAGTGTTGGAATTCCTGAACGAACGACCTTGACCGAAATAATTTCTCGAAATTTATAATGTCACTTCTACTTTAGATAGAAATCACTATCTGTGATATTTTCTTTATCCTGTTGCTATGAGAAAAACTTTTCACTAAAACTTTTTCCGATTTTAATGTCTATTTCGTTACTATGAAATAAAATAAAAGTCATAAACCGTAGTTATTAAAAAAGAACTATAAACTTACTCAAAAATCAGAACAATAAAACACTGAAAACTTTGTTTTCAAACTTCCACAAAATTTATTTTAAATCTTATCACTACAGCTGTTTCGGCTGATAGCCTTTCTCAAGTGATCTATTTTTGGCATGCGTTTACAATTTATAGTCTCTAATGAAATAGGTTGAGGAGGGGAGAACTGTTTGTCTCAAGTTGGTCATTCAGAATTATATCTGTGTTTTTTAATTTATTGATTTCCATAGATTCTAACAAAGATAGCTTAAGGCCTTTATTTTGAACGTGAAGAATTTTAAATTTGTCATTAAAAGAATGATTATGATCTAGAAGGTGAAGTGCGTATGTCGAATCTGTTTTTCTATTCTTGAAACCCTTTTATGTTCTGCTATTCGTTTCTCAAAGTTTCTACCAGTTTGACCGATGTAAGTTTTTGGGCAGTCGCCACATTGAATTTTATACACACCACTATTTAAGTGTTTTTTATTTTGGCTCTTGTTATTTTTAATATATTTACCTAGGTTGTTATTTGTTCGGAAAGCTGGTGTTATTCCTTTCTTTTTTATATGTTTGGCAATTTTTGTTGTTATTTTGCCTGTATATGTAATCGAGCAGAAGGTACTGGGTTTTTTTCTCTGGTGGTGGAAATACTACTTTCAGGGCTTTCTTATGTAGTTTTTGATTTAACATTTTATTAATTGTTTGTTCGTTGTATCCGTTGTTTACTGCTATTTGCTTAATTATATTTAATTCTGTCTCAAAGTTGTCTTTTGACATCGGAATTTCTGTTAATCTATGTAACATCCTATGATAAGCTGCCAGTTTATGTTGTGTTGGATGGGATGATGAATTGTGTATAGTCGTGTCAGTATGGGTAGGTTTGTGAAATATATAGAAGTCATGTTTGTTTTGAAGTCTGCTAATTTTTAAATCTAAAAAATTTATGCATTGATTTTGTTCTGTTTCTATTGTAAATTCAATATGACTATGAAGTGAATTAATATACGATGAGAATTGGTCGAGTTGCCTGTTAGTTCCTGTGAAACATACCAGTACGTCGTCTACGTATCTCCACCAATATAAAAACTGTTTGAATACGGGATGTTTTGAAATCTTTGTCTCTAGATGATCCATAAAAATATCTGATAGCAATGGGCTTAGAGGATTACCCATTATAAGTCCTGCACTGTTATTTGTATATATTTTATTATTAAATTCAAAGTAGTCCTGGTTTATGCAAACTTCAAGAAGATGTAATATTTCAGATGTAATTACTGGATTTGTACTATTTTGGTCTAAAAGGTTTTTTACTAGAATAAAAGTTTCTGTAGGAGGGATACTAGGAAAAAGATTTTTTACGTCAAATGAAATTAATCTGGAGTTGTTAGGTAATTGAAAATGTTGTATTTTATTAATTAGTTCTATTGTATTTTTTATGGTGAATTTAGGTGAAAATTTAGTGTGTTCTAAAATAATCTCTAACAGTTTTTTGGAAAGTTTATATGACGGAGCTGTATAAAAAGAAACTACAGGTCTTATTGGGTGATCCGGTTTGTGTAGTTTAATGAAAGAGTATAATTTAGGAGGTTGTGGGTTCATGATATTGAGGTATTTCTGTTCTATTGGATTTAGTATTGCTTTTCATAGTCATATTGCATAGTCATATTGAATTTACAATAGAAACAGAACAAAATCAATGCATAAATTTTTTAGATTTAAAAATTAGCAGACTTCAAAACAAACATGACTTCTCTATATTTCACAAACCTACCCATACTGACACGACTATACACAATTCATCATCCCATCCAACACAACATAAACTGGCAGCTTATCATAGTATGTTACGTAGATTAACAGAAATTCCGATGTCAAAAGACAACTTTGAGACAGAATTAAATATAATTAAGCAAATAGCAGTAAACAACGGATACAACGAACAAACAATTAATAAAATGTTAAATCAAAAACTACATAAGAAAGCCCTGAAAGCAGTATTTCCACCACCAGAGAAAAAACCCAGTACCTTCTGCTCGATTACATATACAGGCAAAATAACAACAAAAATTGCCAAACATATAAAAAAGAAAGGAATAACACCAGCTTTCCGAACAAATAACAACCTAGGTAAATATATTAAAAATAACAAGAGCCAAAATAAAAAACACTTAAATAGTGGTGTGTATAAAATTCAATGTGGCGACTGCCCAAAAACTTACATCGGTCAAACTGGTAGAAACTTTGAGAAACGAATAGCAGAACATAAAAGGGCTTTCAAGAATAGAAAAACAGATTCGACATACGCACTTCACCTTCTAGATCATAATCATTCTTTTAATGACAAATTTAAAATTCTTCACGTTCAAAATAAAGGCCTTAAGCTATCTTTGTTAGAATCTATGGAAATCAATAAATTAAAAAACACAGATATAATTCTGAATGACCAACTTGAGACAAACAGTTCTCCCCTCCTCAACCTATTTCATTAGAGACTATAAATTGTAAACGCATGCCAAAAATAGATCACTTGAGAAAGGCTATCAGCCGAAACAGCTGTAGTGATAATAGTTAAAATAAATTTTGTGGAAGTTTGAAAACAAAGTTTTCAGTGTTTTATTGTTACATAAAATGAATTTCCATCAAGTAACGGTCGAATCCATCAAAAATCAGAACCTTATTCAAATACGTTTCTACAAATATTTTGTATAAAAAACATTGTGACATATTTTGTCCGAATTAGAGAATTTATTTTTAATATAAAACGGTATTAATACTGCGTTAGAAAGCTTCTTCTTCGTCTTCTTTTTTCTTGTATGTAGGCTTTAAAGCCTGGTGTTTCTTCAATATTAGCCTTTTGAATTGTTTAAATTATCGCACCATATTTTTCATGGTCTGCCAATACTTCTTCGTCCATTTGGTAATGCTTGGTTCATTGGCAGGAAATAATGACAAAAAAAGGAACCACCAGAAGCAATTAAAAACCAATTTAAGGTTAAAATAAAAATGTCAACTCAGAGCTACAGCCGGAAATAAGCAAATCAGAAATAAAGAAGGTATTAAAAGAAATGAAAAATAACAAATCGCCTGGAAAAGATGGAATAACTGCAGAGATGCTGAAATATGGTGGAAAAGTGGTAATTAATACTCTACATCCCCTTTTTAATAAGATATTAAAAGAAAAAAGAATCCCAAACAACTGGAAGGAATTAGTAACCATTATCCTACACAAGAAAAGGGATAAAGCAGATATAAAAATCTACCGTCCTATAACACTGCTCAATGTAATGTACAACTCCTAACAAAAATTTGAACCAATAGATTGACGACAAAATTTGATGCATACCAGTCGAAAGAACAAGCTGGTTTTAGAAAGGGATTCAGCACAAGTGACCATTTACTAAGTATGAAAATACTTATAGAACGAGCAAATGAATACCATATTCCTCTATATATGGCGATCATAGATTTCAAAAAGGCTTGGGCCTTTTTGAAATCTATGAACACTGCCCAATATTGCAATTTCGAACATTGGGCAGTGAAAAGTTCTTTGATTACCAGCAGAATTGACCACAGATATACGAAACTAATAGCCAATATATATATATATATATTATATATATATATATATATATATACATATATATATAAGGCAGTCAAAACAACAATTAAAGTATATGAAGGAACAAAATCAATACAAATAAATAGAGGCGTGAGACAGGGCGATACAATATCACCGAAACTTTTCAATCAGGCTCTTGAAGATACTTTTAAAAGATTAGAATGGGAAGAAAAAGGTATAACATTTGCGGACAACGCTTAAACCATCTAAGGTATGCTGATGGTATCGTATTGCTAACTGATAAAAAAGAAGAATTACTTGCAATGATGAAAGAACTGGACGTAGAAGCTGGAAAGGTAGGCCTTAATATGAATTACAGCAAGACCAAAACCATAACAAATACAGATCAAGACATCACAATGAGAATCGGACAAGATGAAATAGAACAAGTATATCTTGGTCAAACTATAAAACTTAACAAAGAGAACCAAACAGCAGAGATAAAGAGACGCGTTAGACTGGCGTGGGCGGCATTTGACAAACTGAGCTACATTCTTAAAAACAAAAGATATCCACAGCATCTTAAGACCAAAGTATACAATCAATGTGTACTCCCTCTTCTTACTTATGGTTCCCAAACGTGGACATTTACAAAATCAAACATGGACAAAATCATAAAAACCCAAAGGGCAATGGAAAGACAAATGTTGCACATACAACTGATGGATAGAAAGAGAAGCGAGTGGATAAGAGAGAAAACAAAAGTGAGGGAGGTTAGACAAGAAGTTGCAAAATTGAAATGGAGATTTGCAAAAGGAGACATTTTTTCAAAAACTTTGCAATGAACTTGATGAATAACAATACAGTTAATCAATAATTAAAAGTTTCGAAAACAATAAGAAACTATATGGCAGCAAATTGCTGCGGCGCGCCTGATGATGTAATTATTTAGGGCGCGTCTGGCCGAAGGTTAAATCATGGTAATCAATTATAAAGATTTCAATATCTAACAAAGTAGTATACACGTTATAGAGTAGTGTACTAAATTGGACTAGAAACCTAAAAACACTAATAAGTTTACCTTGTTTTATTTTTTGTAGTTAGGTTAAGTTAAAATTGTTAATTTCTTATGAAAGGGAATATTGTAATATAAGCTACGTCTAGCTAAACAAAATTATAACTTGTAGGCAGCTAATCCCGTCTTAAAAAGTAAATTTACTATTGATTTGAAATATTCTCTTAAAAAAGTATCAAAAGAGTTTAAATCTTAACACGTTGGTTAACAAATGACTAAATTTTCTCCTCCGAACCACGGCCTTACTTAAGGCATTTACTATGTATAAATGGAGAATCAAACCTTACAAAATGAAATAAATGAAATAATATTTATTAAATCAATATGATTGGTTAATATATTTATGTACCTAACATAACATATAAATGTAAGTACTTAACATAACTTTGTTTATATAAAATAAGTTGTAAAATAAGCGAAGTTTATGAATATATTAGAATTGTTTAAACACATTGTAACGCCATAAATGAAATAGAAGTCATAATAAACCAGTCAATACACAAAACCATAAAACAATGAACATAAAATACAAATAAAGCTAAAGGTTAAATCTAACGTTTCTATTCTAAAAATACGAGTCCGAACACACAACAGTTGTTGCTCCCATTAAAAAAAAATAACGAAAACATTCAGTAGTCTATCCAGGAAATTAAGAAGGATTAAAAACTAACGAAATTGTTTGTGTTATTCAAATATTAACATAAATCATTCTTAAATTTATTCTGGCTATACCACTGGCAACTATAATTGCTAAAACTAATAGGAAAGTGCACGGACACATACGAAACACGAAAGAAAGAAACAGATTTAGAGATTAGCTAATTTTGTGTATTGTGTTTTTGTGATTTATGTATAAAAGTGTGTTAGGTGCTCGTAATGTATCTAGTTTGAGTACCATTATCGTCAGAAAATCATTTGACTGTTAAATAAAACTTAGCAATTGATATTATTATTTAAAATTGATTTAATATAATGATAATTATATATTTAAGTCCTCACAGCAAAATTACGTAAGTATGCCACTTAAGTTACGATAATATAAAAAAAAATAAAAATACGGGTTCATGATAATTGCAAATATTTTTTTATATAAATCAGTTTTTTTTAATAATCAAAATAATATTGCTATTTTTAATTAAAACGGAATCAAATGAAATAGAGATCTTTTTTGGAAAATTAAAATAATTGTAGGTAAAAGAAATAATAAATAAGACTTACTCACAATCAGTTTAATTAAACTATCCAGACGACCGCTTTCGCTTTCTACAATATGCAAAGCATCTTCAGGTCTCGTTACAAAGTTAATTAAATGCTGAAATAATAAAACTCATGTTAGGGTATTGTCGTATAAAGATAAACAAAGATAAATGATATAAATTACAGTAATTATGCCAATATTACATGTCTGGGGTTTTTCAAATCAAAAAACTGTTTAAGCAGACAAGGTAAGACCCATAAATTGGTATAAAATAGTCTATTGAATTGTAGTAAATAAGTAAATAAATAAAACATTAATTACATGTTTTATTTACTTTTATTTATTTACTGATTTATTACAATTTAATAGACTATTTTATACCAATTTGTGGGTCTTACCTTGTCTGTTTAAACAGTTTATTCATTTGAAAAACCACAGATATGTAATATTGGCATAATTACTGTAATTTATATCATTCATCTTTGTTTATCTTTAGAAGACAACACCCTAATATGGGTTTTATTATTTTAGCCTTTAATTAACTTTGTATCGAGACCTGAAGATGCATTGCATACTGTAGAAAGCGAAACCGGTCGTCTAGATAGTTAAACTTAACTGATTGTGAGTAGGTCTTATTTATTATTTATTTTACCTATTTGAAATGGACTCACAAAGCAACACATTAATGATTTTAAAATAATTGTCTTTCGTTATTTCAAAAATATTTAACGAAACAGTGAGGTTATTTTTAAAGAACCGTTAAACCTCAAAAGGTGGTAAAATTTTTTATTAAAAAATATGTGAAAATAATTTTAAAAATTCAATTTTAGTATTGTTATGAAACTATTTTCTTGTGGCATTTTAAAGTAATTACTATTTAAATGGAAATAAGCCACAAGTAAAGGTTAAAATACGATTTGGGTAGTTGCTTTATAGTAAAAACATTTCCTGGTAAATTATGAAGATTTTATGTTGCTTGTAATTACATGAAAAAAAATTATTAAATAAACATAGATTTTTGACCCTTTTTTATTAATTTTGTTAATTTTAGAATAATAGTAACATTTTTTTAAATTTGAAATCAATTCTATCTTGTAGGAACTGCAATTGCAAACCTTGTTTGGTAGTCCAAATTTTGTCTAAAATGCATAGCTTCCAAGGTAGAGCAATAAAAAAAATTTTAAATTTTTTTTTCCAAATCATTTAATGAAAATTTTATCTCACCTTTAAAAGTAACTGCATAGTGTAATTATTATTTCTAATAATATTTCGAAGTGATTTAAACAAAAATAGGACTATATAGGATTTCCCAACCCAAAACAGATACCACCTAGTCTATTCTGGATTAAGAGACAGTGGTGTTTTTCGTCTGTAGCCACTGATGATCAATCAATAAGAGATAAAGCCTGTAAGCTTGAAAGCCCAATAGAATAAAATAGAATAGAATAGAATAGAATAGAATAGAATAGAATAGAAATAGAATAGAATAGAATAGAATAGAATAGAATAGAATAGAATAGAATAGAATAGAATAGAATAGAATAGAATAGAATAGAATAGAATAGAATAGAATAGAATAGAATAGAATAGAATAGAATAGAATAGAATAGAATAGAATAGAATAGAATAGAATAGAACAACTAAAAAGTTAATGGACTAACTACACTCAAAATACATTTGAAAATATGGTAAGATTATCTTAACACATAATTGGACGCAGATAAATAATGCTAGTGTTATATAAGAAAGGCGTAAAATAGATCCAAATAAATAAAATCTAGAGTTAAAATAATAAAGGTAAAGAATCCAATAAGAGAAGAAAATAGAGAAATATGGTCTTGGAAGGACAGAATTTATTTTTGTACCATACTTGGAGTAATATAAGCATCAAGAGTAATTAAGAACAAGATATATGTGTCAAATAAAAGTCCCAAAAGGATCAATTTGAGCATAATCTTCTGTAAACGCACTTAGGTTCACGAGAAATTCTAGAAACTCTCAGGCCGCACACATAAAAAATAAAAAACATGTGGAATATTGATATTTTTATATAATATGATTCTCTCTTTTTGATCTACAGGTCCTGTGTTAAAATCGCGGTTGAGGTAAATTTGTAAATAAAGTGTTATTAAAATATTTTAATCAATAGTAATACTTATATTATTATTTATTTTGTGTTAAGATGTTATATATTTAGTTGTAGGTTTTGTAAACACAAAGAATTTTTCTTCGCAAAGAAAAGCGCAAAAGAAACATTTTATTGCAATGAAAAGACTAGATTAATAAAATAATTTATTTCGATGATGGACTACGTTATCTCAAAATAAACTTCTTATTCTTCTTAGACTTTTGTCGTTCATATTTCTTCTATCGATCTCTATCCTGAGCAACATACTTCCAATTTGTTCCGGCTAGTCGTTTTATGTCGTCTACCCATCTCATCTGTGTTCTTCTTATTGGTCGTCTAATTTATATGGTCTTCAATGTTATATTGTGGCATTCCCACGTTGGTCTTTTTATCTAATAGTGTGATCTGCCAAACCTCATTTCAATTTAGAATTTTTTTTGTGATATTCTCAACTTTCGTTTTTAATCTTAGGGCGAGCGCCCACCAAAGTGTCGTGGCAGTGGCAAGCAGCAAGTAGCACGCGTCTAGCATATTGTAACCAATCCTAACGAATGATTAGAATGAATGACGTTACTGTCATTTTGGTGTAAACTGAATCATTTCGTTTTCATTGGTTACATTATGCTAGACGCGTGCTACTTGCTACTTGCCACTGCCACGCCACTTTGGTGGGCGCTCTCCCTAAGTCAGTCGTTTCTCTTCTGATCTGACAGTCGTATGCCTAATATTGCACTTTTCATTGCCCTTTCTGCTGTGGCTAGTTTGTTTATATTTGCCTAAGTTGGGGTCCAGCTTTGACATCCATACGTCATGATAAGAAGGATGCATTGGTAAAACACTTTGCTCGTCAAGTATTGAGGTATTTTGTCGATCTTCAGTATCCAACTGAGTTTTCCAAATCCTAACCATGCCACTCTTGCGATTCTAGTGATTATAGCACTTTTGTTCTCTTTCAGAATATATTCCTAGACTATTTGTTATCTGACTGCTATTTATAGTTGTACCTCTAGGATCTTCTGTGTTGGTCATAGTTTTAATTTTTGTCATATTCATTTTAAGACGTATTGAAAGCTTTTTGCAGGTTTCTTGATCATAATTTGTAATCCCTTGAATGTGCTCGTTAAATTTATGATGTCGTCAGTGAATCTAAGGTGCTTTAACTTGTTGCCATTGACGTTCATGCCTTATGTTGACCAATTCGTAGTTTTGAAGATGTCTTCTAGGGCTAGGTTAAAAAGCTTTGGAGATACTTCACTGCCTTTTCTCTTAATGGGGATTTGCCTTCTTTATCAGTGTTCTCATTGTCAGTAGATAGTCTGATTTCTGTCTGTTTAACCGGTTGGTAATTATCCGTTTTGTAAGTTAACCGATTTTTAATAATTCTCACAAACAGTTTGTTTACTAACTGAGCAAAAATATAGGTCTATAATTTTTAAGTCACATCTGTCTCCTTTTTAGTGTTTCTAGTCTAGTTCTGACTCTTGTTCTAGTCTTTAGAAATTTTGCTACTATGAAGATATCTATTAGATAGTGCCGTTGATAGATGTCAATAAAAGTATAATTTTTACTCCAAGATTTCAACATTTTATTGTATTACCATCGTCGATCGAGAAGAATTGGACAAAGGGGCATTACAGAACAATTTGATACTTATAACTACATTCGAATCTGTCCACGCTGTCTAGGTTAATTTTATGTTTCGTGGGAGCTCACATGTCTGGTTATGTCTGTCCAACCAATTTTCTTGCCCCGTGTATTTATATGCCATAGTCTGATCCTATGTTGGTACCATACTGGTTCAGATCTGACTTCTTACAAGTATGTTCTAAAAGTGTCGTGAATAGGTTTGGATAGATGATGTCTCCTTGTCTATACGCCAACTCGCTCTATACAGAATTTATTTGTTTCTTGATCAGATATTTTTACCCTAGCCGTGGCATTTTTAGCAGATGTGTTGAGTTATATTAGTGTAGTAATGGTTTATTCGATATTCTGTCAATGCTTCTAGGATTTTCTGCTGGCTTTGTTTAATGTCTTTTTTGTTGTATAGTTGAGTTGGCTTTTTTGGTCAGCTGGCTTCTTTTATTTAAAGGGCAGTAGTTGTTTTCCGTTTCTATTAGTGCCGTTGTTATCGCATTATTTGCTTGTTCAATATTTTCTATTTCGTTTTAGTCTTGTATATGTCTGGTTAGTGTATTTTCACACTGGTCCTTGATTTTATTATTTTCATCTTGGTTCTTCACAATTTGATATTTATCCAAATCTTTGCTCAGATTAATCTGTGGTCGCTTAAAAATTTGTTAAAGCACTTCCATGTTTTTGGTTATCTCTTTTCTGTTCGTTATGATATAATCTAATTTATTTTTGACACTGCCCTCTGGTCTTTTGGATTACAAGTACAAACTAACAAATCGCAACGATATAGTATTATTACCTATTTTGAAGAATGTGCTAAAATTGCACAGCTGTGATCTAGCTGTCACAGTTATTGCGACTAAATAATGCGTTTTTAAGTTATTTTAGAGTGATTTTATTAATCGTTGTGTAAAAATTTACAAAACAAAAGCCTTTTAACTTTTATTTATTGAATGAATCTTTATAAAGTATCCGCGCTAAAATCAAGTATGAAAAATTGTTATATTATGTTTACGGTTTACAAAGCATGTAAAATCTTTTTTTTCTTCTTTTTGGAATGACTATGTGAACTTATAATATATAAAATATGACTAAACTAAAATAATTCAATAGAATATACCTATACTTTTTAGAATTGTCAATAATATTATCCCAATATTAACCAAATGAAGTCATCATTGGCAATAGAATATACCTATACTTTTTAGAATTGTCAATAATATTATCCCAATATTGACCAAATGAAGTCATCATTGGTTTCCTAACGGATATAAAATTTCTGACGATATCGGTATCTCAACCACCCAAAAGAAAGCGTACCTCTCTGTGCGGCTGATTGTCTCCAGCTTGCTTGTGCCACTCTTCGGCTTCCCATAGTTCTGGAAACTATTAGCTCTACGTTAGCTTCCTGTCTACTTTCGGCAATTATTTCGGCTACTTCTTGGGAAGATTTTCCTTGCAAAGATCGACCATTCCATTCGATAACCTCGTCACCTGAAACCAAACATAACATGTGTTTGAAAGGTTATATTGAGTATACGAGTTTATAACTGCTAAATTTTCTATTTCGCCGTCTTTTATGGAACAATTTACATATACTATTTATAACTTACTTTAAAAGACCAAATATTTCTTGCATTCTCTATAATATATTCCTTTTCTCTAAAAATGTACTCCTTTTAGTAGTATAAAATCGAATGTAGATAAAATAGCGCCTTCTAGCGCCTAGTAGCTATAGTTTATTTATGTTTTCTCGTGATGACTTTGTTGCCAACTGTCCATACCATTACTTAGTTTCAGTTTCAATTACAAGTTGGTCAAAGACGGTTGGGTTGTGTCATACCCCATTACACAACTGTTCTAAATTTTAGTTGTTTTGTGTTACGATAAAAAATACTATGACTCATAAAACTGTAATCAGTTTCTTTCTAATTCTGATATGTTCTAGATTGTTAACCGGCAGAAATTCCAGGGAATACCTGACCGGTCTCCGACGATTCAAACTTTCCGGAAGCAGGCTGCTATAAAAACCAGTCTGACTTCACGGCGATCAAGTTTGTTCCGGAAGGTCAATACGCGCTTCCAGAATAACGTTATTTAGTATAAATAGAAATTCCATGTAAACAGTTAGTCAATCCGAAATAAATATTGTAAATACATAAATAATATAAATTATAGTAGTTGTGTTGTGTTCTAGAGGTAAATTTACATGGTATTTTTGATATTTTTCGAGACGTACTATGATTTTTATTTTTCTTTTAGCGATACTTAATTATACAATAATTATGTCTTACAGACAAGAGCAGGAAAGATTAGGACGTTTATTGACTGGGTTTGGCACTATTTCTGACAAGGACAAATCGTTCATTGATAATGAATCTGAGAAAAAACAAACCGCATTAGAAAGTCAAGAGAAAATAATATTGGAAGAAGAGGCTGAAGAAGAGACAGCACACAAATGATAGGATTCTGAAGAAGTGAAAACTAAAAAAGAAAGTGAATTTTCATTCGGTTCAGAAATTGGTAGTGATAATATTGGTAAGATATACTATTCAGATAAAGACAAATCAAAGTAGTTCAAGCTTCCAAAGAACAAAAAAGTGAGAAGAAGATCGGACAATATAATTAGGTACATATTTACCTGGTGTAAGAGAAATAGTACGAGGAAAGCAAAGTGTTCTTGATTGTTGGTTGTTATTCTTTACAGAAGAACTGTTAATTGACATTGTTGACTACTCAAATGTAAAATTAGCGACAAAATTCTCACGGATGCACGACATTCCTATTTAGTCAAAGAGACTGACAAAAAAAGAAATCAAATCTGTTGTAGACATGCTCTATTTGATGGGACTTTACAAGTCATCATCATCATCATGGCTTATTCACTCCTGGCGGAGTGTTTGCCGCCCTTTTGAGCTCTCTGATTCATTTATTGCGGAGAATCAGTCCGCTGTTGTTCTTTTTATTACTATAGAAGCGTGTGTGACTTGGCCCTGTCTACAATTTTCCTCCATTCTTTCCGATCCTTACAGCGCTCCTTCCAATTGTAGATTCTCAGCTTCTTTAGGTCTCCTAAGACTTGATCTCTCCATCTTGTTTTGGGTCTCCCCTTTGGTCTCTTTGTTGTTGGTCTCCATCCAGTTATTCGCTTTAGCGTAGAGTCTGGGTTAGCTCTTTTTGTGTGCCCCAGCCACCTGAGCCTTTGCGTCTTAACGAACTTGATTATGTCTTCACCCTCGATGACTTCTTTAATTTCTTCATTGGTTAGTCTTCTAAATTCGCCTATACTTATCCTCACTGGCCCCATTATTCGTCGAATTATCTTTCTCTCTAGGATTTCTAACCTCATTTCATCTTTTTGTGTTAGGCACATCGTCTCTGCACCATAGGTGATTACTGGCCTGATTGCAGTCTTGTAAATTTCTAATTTGGTTTTCTTACCAATGTGTTTTTCTTTCAGGAATTTTTGGTAGTTCCAGTAGGTTTTATTACCCAGTGGGATGCGTTCATTTATTTCATCTGTTCTATCATTTCTGTCAGTTACCATCACTCCCAGGTATTTGAAACGGTGTACTCTTTCAAATGTATATGCACCAAACTTAATTTCTTTCTCTATGTTCGTATTCTCTCTTGAATACTTGAGGTATTTCGTTTTGTTTTGGTTTATTACTAGCTCTCTCTTCTTTGCTTCTTTATCTAATATTAATATTATGTTCTGCATGGTTTTTAAATCTCTAGTAACCAGTGCAATATCGTCTGCATACGCAATCAGTTGGGCTGAAGATTCGATAATCGTTCCCATAATTTTTGCTGCTCTTACTGCGCCCTCTATGGCAATGTTAAATAATGTTGACAGGGAGTCTCCCTGTCTGACACCTACCTCCATTTGTACTTCATCTGACGGGCCTTCCTTTGTTAAGATTCGTGCCTTGGATTCCTTCATCGTCATTTTCGTGAGACTTATTAATTTTTTTGGATGCCTAATTGATTCATATTCTTAATTAGCTCCTCCCTTTACACTGTCAAAAGCTTGCTTGTAGTCAATAAACAGTATATGTAGATCTACTCCGTGCTCGTAACTTTTTTCGACTATTTGCGTTACAATGTGTATTGCATCTATTGTTGACTTACCTTCTCCATGTTGAATCCATGTTGGTATTCACCTATTTTTGTTCTAGTTTCTTTTTCTATTCTTTGTCTGATCAAATTAGTTAATATTTTGTACATTGTATTTAATAACGTGATTCCCCTGTAGTTGATGCATTTCGTCTTGTCGCCTTTTTTAGGGATTGGTGTTATCAGACCACAATTCCAGTCGTTCGGCATGCTTTCTTCTTCCCATATTCGTTCTATTAGGTTGTGGATTCTGTGGGCTAGTTCCTCTCCCCCATTCTTAAAGAACTCATTTATAATATCGTCTGGTCCTGCTGCTTTCCTTGTCTTTAATCTGTTTATAGTCACCAATAGTTCGCTGTATGAGGGAGACTCTGATTGTTCTCCATTCCTATTTTCTGTTTGTTCTTCATTTTCTGCGTTTTCAGCATCGTCTTTCTTTACAAGTCAAACTGACAAAATATTTAAGATCTTTGGAATATTTATGGCACCGGTATTGATCTCATTCAAATAACAATGCCACAACAAAGATATTCTATTTTATTGCAATGTTTGCGATTCGAAAATGTGAAAAATAGAGTAGAACGGAAACAGATTGACAAATTGGCAGCAATTAGAGGATAATTTGATCAATTCGTTGGCAACTGTAAGGTACATTATATACCAAGTCACTGTCTTATATTAGACGAAAAACTGTAATCATATAGGGAACGTATGTCATTTCTTCAATACATAAGCCAGCGAAGTATAGGTATTTGCGCTAGTGGATTAAAAAACTTACTCTAAACATAGAAGTTTACGTCGACACACAGTCAGAAGTACCTTTCCGACAAAGTAACAATTCGCAAAACATATTTGAACGTTTGATTGGGCCAGTTTGTGACATTAAACTTAATATTTCCTTTCGATAACGGTTAACCAGTTTTCCACTTATGATCAATTTACTTCAGAATCATCATCTTACATCGATTAGGACAGTTAGGAAGAATACAAGACAATTTCCAACAGCACTTCTAAACACACAAGGAAGAGAAATTCGCAGTTCAAAATTTGCCTTCAAAGAAAATATATCGGCTATCTTATATGTACCAAAAAAATTAAAAAAAATGTAATCTTCTGTTTTACATTGCATCATAATAATACTATAATTAAAGGAAACTGGTAAAAAGAAATTAGTGAACGAGTGAATTACTCCCACTACATGGCAAATATAGGCAAGAAACAAATATTGGCCAAATACACGACTAGTGGGTGTCCATATTTAAGATCAGCAAAGTCTTACACTCTAAGATCTCCTACTGCGCTAGACATCCAATCCCTTATTAGGTGGCCTTACGCAAAATCACCAGTCTCCTTAATTGTATCTCTTTCAGTTGGCTTGGCTGGATAAATTTCAAACAAAGGTCTGGCCACCTTTGGTAAGCGATCACCGTTATTTAAAAACTTCAGAAGTAATTACCATTATATTTTAACGGTTCTAACTTATTATCAAGTATCAACTTTCCCATTTAAAATACAATTACTAAACAATTTATTTAGCCCGAAAAATGTATGATTTCAAAAATTATACATAACGACCCTTATTGCTAAATTGATCATTAATACTTACCAGGTCTTAGTTGGCCTTCCACATCAGCTATACTGCCCTTTTTAACCTTTTCTATGATAGCCCCAGTCATTCCATTTTCGAGTATTTTCCCACCAACTACTTTAAGTCCCAAAATAGAAGCACTGGATCCACTTGTATCTCGAGAATTTCGCCTCAGAATCATATGACCTATCATTTTGGTTCCATCAGCTGAGACTTGCCACGATAAAGGGTGCTGTTTTAGAAAAAATACCGTTATGACAGGTGAAATTTGTACAAGAGAGAGAGAGAAGTATTAGTGCATGCAAGAAGCAAATTCTACAGCGATTATTTGCTTGCATCACAAAACTTTGTGTTTCCTTAAATTAAAATATAAAATTAAAATTTAAATTAGTCTTACAATTTAGATAACCATTGATGACAGTGTCGATAAATTTTAAAGCTTTTCAAAGTACTCTACTATTTCTCCAGTAAAAAGTAATTATTTACTAGTATGATACGTAGTTCACTAACTACGAAAAATGAGGATACGCATACTGAACGAAAATTTTGAAATAAGTTTTAAGATTTTCACAAACTTTAGAAACAAAGAAAGACAAACAATTAAATATTGAAGAAACAAGTATGTTAATTGAAAAAAGTTAAAAATTTTTTTTGCAATTGCGTACTGGTTTAATACACTCTGTTTTTACCAAAGATTGTATATGTAAAAAATAAGTATTCAACGTGGAAAAAATGTTGTTGGAGAAAGCATATTTTTCGTCACGTAAACCATTGCTTTTGTATTTATTAAAAATTTGTTTAAAAAGAATTGTTTATTAAAAGCCATATATTTGATAAAAGCTGAGATGACAAAAGGAAAGCGTTTTAGAAGAATACATCTTGGATTCATTATAGTATTTTAATATGCTTTTACTCAAAAAATATTTATTATGAAGCTAATGAATTACTGGAAAATAATTATAATGGTGGGTTATTGTACATGTAATCCTATATGTGGATGTATTTTACTGCAGCCAAATGGCTTATTGTGCATATTCTGAATTCTGTATCTGCTTGTACAGGTTTATTAGATGAGTACCAACTGTTTTTGGAGTAACTTGGTAGTCTCCAAATAGTGTTGAGTCTTGCAAGATTTGGTTGACTTTCAGGTTGTCTATTACAGAGTCTTTAGTGTAAGTTTTTTGAAACATATTCATTGTATAACGGTGTCCCTTGACTAGGGCATGTCCAGAAAGCCTAATATGAATAAACAGAATTACTGCTGCTTATTTTCTATAGTACTTCAGCCTTAGTAGCACATTTTCGTCCAATATACATTTGCTATATGTTTGACTGAATATTTTTCCCAGGTATAGTTGTATCGCCTTCCAGTCCAGGCTATTTTCGTCGTGGACGATGCTATTTGGTACTTTCACGGTACTTTTATTGCTGTGTTTTAACCGGTGTTCTAGAATCCACACCTCTCCTTCCGGCTCGAGGAGATAAGAATACGGCCGGGGCGAGAAGACCCTGCCTGTCGTAAGAGGCGACTAATGGGCGGATATACGAGGTGGAGGGCCGTCGTTTAAGGGTGTAGGGTTGGTAGAAACGCACAGAGATGCTTAGTCATCTCAGTCACCAGTCTACATTCCTAGTATCCGAGACGAGCACCTCGTGGGACCACTCTACTCTCATTTTTCACAAGAGCCAGGTGAGGTTGAACGAGCCAGGTACGTATGCACCTCCTGAAGCCGACACCGCGGAAGGGGGTGTGGTTAGACTCGTCACGTACCTACCTCGGAATGATCTAAGAGTGGTAGAGGAGCGATTCCTCGGCGGTGACCTGTCTTCGTGCGAGGTGGTATTCCACCACCTGCGTGCCTTTCCGCCTTCGGGGGGAGGACTCACGAAAGGGTGGCATGACCCGCAACAAAGGTACTACGGGGGAGGTGAAGCCCCACGATGTTTCAGCATGGTGCCACCTCCAATTGGTGTAGGACTCATAGGGACAGTGAGAGCGGTAACTGTCGTATACCAAAAGGCCAGGTAGACCAATGTCCTGCCAATTAATTTTGGAAGGCACAAAGATTTGCAATGGAACCCATACCAGCGTCACCTTTCAAATGTCTACCACTACTAAGTATTTTTTGCACCCTAATCTTCTGCATCTTCAGACTGTGACTTCTATATTAGCTGTGTCCTTTATCCCATTTATCTAGTGGAGAAATGTCTACTTGGAAAGGTAATTTATAATGTTACTACGTCCTGATGCAACACGTATGTTGCTCAATTTTTCCACCTTATAACTGTGTAAAGCCTGGAGGTTCAGTAGGTCTCAATAGCTCCCTACAGCAACTGTGATTCCAAGGTAAGTAAGACGTTGTGCCTTAGTTTAAGGATGGCACTTCTTGCCGCACCTTTGTCCACCATACCAATGATGCATGTTATAAATCTAATATAACAGGTCTGGTTTTAAACCCACATTTTTCCAAGAATGCGTCTAACTACCATTAACGTATATACAGCTAGCTCTCTTGTTTATTTGTTCTTAATGCTGATTCCAAGTAAGCTTTGAGTCTAATATTACCCCAACATTCTTTACCTCACTCACTAGATTTGGTTGTGTACCACTTCGGTTTAAAGGATCCAATTCCTCTAAATTTTTACTTCTGTTAAATTTCAAATTTTGCAGATCTAGGGGCTTATATTAAGCCTTACATTTAAATTCCATTCTGTGATTATAATTAGAGTCAGTTGCGTTTTATTTCTAAATGTACCATTTAATTTGCCGTGGGCTAAGATGACTAGGTTATCCGCATAGCCCGGACGTAATGCCTGTCGTTGATTAGTGTAGGTGTCAGTCCATTCATGACCATATTTCACAAATGAGAGGATAAAAACTCCTTCTACTGCATACGACCCCTTATGTATCCAACTTTTAAGCAATTTTTCTTCTTCAAGTGCCATCTCCGCGGCGAAGGTCGGCAATCATCATAGCTATTCGGACTTTTGAGACGGCTGCTCTGAAAGTTCATTTGATGTATATCCGTACCACTCTCTCAGGTTGCGCAACCATGACATTCTATGTCTCCCTATGCTTCTCTTTCCTTGGATCTTTCTCTGCATAATCAGTTGGAGCAAGGTGTATTTCTCTTCACCTGTAATGTGTTCGAGATATTCTAATTTTCTTGTTTTTATTATATTTAAAATTTCCATTTTTTTATTCATCCTTCCCAGAACCTCTTTGTTTGTGGCGTGTTCTGTCCACGATATTTTCAGTATTCTTCTGTACACCCACAGCTCAAATGACTCCAGTTTTTTTATTGACGTCGTATTTAAGGTCCAGTATTCCTTTCCATGAAACAAATTCGAATAAACGTAGCACCTCGCCAACCTAACTCTTAGTTCCAGTTTTATTTTAAGCAAGACTCTATCTCTAGTATGCATATCGAGCGGTTTTTCTAGAATCTTCACAAGAACTTTATCTTCTACCTGTCAAGTTTTCTCAGATTTGAAAATAAATGCTCGATGAATAAATAAACCTCGATGCTTCTGGTATTTACCCAGTTCTAAGCTAGTCTGTAGTTTCATAGTTTTTTTGCAAGTATTTCATAAATCTCATCCGGACCTCGTTATTTGTATGGCTCAAATAAATCTATAGCTCATTTGATTTTGTCCACAATCATAAGTCATTGTATCCAGTCCAGTTCTCTGGCATGTGTATAGTGGTATCAGTTTTGTTTTAGACTTAGAAAAGTGCACTCTAAAAAATTATTTTAGGATCTCTTCACCATTCTGACTGTATTCATCTGACCCCTTTTCGATCGAGGGAACACTAATCTCAAAGTTATGTTATAAAACTTGATATTTCTGCAGTCCGATCCATTGATAATCTACAGTCTCTTCGCAACGCCTTCTCTAAGATAATCACCTCATTTATCTGATTTTTTGACGAAATTAACTTTTTATCTGACTTCTGTGCTTTGCTTTGTTAAGTTGTTTTTTCACCCCGGTACTTTTCTGTTGAAATTCCCCACTATCTCCCAACAATTATGTTCAATAAGGACATAAAAGCCTTCTGAAATAGTTTGGCCGCCACATCTAGCTAAGTAAATGCTTATGGTGTCTTTAATCATATCTAAACAATATTCCAGGTCTGCTTGATGATGAAGGTTCGTCTGCAGAATTCTGACTGAAGCGATCCATGCCTCTGATGATTTTAAATGATATCTTCAAGTCTATAATATGCTTTTAAATGAGCAGCTTTCCAAGCTTTAAAGGAGACTTCGTCGATTATGTATAGTAAGATTTGCGTCTTATGTATAGTAAGATTTTATCGGATTATGATTTTTTAACAACCAGTCTTCCATCTTAAGGTCTTGATTTTGTTTTGTTAGAAGGATCCTGATAATATTCATCTGCCTCTTTCTCGAGACGCAAATAATAATAGGGCCCTCAGACATATTGTATTCGATTACATTTAAGTCGGGTAACTCCCACAGGCCTTATATACTTTTCACCAACTCAGTCGTCCATTTTTTTGTATGCCCATTAGCTGACTTTATTCACAGGTTTCTTCGCTAAACGATGATTTGTGGAACTCCATATCCAAATCAAGTTGATTCTGGCTTCCGATAGAAACCTCATACAGTGCTTTTTTAGTTTGTAGATAATCAGGTCTTCTTGGTTCTATGTGTTTTTGCTATGGTTCATGCTCCGGCAGCTATTTTGGCCTCTATTGATCTCCCGAGTAATGTTTTTTGATAACTGGTTAAGAGTCTGTTCCCCTCGGTATTCCTTTTTTGCCTCAAAATTTGGAGTAGAAATAAAATCCGTGACTGGAGTCGTATTTCTGACCGTTTTTGTTATGTTTATGTGTGTGAACTCAGAAGTATTACTTATTTCTAAGCCCTATTCTGAGCAGTCTGTTTTTGTTTTAATCTTTCTAGCATTTTTTTTAACGAATTTCATTTTTCAACAAAATCTATTTCCATACCAATACGTTTGATCCAATTGTATTTCAATACCATTCTTCTCTTTCTATAATATTTTATAAAAAATGCTGCATACGTGTCAAGTCATCTACAGTCGCAGTGGCTTCTTGATTTGACAAAAAGCACTGACCAACAAGGAAAGTATTCAGTTTTGAGAATAGATAAAAGATCGAAGGTAATCTAAAGAATATCTAATTTATGATTGAAAATTTATGCATTTTCACTTTATAATGCAGGTCACTTAATTTAACTTTTGCCAAAAACTATTATGGGTTCTTCTTATATGGGCATCGTTCTGATGAAATGCGATTTTTCTTCTTCTTTAATCCACATTTTTAAGTTACTTGAACCTAGATTTCTTTAGAAGTTGATAATATGATTTCCCAGTTATAGTTTTACCTTTTTTAAGATAATCAATTGGGAATTTATACTAGGCTTCTATAAAGTACTATCAAGCAAATTGCTATTTGGTTTCGAATGTATAGTAGTGTATCCATATTCTACCCATTGTAACGTACTTACCCAAAAAAGTCATCTTTGTTTATCTTAAATTGCATCAAACAGTTTTCGGTTGTGTTTGGGATCCGCAATGAACATATTAGGCATCCATCGTATACAAAGCTATTTTATATTTAATTCCTGGTGCGAGATGTGACCGACAATTTTCATTTGTAATATTAAAGCAGTAGAATTTACACGAAATTTTAAAAAAGGAATTTTAAAAGCCGTATCATGGCACTTTGTCGATAAGTTTCGATGTAGTTGCAATTTTTAGATACCTTTTATCAAGTTCTTTATGGTAAAGATTAAAGGTGAAGAGTAGGTTGTAAGCTTGTAGTATACATTAATAATATCTCTGAATAACGATAACCTATACAAAGGTGGTATATATTAGCATTTGTATGGTACGTCTAAAAAGTACTTGCATCAAAAAAATAATTTAAATGTATGGTTTAAAAATAGTCTTTATATATTCTATATAACACAGTTTCAAAATTTGGGTTTCGATATTGACTGACGAGTCCTGATATTTTTGTTCCACTCATATACAGTAATATTTAGTCAATCCAAGATAAAAGAAAATTAAGAATGGCTGAAAAATATGTATATAATGTAAAACAGAATATACTGAAGAATATATAATATTTTTAACTATAAAACTGTTTTTTTTTTTCATTTACGCTTCGCATACTTTTTAACCAGAGCTAGTCTAAAGTACACTACGATTTATTTGCTTAGACAACCCATATAAGATTATATAATAAACCCATAATTTGACCGTTCTATTTAATGAAACAATTTACTTATTGCCAAACAAAAAATAGGAAAAAAACGAATTAATTCTATGACCAACTGCCAAGTTGGAAGTTATCCAGGAGTAAGAAAAACTAATTTTAGAAATACGAAAAACAGTTTATTTACATCTATTAGTACTTTATTATATAAAAAAGTATTTGCAAATATTAAACGCTAAACAGAATCTATTAAACTGCGAACTGGGAGAAAGGAAAACGCTGTACGAGAGGCGTATGTAGCATTAAAAGAATCAGCTACAAAAATGGATTTAATAATAAACACCAACAAAATAAAGTATATCAAAATGAGCACGCAACCACAAATCCTACGACCACTTGCTATAGAAAAACAACGTCATCGAAGCAGTGAACGAATTTGTATACATGGAAGCGCTCCTTAACACTGAAAATAACGCTACTGCAGAGATAAACCGCAGAATTTGCACGGCTAACAGATGCTATTTTGAGCTCAATATTCTCCTTAAATCCACAATTATATTGAAAAATACAAAAATAAAACTCTAAAAAACAATAATATGCCCAGTCCTAACATAATGTTCAGACATCTTGACTCTAACAAAAAATAATGAAAACATGTTAGGATGTTTCGAAAGAAAAGTACTAAGGCGAATCTATGAATCAGTGAATAACAATGGAGTGTGGAGAAGACGATATAATTTCGAACTTTTTAAAATATACCAGGAGCCTAATATCGTAAACCTATTTACATAGGACGTCTGAGGTGAATAGGGCATGTAATGCGGATATAACAAAAAGACCCAGCTAGAAAAACGCTCCTTGATAGTCCTATTGGTCATAGAAGTAAAGGAAGAACCAGAACAAGGTTTCTTGATAACATCTACCAAGACATGAAAAATATGGGAATACGTGCTTGGCAGAGGAAGGCGATGGATAGGGAAGACTGGAGAAAAATCCTTGAGGAGGTTAGGACTCACGCAGGGTTGTAAAGCCAGAATGATGATAAGAAGAACCCGAATCGAACTCATAAGGTGATAAATGTAAGATAATAAAATTGATTTTAATGGGTGAAAGTAATATTAGTGGCTGCAAGGCATAAGAGGTTCGTGTAAAATTCAAAATGCAGATGAATTGTTTACACTTGCTAAAAGTAGACAATTACGAATTAATCGCAGATAAACGTCTAAAAGCTGAAAGGGCATGCCATTTGAAGACGAAAAAAGATTAAAGGTAAACAGCTACCTTTTTTTCACCATAAAATAATAATACCTAAGTAAACGTGTTAAATTTTTCCCCCACTTAAAGATTGTTATAAAAAATATTACTTCAGGGCAAGAATGTAAATTGTGAAATAAAACAAGCAAACTAAACATAGTATATTTGAAAATATTTTTAGTGTATGGTCCTACCTATATTTCAACTTTTACCATTTTTTTTTTCGTATTTCTCGATACACCATGTTTTTACCTTGTATAGACTTTTGCCTCTTCAAGGAAGGGTGCTCCATTTTTTTTTGTGGAGCCAGGGGGGTGTGGTAAACATCAGGGTGATATGCCTGTGGTGATTTTAGTGGTGGAGTGCTAGAAAGTTGGGGTTCAGAAGGTGGCGTATTGTGATGAGGAGCGCACAGGGAATTGTTGGTAAGCCAAACAAGCTAAGGGAAGGTTTTTCAAGGTGTTATCAGCCATACTAGGAACGGCTCTTAATTAACGTTTTTGGCTTGCAGTAACTGCGATATTTTATAGAAATTATTTCTAATATATCAACATACTCATCAGGATGTGCGTTTCCACTGTTATAAATAAGTATTGCTGAAAGGAATAAAACTTTCTTTTAGGACTGCTGGTTAGAATTTTCCCTCGGTGATGGCAAGGAGGAGATTTATGTATTTGTTTGGCTCGGTTGTTTGAGCCAGCTGTAGTGCGAAGGACATACCTCCTACTGAGGGTTAGGATTCTGTTCTTAATTGCTGTTATGTTACGTGTTATGCTTACTTGGTAAGTGAGTACTGACGGGTACTCTCTGTGCTTTCTCGTGCAGAATCTAAGTATTTTCCTTTCTGTGGCCATAATGATGTTCATTTGGCGGTTGTTAAATGACGTATCGACGAATGCCTGGTGTTTGATTATTGGTGTATTGGTGATGTATTGCTTATTTTACCAGATAGCGCTGCCAGGAGTTTTGTCCTTTTGCTTACCCTGTCCAGGAAGTTTTTTATATCAATCTACCAGTTTGGAGTCCTGCTAAAATCAACTCCAAAATAGAACACCGAGTTTCTGTAAGTATGGTCTTCTCCTAGCAGGGTTATCCGGCCCTGAGCATCGGGGTAGTGAGAAGATTTAAATAATATTAATTAAGTTTTGCAGGCGTTAATAATCACTCGCAATTTTGCGAGCGCAGTGTCATCAGCTTATTTGTATTCGTATTCGTATTCGTATTTCTTACGACAAATGAGTAACTGGACTTCCTTGCACTAATGCCGCACCCTGTTTAACTTGTATAGCTTTTACTTCTTTTATTTTCACTGTTCGGGTTAAAAACAAATATGATCAGAAAATTAAGAATAATAAATTTCTAACAATATTTTTAGAGCAGATTATGTTAAAATTGTCTAATAAAATATTTTCTATATAAATTAAGAACTGAAAAATATATAAACAGATCTCTTCTATATTTTAAGTCGACATTTATTTCAATATTATAATGGTAACAACAGCTTTAAAATAAAGAAACACAAATCAACGGTATTAAAAGAGTAGCTTGAAAGTTTGTGCAAAGCCATGCATTGCAATAAAAACAAAGTCCATGCATTGCAAAACGTAAAGTAGAGAAGCTGTAAGAAGATATTGTTAGTATGTAGTAAACAAAACATAAATCGCACTGGTGATTTTTTCCTTATTTTTATAAGTTATGTAGAACGTTCTGAATATGTTTCAGAACAAATTTATTTTTTAATGGTCTTTAGGCGCTTGGTACAATATTTTAGGAAATATGTTACATAGTGACCTAGGGACTAAATCAAACTAATACAAAAATTAACTGTAAAAATAAATGAATATTAGGTACTTATTTTATAACATGTAGAGTATACTTTTTCAGGTTTCACGTAATATTTATATTTATATAGCTGCCAATAAAGCCAAGTGCATCTTGCGTTGTTTCAAATACAAAAGGTGAGAGGGTGATGGTGAACCTAACTGCAGTACACATTCCTGTTTAATGCCATAAAATATTATTTATTATCCTTTTTTATTTTTTATTTATTTATAGAATTGGCTATTACTTAATAAGTCAGGGAAATTATGGTCAAAAAACGGTCAAATTTTGCTTCTTTGTCAATCTGCAAAATGTGAAGCATTTAAAACAACTTTGAGAATAAGAAAGTTGTAAGGTGGCATACAAAAACCTACAAAATAATTTTTTTTAATATTTCTACCCTTTTTTGTTGCTTAGAAAGTTATAATATAAGTCCAAAATTTCGGTTTTTCTATAAATGTTGATACACTTTTTAAACTAAACGTATTACCTTGATATTACATGAAATGTTGGATGTTGTGGTACTTAAAATATGATTAAAATTTAAAATTGATTAATCAAATAGTTTAAAAGTTATTTAATTTATTTATCCCAAAATAATTTTTTTATTAAATTTGTTAATAAATTTTTTTTTATTGAGTTTAATGCGTATACAACTAATGGTCATTGGCATGGTACAGTGAATTTTTATAGTCAGGTACCTAGTGTAGTGTGTGTGTAGGTGTAGAGTAATTGTCAAATTCTATTAATATTAACAAAAAAATAAAGAAAAATAACTTGAAATATTCAAAAATATTTTTTCAAAAACATGTCGATTTTTGCTTATAAAAAATTACAACTTTTTAACTATTACCTACAAGTAAAATAATTTTTCATATTTAGAAAGCATAATTTTTTTACAAATTTAAATCAAAAAGGGTTGTCTTTAAATATTAAAGTTTTATTGTGAAAATTAACAAAAGATTGCGTTTTAATGGATTCGTTTCCCAAAGCCTCAAAATTTGGTCCTCTAAATCGGTCGTCTTTGAAACTCGTAGGAGTGGTGTTTGAGGTCATTTTTATTGTAAAACATAAATGTTTATGATTATTATATACTTCTTTAATACAATTTAAAAGTAATTTATTTACAATAGATTTTATATAAAAAAAAACAAATTATTCTATTTAATTATTTTTACATGGTTGCAACCGATGAGGAAGATATAAATTATATGAATCGAAAATTATTTGAGAAATATGCCAAATGGGGGCTTACTGTAAACATAAACGAAACAGAATATTTAAAAATTGGAGGAAATACCACAGATCTGAGGCTTGAAAAGGCAGTCATAAAAGGTTGCAACCAGTATAAATATCTAGGAAGCATCATATCAGCAGATGGCAGAGTTAAGGTAGATGTACAAAACCGAATAACCCAAGGGAAAAAATGCATCCGAATACTGAATTCATTACTGTGGTCTAATAAAATAAAGATGCATAACAAACTTCGTGTATACAGAGCAATTGTAGAACCTATTACCAGATATGGTGCCGAATGTTGGACGATGACAAAGAATGAACGAGATAAAGTAGACGTTTTGGAAATGGATTATTTTAGAAGGTCATATTGAGTATCGAGAATGGAAAGAATCAGGAAGGAGGAAATACTAAACCGTACAGGAATTAGAGATACTCTTTCAGATAGAATACAAAGAAGGCAATTACAATGGTATGGTCACGTGATGAGAATGGCGGAGGAGCAGTGGCCAAAGAAAGCCTTAATGTATGTTCCGCCAGAAATAAGGAAAAGGAGACCACCAAATTCCTGGAGAAGAGAAATTACAAAAACAATGAAATCTAGAGGCTTAGAAGAGGAAGATTGGAGAGATTGGAAAAGATGGAGGCTGAGATGCGGGAAGCGACAATCGCCGTAGGACCCCCGTTATATGATGATGAATTATTTTTACATATTGCTTTAAAAATAAAAAATCTCAAATAAATGTTTTCCACGGCATTCTATTTATTTATTTATTTAACAATTTTCAAAAAAAATTTTAAACTTGTTTTTACTTCAAAATTACTTTTTTTAATAATTTGAATTATTCTAAAACGAAAGTTATTAGGCTGGTCGTCTGGGCTGGTATTTCAGGTGACAACGTAATTGGCTCTTTTTTTTGCGGGCACTTTGTGTCGTCCTAAATACCTAGATCTTCTGAGAAATCACATATTTCCAGCAGTTCAAGCATTACCTATTAATATAGATGACATTTGTTTGCAGCAAAATAGCTGTCCAGCTCACAATACATGGGGGATGTTAGATCTTTTAAACATTACCTACGTTTCCAGATACTTCTTCTTCTTCGGGTTCCTTCTCCTAGCGGAGGTTGGAAATCATCATCGCTATTTTAACTTTGTTGGCCGCATTTCTGAATAATTCTAATGAGCTGCAGCCGAAACCACTCTCTCAAATTTCTTAGCCAGGACATTTTGCATCGTCCTGGGTTTCTCTTCCCTTGTATCTTCCCTTGCATAATCAACCTCAGTAATACGTACTTCTTACCGCTCATTAAATGTCCCAGATATTGAATATTTCTAATTTTAACAGTTTTTATGACTTCACATTCTTTCTTCATTCTTCATGTAACACTTCTATATTAGTTACTTTTTCAATCCACGATATTTTATGCATTCTCCTGTAGCACCACATCTCAAAGGAGTTTAATTTTTTGATTTCAGACTGCTTTATTGTCCACGCTTCCATGTCATATAGTAAAGTAGAGAAGACGTAACAACGTAGCAGTCTTGTGCGAATCTCTACATTAAGGTTACGGTTGCAAAGTAATTTCTTTAATTTTATGAACGTGTTTCTTGCCATTTCTATTCTAGATCTGATCTCCTTTACTTGATCTCCATCTTCGGTTAGCCACGTTCCTAAATATTTATATGTTTTTACTCTTTCTATCGTTGTATTATTGATGATCAGGTTATTTACATTTTGTGGTTTTTTTGAGAATATCATTGATTTCGTTTTCTTGATATTCATTTGCAGTCCGTAACTTTCACATGCATTATATACATGTTGTATTATGTACTGTAGATCTTCCATGTCACTTGCAAATATGACAGTATCGTCGGCATATCTAATATTATTAATGCTATTTTCGTTGACATAAATACCTTCCACGATATCCAATAAAGCCTCTTGAAAAATCACTTCACTGTAGACGTTGAATAAGAGTGGTGAAAGGATACATCCTTGTCGAACTCCTCTAAGTATACTTACTTCCTCTGTCAGTTCTCCTTCGACTCTTACTCTTGCTTTCTGGTTTTGATACAGATTCGATATAATTTGTAGATCTCTACTATCAATGTTTTTTAGTCTTAATAATACTTAAAAGCTTCTCATGTTGAACTCTATCAAAAGCTTTCTTGAAATCTATAAAGCAAGCATATATGTCCTGATTCATATCCAGGCATCGTTGTGTCAGAACATGGACTCCAAATAATGCTTCTCTAGTTCCTAGACCCTTTCTGAAACCCATCTGTGAATCACTTATTTCTTGTTTTAATTTCATGTGGATTCTGTTATGTATGATTTTAAGGAAGGTTTTCAATGTGTGGCTCATTAACGCAATTGTTCGATAGTCATTGCAATCTTAGCATTTGTGATTTTTGGAATCGTCTTGATACAGTTATTAGTAAACAAGGTAGAATAAAAATGCCATCTTGCTCTCCTGATCTTGCACCTTTGGACTTTTTCGGATGGATTATGTAAAGCACAAATTTCCCGACATGAGCATGAACGTGCCGGAAATTTAAATGAATTACGTCCAAAAATCATTCAGGCCTTTCAAAGCAAAACACCCGAAGGCAATTATACAATAGATTGGGCTACTACTTGGCTAAATGTGGTGGACTTTGTAAACATTTAATTTAAAATAGTTTTAATTAAAATTATAAAATTGTTATTTTTAAAAATACATTGTTTTAATTTATACCGTTAACTCCATTTTTACCATTTACCATTATTTCCTTACCATTTTACCCTTTTACTTACCGTTTTTTCTTTTTTTAACTTTGTAGAAAAATGCAGGTGTTCCAAATATTAAAAAATAATTTTCCTGTAGGCAATAGTTAAAAAGTTATTTTAATTGCCTAGAAGCAAAAAATGTATGTTTTTGCAAAATGGTTTTACTTTATTCTTTTCCTTCATTTTTTTTAATACTTTTAAAAGAATAATCCTTCTTCTTTTATATACTATCCTTAGAATTACTGTAACTTAATCATTTTCTGGCTTAGATTGTTGCAAAAAGTATAATTTGAGATAAACAAATAAAATAATTTTTAAACAATTTTACCGATCGCTTTAAAATTTTTGACATATTTTAAGCATTAATAAAAGTTTATTTTTAAAAAAGCTACTACCATTTATAAAAAATCAAAATTTCTGACTGATTTTTAAACTTTCTAAATAACAAATAAGGATAAAAACATTTGGAAAACGCCATTTTGTAGGATTTTATATGACTTATAATTTTATTGCTTTTAAATTTGTTTAAAATGCTTCACTTTTACTGATAGATTAAAAATGTGAAAATTTACCTTATTTGGACCTTAATTTGTTCATAATTAATTAAGTTCAAATAATTGAGCAGAAAACATATATTTTTTTGTAACAGAGATCCATACTACTCAAAACAACTGTCGTTTGGCTGGCTAGTCCAGTGTCACATTGTAAGTTTTTGCTTATTTCTCTGGCATATAATAGAAATTATATTAGCAATGTGTATAACCATAAAACAAATACTGTTTTTAAAGTTTTATTATTAATCAGAAGAAGTAATTTCAAAATTCACACAATAACTGTATCAAAAAAGAATAGTCAAGAAACTCAAAAATATTAAAGAAATCTGGGAGTAGTTTGGGAACGACCTAAAACACGCAGTGATAGAAGCAATAAAAGGGAGAAAGGTGACGAACACTAATATATTCAGTAAGAAAATTTCTTGGTGTAGAGAGTAAGTAGTTCAGAAAATTAGAAATGGAAAAAGAGACTGCTATACAAATTGTATGTCATTGCAATGTGCTGAGTGATTTGGTGCAGGAATTAACTAATCAACTGAGGATTGAAGCAGAAGAGATCCTAAAACTACCAATAATATAGTACACTTTATACAAGTCTCGAATAGAATAATATTAGTCCAAATAAATACTCAAACCGAATAGGAAAAATTACGATGAAGTCTAAGATGAAGATTAAATACTAGACATCTTACAAAAAGCTTAATAAACATAAAATTTTATATATTATAGGCGACTTAAATGCAAAAAATCATGAAGGTCGACAAAATCAAACTGTACGTCCTTATGGTCTTGAATAACCTAATGAGTCCAACCAAACCAAATTTTTAATATAGGGAAATCAACATTAACTATGTAATTTTGAAACTTATTTAGAAAATCTAGTACATAAGGGTGTACACCTTAAGCATTTTAATACACCTGTTTAAAAAAGGGAAAAGAGGAGAACCAAAAACCATGCAGCCATTAAACTTCTAAGCACAACATTAAAACTAACAACAAAGTAATAGATATCTGATTTTGTTAACCTAAAAACCCTTTAGACAGTGTCAAACTATGGGGTGTCATTCATTTATTACTCACAAGACTCATCCGCGCAAACATATTCAAATCGATAAAAAAAGTATTTAGCAACACAATAAAGGTAAAAATACAAGAACTAACCAATCCGATCAAAATTGGCACTGCTAAAAGACAAACACTTTATCTCCTTTAACTTGCACCCACATAGGACTATAAAGAAGCAGAAATTGAAAAATTCTATCATGATTTGGGAAGCATTAGCATCCACAAAATAACACGAGTTGAAAATTGTCATGGATGATTTTAGTGCAGAGATTGGAAGGAGAACTGGAATATATCATATGTAGGAAAATATGGTCTGTGTATACGAAATGAAAGCTGAGATGTTTTTTTTTGTAGAAAACCAACTAATAGTACCAAACACAATTTTCAAACTTTTAAAGCATCGTCTTTACACTTGTAACTTAACAACAGATACACCTGAATAAGTAGTTCGTAGCCAAATAGACTTTCATAAATAAAACATACAGAAATCCAGTATTACCAGTCAAAACATATCCAAGTGCAGATAAACCAGCAGATCATATTTTGATAGGAAAAAAATAAGACTGAATATTAAAGAAAGTGAGGTTACATGGGTAACACAAACGACAAAAATAAAAAAGCACTTGCCCCTACGAAGTAAGTGCTGAAATACTAAAATACGATGAAGTTTTTGGTAGAAAATGGAATTCAAGCTGCAAGATGACAACTACGCATAAGCTGGATCGACAAAGTTAGCAATAAAAAGGTCTTTAGACGCCTGAAACCAGCAACACAACTGGTCAATATAATAATGAGCAAGCTGGAATACTTCGCTCACATTATGAGACACCCTATAATATATCAACCTTTGCATCTGATCACAAAAAGAAAAGAAAGCTGAAGACAGGCATAAGAAATGACATATTTAAGTCTTGTACACGTTCAAGTAGACTAGATAGGATAATAAATGATTTAATAAGGGCTGAGCTAAGTATATATAACTTTGTGGAAGAATAAGACAGTATATAAATACATGTAATAGATATATTCAAAGAGTGTATGAAAGAAGACCACTAAAAACTAAAAAAAAGCAGAGTACCTCCAAAAAAACGATGGGTAATGTAACAAGCACCAGTTAACACATTTAAAGAAGAAGAAAACCATTCATTTATGAGTTTGATTTTATTTTATGAGATTCTCTATTTTTTTGTGCTCTTATTGTTAATCAGATATTTGTCTCGTTTTTACTCTAATAATTTGTTATTTAATTGTTTGTATTATATAATTTCTATTACATTTTGTCTTTCCAAGTATTTGCCAAGAATTTCCATTATAAGTAGTTATTAGTATATGTCACTGTTGGTTAATATGCCATCACAATTCCTGGAAGGTTACCAGTATGCTTAACTAGTATTCCTAAAATATTTGGCTCCCTATATATCTTCTCCAACCCAGTTTGTTTTTTTTTACTTACACTTCGTTTTATAATCTATACTGTTGCTTCAAATATTTGAAGAGATAAAGATGATCTTGGAAAAAAACCTCTAATAATACTATCCTCACATGGTAAGTATTTGGTCTTACTTAGAATAGGAAATAAATTCAACATTTCAACAACATCCAAAACAACAAACACATTAAAATCTATTTTGTCTAAAACCAAACTCAATAATGAACAAGAAAGGACAAAGAATTGTATTTATATAATAACTTGTGAATGCGATCAGTATTATTTAGGTGAAACATCAAGGCCATTAAATATTAGAATAACTGGATATCAATATTATATTAAAATTAGAATTTGATAGATCTCAAATATGTAAACACGCATGGGATAATGAACATGGGGTTCAATGGAATGATTCAAGTATAATACTAAAAGAAACGGATGCCAAAAAGAGAAAAAGTAAAGGAGCGGTTCTAATTATTCTAAATGATACCAAATTGTGTAGCAAATTCCTCGGCAGAATGCAGTAGGATTTGGTTACCGAGTAACCAGTAAAGGAAAATACCAGTATTAGTAAGTCAGTTACATATCGGGGATACAACATTTATGTTTTTTAAATAATAAACATATAAAATCAGAATTTGATGTTTATTGTCGGGATAGTATTATAAGCTTTTCTTCTAGTTGTTTTCCATACGATTTACTATGGAATCACTTACAGGAGAATTTTACTGTCATAATGGCACGTGGTTGTCTTTTTAAAGACAGATTACATGCTATGATTTTTTCCTGACGGATATTCACAAGTTAAAGTTGATTTCATGTAATCGAATGAACTTATGAAAACTTATGAAACTTATTTAACTTTCAAGCGTGGCTTATTTCCAATAAAATAGTATCTACTTAACAATGCTGTTTTTTGGAGTGGCAGATCTGTCATTTTTATTAACTATTCACTAATATTCATTGTCCTTAGTGCTTTATCACTCTTTTTCAAAAGGTTGTTTAAAGTAAAAGTATGTGTGATTAGAAAGCTAAAAATACCCTGCATTCACGATATTCGTAGCTTTATACTTAAATTTTTTACAGTAGACAAATTTTTTCCACTCTGATATGGCTTTGGTTGAAACCGCGATGCTATTCACAAATTTCTTGAATGGGTAATTTTTATAGATATTGCAAGTTTTATATGGTACATTCAATAAGGGAATGATACTGTAATTTTGACTTATACTTAAGGCGCTTTTTTATAAACTGGAGGGCTATGAAAACTTATGAATCCATATTTTATGGAGGGCCGGACATTTTTTTTGTAGGTGATTTAAATCCACTTATTGGTAGATATCTAGATATCTAGGACACATAATGCACCGTAAGGAATTTGAGCAGCTCCAGGTAATATTAGAAGGCAAAATCGAGGGTAAAAGGGGTATAGGAAGAAAGAAGAAATTCTGGCTCCGAAACATCAGAGATTGGACTCACACAACAGGAAATGACTTAATCCATCAAGCCCAGAACAGAGAGAAATTTGCCATATTGATCGCCAACCTCAATAGAGAAGGCACTTAGGAGGAGGAGGATTGGTAGAAAAAAAAAATAGATACAAAATAAAGGATTTATTTATCGCATGGCATTAGACACAATGCATAAATATAAAATATGTAAATATTTACATTTTATAAGCGATGGATTTGTTTTCCTTTCGAAAGGGATTATATGAAGTGCACAAACTCGAATCGACATGAGAATCTAAAAGTAGACAACCAAACCTACGAATATTCCTCCACCTTTCCCTACCTAGGCTTAATAATAAATAACAGCAGCAACGTTAGTCAAAAATATTGTATCTGATGCGGAAAACCATCTCAAAATAATATCTACAAAATATTTGAACAATCTTCGAAAAACCAAATCTCAAATGATCCTATTCTCTTAGTTTCACATCTTTCAAGGGTCCATGTTACAATTCTCCATAGTAGAGACCAATCCACTTGTTTGTTGTGTTTGTTATTTATTTTTTTTTACTGGTTCTATTGACCGGTTACAACTGACTTGACTCTTAAATCATATCTTCTCATGTAAACACTCGGGACTATTTGCAATTATAAAAATATTGTCTGCATTTTTCTCAAGGTCCTTCTATCTGGCCATTTACATGTATTTTTGTATATTCCTTCACGTTAAAAGATAAAGTTTAATATTTGGTAAAAGTAATATTAGCCTACTATAATGATATTATGATACATCAGAAAAAGTAACTAGTTCAAAAAACAAAACCAAAATAGCTGTTTCTTATATATATTAAGGCTGTGAAATAATGTTAATATAATACATATTTTAGAAGCATATAATGAATTTAAAATCTCTTCATCTACTATTCATATTTTTGTTGTATCATATATTTGCACTGCAACACAGGTTTTATTAACTAAAAAGTCGTTGTGGATCAATAGGTTGGTACTCCTTTGAATATTGCCAGTTATGTGAATACAAAGCCAGTATATCCTAATTTATGGTTGACACTAATATTTAGTAGTTCTTTAGATGACTAAAGAATTGAAATTTACCAGCTTTTAATATTCAGTTGTAACAATATTCAGTCAATTCATTTTTTTTTTTGAAAATACTCATTTATAGTAAATATTTTTATTAATTTTTTTTATCAATCAACAAATACAATTAAGTAACAATTTGATGTGGTTGAAACTTTTAAAAATAATCAAAAAATATTGCTAAAAAAATATTAAAGAATATAATACATTATTCTTCTCTAAGGTGCATGATTTCTATTAACTACGATGCTGCAACTACTTTATCAAGAGCTGACAAATAGTATCATCAAAAATCAAAAAATAACATTCCACAAACATGACTTACACTGAACATAGATATTTTGTATTCTTGAATATTTTTGCCAGCCCTTGTATACCCCGATTTCAAGTGATCTACGAAACTGGTAACGTCACATTATTGTATGTTCACATTTCTTATACTTTAAGAAGAACAGATTAGTTATCTGGTATAATAGATACAAATATCATAAAATATAAAAAATAACAAATAACGTAATATTGACTAATGAAAAAAACTCCATGTACTGACAAAAAATGCAACATCTTTTTTTTTCTTTAAATCGAGTAAAAGGTTTTTCAAAAGGCTAAAATATGGTATGTAAATGTATTTGTTATGTACTATTGTACGCCTTATTTAAATCTGTATAAAAACCCGTATAAAAGAATGGAAAGCAAATGAATCGGTTATTGTATAAAGGGAATAAGTCCACATCAGTACAAATTTAAAGTGAGATATACATTTTGTTAAACCAAAGTCGACAAACCACATGGGACGTTCTACCCCACTTATATGGAAGTGACCATCTTTCCATTAAAATTTCTTTAACGCATCAGAAAACCACAAATATCGAATCGCCTATTTCAAAGTGGAATAATAAAAATGCTGATTCGACTAACTTTACCAAACAGATCGAACAGGACATTAACCAAACCAACTTCACATCATCAAACGACAGTGACAAGTTTTGAAGTACACTTTTACAAACCGTCACAGCAGCTGCAGAGACGTATGTTAGAAAAACAAAAATTTTAAAAAGAAACATAAACCTCTTCCGTGGTGGATACCTGAATGCAGTCAAGCTACAAGAGTGTATAAGAAAGCTTTCAATAGACTAAAGCATCATAAATCAGACAAAAACATAACGAACTACAAAAAACGAAGAGCTGAGGCAAGATACATTGCATATAAAAAAAAGAATAGAAAAGAGTCCTGGAAAAAATTCATCTTATCTATCTTATCTCTAAATAACTCTTCAAGCATAAGTACAGTTTGGAGAAACTTAAGGAAAATCTCTGGCAAAAGCCAACCATATAAGATTCCTTTACTAGCAAAAAATAACAAAATAATTAGAGATAGAAAAGAAATCGTAGATATGTTAGCAGACCAATACGAATTAAATTCCAGGGATAAAAATTACACTGAAAAATTTTAAAATACATAAAAACAATGTAGAAAAAACCCATTAGGATTCGACGGACATGAGATTCACAACCTTAACGTTCCTTTTTTCCTTCATAGAACTTGCTGAAGCCTTAAACTCTTCCAAAGATTCCAACTTGGGACCAGACGGTATCCCTTAGCATTTCTACTATATCTACCAGACAATGGGAAAAATTTATTACTAGACCTTTATAATTGTATCTGGAGTAACCAGATTTTTCCATCAACTTGGTCTGAAGCAATAATACTACCACTTCTTAAACCTGAGAAATCCCAGACATCACCTGAGTCATATTGACCAATATCTGTAACCAATATTATATGTTAAGTGTTAGAGAAAATGGTAAATAAAAAGCTGAGATGGTATTTAGAACAACAAAAACTCCTTATTTCACAACAAAGCGGATTTAGGCAAAATCCATCCAATATAGGTAACCTAATAGACTAGAATCAGGAATACATGGAGCATTCGCAAATAAGCAAGATTGTATCGCAGTTTTTTTGATATTAATAAAGCTAATGATACTCTCTGACGATTTAATATCATATTGAATATAATATCAGAGGCAATATGTTAAAATTTATTTTAAATGTTCTTCAATCTCGCAGCTTTATGGTTCGATTAGACAACGTAAACTCAATTAAAAAGTTTAAGAGAACGGAGTACCACAAGGATCAGTTATAAGCTCAACCTTTAATATTCATAAAGGCATAATATAGCTCACCGATTTTTAAAGGAAGATTATACGCTGATGACTTAGTTTTATTTGCCAATTGTATCGCGCAAATTTGCCATTGTATCTTCGTTCCGAAGGTTCGCGATCATCAGGGCTATACGTATTTTCGAAACTGCTGACCGAAACAATTCATTGTTTAGTTATGCAAGGGGCCAAAATGGAAATCATACCCTTGTTCGATTTTTCTTAAATCTTACCATGAATGGAAGATTTAAAATAATTCATCAATATTTCCCGCTTCGTGGGCATTTATTTCTACCGTGTGTCAGAGATTTTGGAGTTGGTCAGACGCCATGACCGGGTTTATCTTCTTCTTCTTTAAGTTCCATCTTCTATCGAAGGTTGGAAATCATCATGGCTATGCGGACTCTGTTGACTGCCGCTCTAAAAAGTTCTGCACTACTGCATTCAAACCATTCCCTTAAGTGCTTAAGGCAGGATATTCTTCGTCTTCCCACATTCGCTTTCCTCGGATTTTGCCCTGCATAATAAGTTGTAATAATGCGTAATTTTTGCCCTCTCATCACATGTCCCAAGTACTCAAGTTTTCGTCTTTGAATAGTTAATATTATTTCCGCCTCATTTTCTATCCTTCTAGTTACTTCCATGTTTGACATTCTTTAAATCCATGATATTCGTAGGATTCTTCTGTAACACCAAAATTCAAAGGCGGCCAACTTATTCAGATGAACTTGTTTTAGTGTCCAAGCTTCCAGACCATAAAGAAGAGTAGAGAACACGTAACATCGAACACCGGGTTTATATTTCAATACAATACGTGGCAATAATAGCAAAAGCAAAATCATCGAGACTTCATTTTACTGTTAAAGTGGTCGACACGCATGAAATTCTAGACTCTAAAATGTAGTTCCTAGTCTGTTTAAAGAAAATAAAAAGAAACTCGTCATGGGTACAAATAAAATTAAAGAAAATTTTGCCTAATCAAAATTTAAACACTTAACTTATTCAAGCGAGACCCTCGGAGTAGTAACAGTACTAGAGTTCATAGATGGATTTGTTTTATCCAAATTTAATTTATAAAAAAAATGTTGCCAATCAAGGCCAAAAAACTGGATTATCTTATGACACCCTTAGCATCACCTTCAATGGCGAGACTTTGAAACATAATAACAACCCTAAATACCTGGGTGTAACGCTCGACAGATCACTGACGTTCAAAACCCATCTTACGAATGTAGCTGCCAAAATGAGAACCCGTAACAACATGATAACAAAGCTTGCTGGAACGACATGGGGTGCCACTGCGGATACACTTCGAACCTCCTTACTGGCCCTGGTGTATTCTGTCGCTGAATACTGCGCACCGGTATGGCTAAATAGGGCTCATGTCAACAAGATTGATGTTCAACTAAATTACACTATGAGAGTAATATCTGGTACTATTAAATCAACTCCACTAAGATGGCTTCCAATTCTGAGCAATATAGCACCTCCAGATATTCGACGAACGGCAGCACTTGTCAGAGAATATCAGAAAATCATGGCAAATAATCGTCTGCCAATTCACCAGTATATTCCGCACGCCGCACGAGATCAACAAAGACTGAAGTCCAGAAGACCGTTCAGGGAATGGGTGATAGCTACAATAAGCAAGAGCAGTGGACGAAAAGATGGATGCCAACAACAGAGCCAGACGTCATCAAAATAACAAGTACGTCGATCGGCTTCACTGGATCAAACCTGCCACGCCCTTTATAGACAAAATTAAATCGCATACGCACGGGTCATGGCAAATGTGCCGATTCTCTATACCGATGGGGTCATGCAGAAAGCCCACAATGTGATTGTGGATCCCCGAGACAGACCATCCAACACATCATGGCGGATTGCCCAATCCGCAGATACAGCGGAGACCTTCAAGATTTTGCAGAGTGTTCTCCTGGTGCAATTGAATGGCTGTGCAATTTGGACATTAATATTTAATATTTAACTTAGGTTACAATTGCAATTTGAACATAAATATTATCTAAATACTACTTTTATCGTATTGTAATTATCCATACGCTAAATAAATAAATCTTATAAAAGTCTTGACTTACATTCCCGAAGAAAATAAAGAATTTTTTGAGCACTTACAGGACTGGCCCATGACCAATGAAGACAATGATGCTTATTAGTTTTTTTTTTAGTTCTAAATCTTACTAAGATGTACTTTAGGTCTTGTTTGTAAAAATAAACGTAATTTTATAAATAAATTAATAATTATTTCCTGTAGAGCAGCACATTATTTTGTGGTTTATTCATTGATTTTATAAAGCAAACAAGTCCGAGCCCTTAAAAATGTCCTTTTGGTCTTAATAGTTTGCAAAGCCAAATTTGCCGTATCACATGTCACTCTACTAGTTTCCTTCTACATTTCATATGTAGAACAAATTTTGATAGGTCATCAAGTTTCTAAACTAGATAGTTTTTTTTTGTTTTTCTCAAAATTAAGTATTGTGGACTTAATACCTTTTACACAATAAGTGATTTAAATGTTAATACGTATTTATGACATATTGGTCTTTATATTCGGTAGACAACAAGGAACTTGTTACTTTATCCCTTTGCAAGATCCTCGTTTTCCTCTTCACTTTTTCATACCTCCATTTCAAAGGAAACAAATCGCTGCCCACAACTCATCAGTAAAGCATAAAATCAGTCATATAAAAAAAGAAAAGCAGCAATAGACACCGGAAGAGAAAGAAGAGAAACAAGAAAAATAAAAAATGGAAAGAAGATGCGCTCTCAACGAAAACTATTCATTCTATTAAAGTTAAAGACATTGAAGTTAACTTTTTAGTTTTTATCAAAACCAAAATTATTCAAAACGGAGTCAAACTTGGTAAACCAGAGTGTTGGAAAAATTATGCATGGTGAAGCAATTATTGTGAAACTTTGGCTTAAATGGAAAATTTAATGAGGTTTTTGTTAAACTACAAATTTGTTAAAAATGTCAATTAAGTAAATGTTCAAAGTGGGTTCCCTTGTTTTGTCAACAATAATACAGCCTATTTTCAAATTCTGCACGAACTTGTAGTTTGGCAAACGTAGTTCTAGTAATAGGGCGACATGCTTGAGTAATTCTTTCTTGCAATTCCCCAAGTGACGTAGGTTCAGTTTTATAAACAACTGATTTAAGGTAACCCCATAGAAAAAAGTCAGGTGGCGGTAAGTCTGGTGACCTCGGTGGCCACTCAATAAGATCTCTCCTTCAATCCATTTGTTCTTAGTATCCAACCAGTGCCTAACTGGAGCTAAATAGTGAGGAGGTACTCCATCTTGTTGGAGTGCAGCAAATTTTCGTCTAGAGCTAGGTTACCTTGATCGTCCCTTTGGTTCTCTAATTCATGCACAATTAAAGGTCCGATAGTGTTTTCCAGCATATCGAGATAAATGTTGCCACTTAAATTGCCTGGTATGATCAAGGTGCCAATTATAGCCTGTCCAAATATTCAGTTTTTCAAAATACTGTGTGTGACTTTCTTTATATCGATGCGGGTTTGCATGGCTCCCGTACCGACAGTTTTGTTTATTTACATTACCATTCAGAATAAAAGTACATTCAGCAGTGACAAAATGTTTTTAACATTCTTGGGTCAACGTGAATTCTTTCAGTTATAAGTTCTCAAAACTCAATTTGTCGGTCTGGATCATCATTGCCAAGTTCTTGAAGAATTTGTATTTTATTCAGGTGAAACTTATGTAATTTTAACACCTTTTTAACCGACTCATGTAAAAGTTCTGTCATTGCAGATACTTGGCATCGATGCAGTAGTCTCTATTGCAAAATTTCCAAGTACCTCAATTTGGCATGCTTCATTGAGTACTCTTGGGACATTCCTTTTTTTATTTTGCACTAATCCCGTCTCTCTAAGTGAGACCGCCCACCAAAGTGGCGTGGCACGTGGCAAATGGCAAGTAGCACGCGTCTAGCATGTTTCTTAAAATGTAACCAATGAAAATGAATGATTCAGCGCACACCAAAATGACAGTAACGTCATTCATTCTAATCATTCGTTTTCATTGGTTACATTTTAAGAAACATGCTAGATGCGTGCTACTTGCTACGTGCTACTTGCCACGCCACTTTGGTGGGAGCTCGCCCTAACGTTTCAACTAAATCGCGGACGTACCGGGTTTGTCATTATATTTTGACCACCACTTATTTTCCTTAATTTCGGGAATAAAAAAAAAATTTTAAATAAAAGTTGTACTATTTTATCTGTCCCGACCAGCAATGTAACAACAGACCAAATTTTGTATACAGAGAGCGCCCAATAAAATGCATCTTCAATATTTCAAATGGGACACCCTGTATTTTTATAGTTTTGAGTAGCCCTGTATTTCCTGATTACCAATATATAACATTGTGTAGCATTAGTTTTGTTCTATAATGGCATATGGTACTATAAAAGGGTAACCATAGGTGGCTATGCAACTGAAATTTGAAAATGAAACAATTATTAATTTATTATAAACTGTCAGCCCTCATAGCGAAATGGGTTATACTGCAGATGAAAAAGTAGATATATTCTCAATTTATGTAAAAAATAATAAAAACAAGCAAGCGGCAAGAAGAGAATATAGGCTGATTTATCCAGATCGACAGACTCCTTCTGCAAATACATTTTTATATAATTATCGTCATGTCATAAATGGAAAAATGTTTGAACGGAAGAAACGTACTATCGTAGGAAATAATGATGAACATCTTAATACTTTGCTTTACTTTGAAGGTGAAAATTAAATACATAAATAATAGATTAAATCCATAATAACATTTTTATTTTAGAAAATTCCGAAACTAGTCTAAACAATGCTACTAATGCATTAGAGAAAAGCCGTGCGACGATACATAGAGTTTTAAAAAAGCACAACTATAAGCCGTACAAAATATTACCGGTACAAGAACTTACCGATGTTCATAAGAGTAAGCGTTTACAGTTCTGTCAAGACATGCTTACAAATTTGAACAATGATCGTAATTATTTTTGTAATATTTTATGGACAGATCAAATCAGACAATCAAATTTTTCAACTTCAGACATTTTTAATAGAAGAAATAGGTATTTGTGGGAACAGAAAAATAATAGAAAAAGAAAAATTAAGCAAATAAAAAAGTCAATAAATGTGTGGTGCGGAATATTTTAAAACAAAATAGTTGGACCATTGTTTTATGATTATAAATTAACTGGAGGATCATATTTGGACACAGTCATTACAGAAGTGGATGAGTTATTAAATCAAAATTAAACACAAAATCAATTAAATAGTATGATATGGCAACAAGATGGAGCACCGCCACATAATGTTGCAGCCGTTAAAGAACATTTAAATAATTAATTTAATGTTTGGATCGGCAATAAGGATATCATTACATGGCCACCAAATAGTCCCGACTTAACACCATGTGATAGCGTTTTATGGGTGTTTTTAAAAGAAAAAGTGTATTTTGATTCAAATACAAATATTAACACTATCACGGCAAATATTCGCGCGAAAATTGAAAATTTAAATGGTCATAATAACACAATATCTGATGCATTAGAAAATTTGAGACGAAGATATTACTTGTGCATTGATAGCAATGGAGGGCACTTTGAGCATATATTAAATGTAGTATTGTATCTTAAATGTAGAATTGTATCTTAAATGTAATATTGTAAGTCATTAATTTTGTTGACTTTCTAAATATATTTTTTTCTTACCTTAGTATAGTATAGGAGTATCATATGCCATTATAGAACAAAACTAATGCTAACACTATGTTATATATTTGTAATCAGGAAATGCAGGTATACTCAAAACTATAAAAAAATATGGGGTGTCCCATTTGAAATATTGAAGATGCTTTTTATTGGGCACTCCCTGTATACAAAATGTGGTCTGTTGCTACACTGTTGGTCGGTACAGATAAAAAAATTCAACTTTTATTTGAAACTTTTTTTTTGTATTCCCGAAATTAAGGAAAATAAGTGGGGGTCAAAATATAATGAGAAATAATTGATGGATTCGACCGTTACTTGATGGAAATTCATTTTATGTAACAATAAAACACTGAAAACTTTGTTTTCAAACTTCCACAAAATTTATTTTAAATATTATCACTACAGCTGTTTCGGCTGATTGCCTTTCTCAAGTGATCTATTTTGGCTTGGGTTTACAAATTTATAGTCTCTAATGAAATAGGTTGAGGAGGGGAGAACTGTTTGTCTCAAGTTGGTCATTCAGAATTATATCTGTGTTTTTTAATTTGTTGATTTCCATAGATTCTAACAAAGATAGCTTAAGGCCTTTATTTTGAATGTGAAGAATTTTAAATTTGTCATTAAAAGAATGATTATGATCTAGAAGGTGAAGTGCGTATGTCGAATCTGTTTTTCTATTCTTGAAAGCCCTTTTATGTTCTGCTATTCGTTTATCAAAGTTTCTACCAGTTTGACCGATGTAAGTTTTTGGGCAGTCGCCACATTGGAGTTTGTATACACCACTATTTAAGTGTTTTTTATTTTGGCTCTTGTTATTTTTAATATATTTGCCTAGGTTGTTATTTGTTCGGAAAGCTGGTGTTATTCCTTTCTTTTTTATGTGTTTGGCAATTTTTGTTGTTATTTTGCCTGTATATGTAATCGACCAGAAGGTACTGGGTTTTTTCTCTGGTGGTGGAAATACTAATTTCAGGGCTGAAACTGAACAGTTCATAGTCATATTCAATTTACATTAGAAACAGAACAAAATCAATCCATAAATTTTTTAGATTTAAAAATTAGCAGACTTCAAAACAAACATGACTTCTCCATATTTCATAAACCTACCCATACTGACACAACTATACACAATTCGTCATCCCATCCAACACAACATAAACTGGCAGCTTATCATAGTATGTTACATAGATTAACAGAAATTCCGATGTCAAAAGACAACTTTGAGACAGAATTAAATATAATTAAACAAATAGCAGTAAACAACGGATACAACGAACAAACAATTAATAAAATGTTAAATCAAAAACTACACAAGAAAGCCCTGAAATTAGTATTTCCACCACCAGAGAAAAAACCCAGTACCTTCTGCTCGATTACATATACAGGCAAAATAACAACAAAAATTGCCAAACACATAAAAAAGAAAGGAATAACACCAGCTTTCCGAACAAATAACAACCTAGGCAAATATATTAAAAATAACAAGAGCCAAAATAAAAAACACTTAAATAGTGGTGTATACAAACTCCAATGTGGCGACTGCCCAAAAACTTACATCGGTCAAACTGGTAGAAACTTTGATAAACGAATAGCAGAACATAAAAGGGCTTTCAAGAATAGAAAAACAGATTCGACATACGCACTTCACCTTCTAGATCATAATCATTTTTTTAATGACAAATTTAAAATTCTTCACATTCAAAATAAAGGCCTTAAGCTATCTTTGTTAGAATCTATGGAAATCAACAAATTAAAAAACACAGATATTATTCTGTGTTTATCTAAACCCAAGCCAAAATAGATCACTTGAGAAAGGCAATCAGCCGAAACAGCTGTAGTGATAATATTTAAAATAAATTTTGTGGAAGTTTGAAAACAAAGTTTTCAGTGTTTTATTGTTACATATAATGAGAAACCCTGTACACGTCACTTACATTTTTGTCCGGATGCCTTTCATGAAATAATTGAGCTATTCATAAATAACACTGGTTCTGGGAGACAAATATGAAAATGATCTTAACGCGTTTAGGTATACTGTAAACCATCATGACAACTACAGCTGAATGACAGTACCGATCGTACAAATGATGAAAATTAATGACATTTAAAATTCTTAAATAAACCAAAAATTATTGAATCTGACAGACCTCAAAAAAGAGATATTTTCTAGTTGTTTGCAAAAACGGCAAATTAAGGTTTTATTTAACAAAAAAAAAATCCGACGGGCACTTATTAAAAGTAATATTCCGGGAGATAGCACTACAAATACAACAGTCATAGGAAGCCGGCTGATATTAACTTTCTGTATAATTATTAAACAATAATTATACAGGCTCAACAGAATCAACAGAAACCTCATGAAATTTTCCTATATAATTATTATTTAAACAGTTGGCTCCAAAAAATTTGATTTTTTATAGTCTTTTTAAAGGTGTTATAACAATGGAGAGGTTTGCAATTTAAATTTTTTTAGTTGTGATGGGTGTGGCCTAGGGGGTTGATGAAGTTGAGTTTTTCTTTCATGTCATTTTAATAACCGCTTACTATCCTAGAAACGGTTTTAAGCATTTTTTGATATCAACTTTTGTTTTTGAGATATAGCCCAATGTAAGTTTTAAAATTGACACACTGTATATGTATTTTACTAGCTATATGACTTATGGTCCATAACATAATCAAATAATATCAAAACATATATTGAAGTATTTTATTAACCAATTTAAAATTTAATCAAATTATTAGCTAAATTATTTTATATTGGTATGTAGTAAACCTAATTATATTGAAAAGCGTTCCAAGTACGATCATTTCGATGTAACTGAAAATTACATTAAAGCTAACATTTGGGTTGTCGATCAGGCATTGATTGAACTAAATTTTGTATTTACTATGTTATTAAATATAATTTAATAAACCATATACATACTGTTTACAAACTTTACACAAATTGAGTTCATATCAAAATGCACATTTTTTAATAAAATTGTCGTCAAAAGCCTGCTCTTTTTTGTTTGTTCATCGTTATAGATAGGTATCCTCTGGCTCTTCTGTCTATATTTCTAACCATTTTCTATATTTTATTTTCTAGTAACATCTACATTGCTAACGCAGTAATTGTGTCCCTTTATGGGCTCTTTTTATTTTCATTTTTTCTTTAATTAGTTTGGTGGTTATACAAACTTCCTTCATTATTTACTATCTTTACATGGACCTCAATGGAGCATCAATTGCTTGAGTTTAAACCAAATTTGTTGAGTTTAAACCAATATCTGATCGTCTATGTTGTCTAAGAATAAGAGGAAAATATCAAAAAATCACATTCATTAACATTCACTCGCCGTCAGAAGAAAAAGATGTTGAAGTAAAAGAGGATTTCTACTGTGAAGTTAATAGGGTATTTGAAAGTATTCCAAGATATGACATTAAAGTAGTACTGGGAGACGCAAATGCAAAGATAGGAAAATAAGAAATATATAGAACAACTATAGGAAAATTTAGCAAACACGAGGAAAGTAATGAGATCGGGCAGTTTCTGATAGATTTTGCCAAAGAAAAAAATATGCTATTAATGAGTACATATTTCGAGAGGAAAACCATGTCCTAATAGAGAGAGAAGATCGAAAATGTATAAAGAACGTGCGAACATACAGAGGACCAGATGCTGACTCGGATCACTTCATGTTAGGAATTAAAATGGCTCAACTGATACCAGAAGAAAAAAAATCGCAAAAGAAAAAATAAGAACACAACTAAATCAGTGCGGCTTGTAACGCAAGAAGAACAAGAAATGTATAAAAAGGTATCGATAGAAAATTAAATGAAATACACCTAGAAGTGCACATAGACAAATACTGGGACAAAATTCAGCAGATTATCAATAATACAGCCAAAGAATGCAATAAAAATATAACTAAAAAGAAAAAGGATTGGTTTGACGAAGAATGCCAGAAGGAAATTGAAGAAAGAAGTAAACTAAGGATGGATATGATCAAAAGTGATACGGAAGAAACAAGAAACAGATATGAAAAACAAAAAAAAATCGTTTAAAAAAAGTTTTGAGAATGAAAAAGAGAAAGTACATGGAAAATCAGCTGAAAGAAGTAGAAAAAAATTACAAAAATCGAGAAATTAGAAATTTATATCAGGGAGTAAAAAATGAAAAAAGAGGATACCAACAGAAAACAATATTTTACAAAGATAAAGAGGGAAACGCCATAAATGGAGAAAATGAAATAGCCGCTAGATGGAAAGAATACTTCGATGAATTGCTAAATGACGAAAACAGGTTAGAACAGCCACAGCCTATAAGAATGGAGAAACATAGGAACCAAATAAATGAGACAGAAGAAACACCCCCTACTAGAAACGAGATAAAGGAAATAATAAAGAAATTAAACAATAACAAGAGTCCAGGAAGTGATAATATAACTGCAGAGATGCTCAAATATGGAGGGAAAACGCTAGAGGAGCAAATGTTCAAATTATTAAAGGAGATTTGGATTAAAGAGCAACTACCACAAGAATGGACAGATGCAATTATATGCCCACTTTATAAGAAAGGCGATAGGACAGATTGTCAAAATTACAGGGGGATATCACTATTGAATACTGCATACAAAATTCTTGCAGCGTGTATAAAGGACAAATTGGCAGGAGTGATAGAAAACATTGTCGGCGAGTACCATTGTGGCTTCAGACCTTGTAGAAGTACAACAGATCAGATATTTACGCTCAGAGAATTGCAAGCGGGAAAGTTACCAACACAATCTGCCGACAAGGGTCCTCTTCATTGATTTCAAACAAGCGTACGATAGAATAAAACGGAACCAAATGAGCAAAGCACTAGAAGAATTGGGTATCAGTAGAAAACTTATAAGAATGATACAAATAACGTTGTCTAAGACTAAGAGCAGAGTTAAAATAAATAATATAATGTCGGAAAAAATTTGAAGTCAGTCAAGAAGTAAGGCAAAGAGATCCCCTATCATCGATACTATTCAGCTTGTGTTTGGAGAAGGTCATACGAGATGCAAATGTCAACAGAGAGGGATTGTTATACCAAAGAAAGCACCAATGTCTAGCCTTTGCTGACGCAGTAATACTGGCACGAAGCAAATGGGAGCTACAAGAAGTAGTAAAGAGGCTAGATAGAGAGGCAAAGAAAATAGGCTTAGCCATCAACGAAAGTAAGACAAATAACATGGAATGGATAGATGACAGTGAACAAGAAGGAGGAAATCTAAAAATAGAAGTAGAGGGTGAAAAAGCATATATATATTGAAGCAGGTGGAAAGATTTACATACCTGGGGTCGATGTTCACATGCAAACCAAATATTAGAGAGGAGCTACGATCAAGAATAATGGCAGGAAACCGATGCGTGTACTCATTAAACAGGCTATTAAAAAGTAAACAGATATCTAGAAATGCCAAAATAAGGATTTACAAAATAGTTATACAACCAGTGGTAACCTACGCCAGTGAAGTGTGGACACTGAACAAAGGCGAAACAGATATGCTCGAAATATGGGAAAGGAAGGTTTTGAGAAAGATATTTGGAGGCAAGATAGTAGACAATACATGGAAAAGAAGAACAAATAAAGAATAAGAAGATATGTACAAGAATCCTAGTATAGTGGGAGTAGTAAAGGCTCAGAGACTCAGGTGGCTAGGGCACATAGAAAGAATGACAAATTCTCGAGTACCAAAAATGATTCTGATGCATACAATGGGTACAAAAAAAAGAGGAAGGCCTGAGAAGTATATATATATATATATATATATAATATATATATATATATATATATATATATATATTATATATATATATATATATATATATGGACCTCACCAGGCTCCAAGCTTCTTAATGTCCCTATTTCATATTTTTAGGTTTCTGAAGTGGCTATCTTTTTTTATTGTTGCAGCTATTAATACTTTCAATATAGTTCGTTTCATTGCGGTATCTTGATTAAAAATGACATTTTGTCTATTAGGTATGCTTATATCTCAGACTCTCAAATATTGCATAATATTTATGATAAACTGTTTAATATTATTTTGCTCTGTAACTACTTAATTGGGACTGTTGGAATATCTTTCTTTTAACTAGGAATTGTCCTTCCTATTGTATTAGTCTTCCACTTCGTTTTACTGGTTCGTTCTGGATTTCATTTGGGTCCGCCACCTTTTTGTTTCATATTTTTATCACTTTCCTCTCATTGAGAGTTATTAATTTGGTTGGTCCCATTTTTTGTAGTTCTTTCTGTAAATTATTAATAGTCGTCTTTAGTTTAATTACTATTTAACTGAGAATAAGCCACAATTAAAGATAAAAATACGTTTATTGACGTTTCAATTTCCACTTCGGAAATCGTTCTCAAAATACAAACAGTAAATTAAACAAATTTTGTTTTTTGTTACATAGTGAAAAATTCTTCTAATAATTTAATTTTATCTGACTCATTTATATTGACAATTCAGACATACATTATGCATTTTAAAGTAGACGGCTTTAAAATCATATTGCCAATATTGCTGAGTTGCGCTCCTGGGACGACTTTACTTATAAGATAGTTCACTCGATTACATGAAATCAACTATAACTTGAGAATATCCGTCAGAAAAAAATCATAGCATGTAATTCGTCTTTAAAAAGACAAACCCATGACATGATGACAGTAAAATTGATCCTGTTAGTGATTCCATAGTAAATTATGAGGGAAAAAACCAGAGAAAAAAACCTCATTAATACTATCCCGACATTTAAAGTATTTGATCGTGCATTTAGTTTACCTTCAATAAACACCAACATTCTGATTTTATATGTTTGGTTATTTAAAAAACATAAATGATGTATTCTCTATATGTTACTGACTTACTAATACTGGTATTTCTTATTAATTACTTCCTTTTTCAATATGGTAACCAGATCCTACTACATTCTGCTGAGAAATTTGCGACAAAATTGGCCTCATTTAGCAAAATTTAGAGCCGCTTCTTTGATTTTTTTTTACCATCCGTTTCTTTTAGTACTACATTTGAATTATTCCATTGAACCCTATGTTCATTATCCCATGCGTGTTTACATATTTGAGATCTATCAAATTCTCTAATTGTTAATTGTGGCTTATTCCCAGTTAAATAGTAATTAAATTAAAATGCCCATAAAAAATAGCTTCACAACAATATTAAGAAGGCGTCTTTAGCTTTAAATTAAGTATATTAAGTTTCCTAATATAGTTTGGTATCAATTTTAGCTTTCGATTTTTTCTGATATTGTACTTTAATATGTTTAAATAATTTTGTATTAATTTTTATACTTCATTTTAATCTCTTGAATACACTCATTAATTCTTCCTAATGTTTGTTTGTGTAGCATTTTTCGTTTCTTTTTCTGTACGTTTCTAAGACCTCTTGATATTTATTATGTTATTGTGTAGTCCACGTGATACAATTCTTTTGTTTTTCTTTTTAATTTATTTTTATTCTTGATGCTGCTATGAAAGAATGTTGCTTTTTTTTAATTTCTCTTAATGTCGTTAGCTCTTGAGACCTTTAAATTTATTTCCAACTTTTCAGAGCAACTTTTACAAATAATTATCTGAGTTTGATTTTGCTTTATTCCATTTTCGGTATTATTAAATAATTTCTTTGTGTCTAAGTTTTTTCTTTGAGTTTATTTGATTTTATTCAGTTGTTTTTGATATCTTGGACTTTATGTTCTTTTCCAACATATACTACCAACAACAGAGAATCAAAGCCAATCAGTATTGGACGAGGCGTAAGACAAGGCTGTATACTATCTCCCACCCTCTTTAACGTGTATCTGCGAATCTATTTAGGGAAGCTTTAAAAGATCAAAAAGGAATTATCATAGGAGGAGAAATAATTAACAGTATACTGTGATACTGTGTATCGCCGACGATACTGTGATTCTAGCTGAAAACATCGACGATCTGCTGGACCTAATCAATAGAGTTGACATGGGATGCACAAATTGGGGACTGTCGATAAATATCGATAAATCTAAATACATGATGACCAGTAAAGTGGATATCAGCGCAACCCAACTGATATTAAACCAACAACCGCTGCAGAGAGTTCAGAGATTCAAATACCTTGGATGCTGGATCACCAAAATCTAGATCCAGCCTTCGAAATTCGATGTAGAATTGAACAGGCAAGAAACTCATTTCAAAAATTCAAGCCTCTATTATTCAATAACTCATTAAATTTGGAAATCCGTGAAAAGTATACAAGATGTTACGTGTGGTCTGTACTTTTGTATGGATGTGAAACTTGGACTTTAAACGCCGATATCATGAATAAAATCGAGGCGTTTGAGATGTGGTTGTATCGAAGGATACTAAAAATTCCATGGAATAGCAGAACAGAAACGAAGAAGTTCTTCGAAGAATGAGACATCAACGAACTCTATTAAGAGACGTAAACTAGAATATCTTGGACATATAATCAGAGGACCAAGATATGAGTTCCTTCGGCTAATTCTCAACAGTAAAATCGAAGGAAAGAAATGAAACGGACGGAAGAAACTCTCTTGGTTAAGGAATTTGCGGCAGTGGACAGGTGGACGGCGAGATCAGTATAACAATATTATAAGCATGGTAGTCGCCGAGGTTCCGTAGGGATATGGCACTCTAAGAAGACGATGTTCTTTTCGGTTATTGTGGCCTCAATGTTATATAACATTCCAGATTTGTATTGATAAGAATTTTTTCCCCTCCCCGTGTAGGGTACAGGCCACCAAAGAAGAATAGTCCCGCATTTTCTCCTGCTCCTCGTCAAAGGCGACTGAATGGAGTAGCACGTCTACTGTCTTAAACCCTATGGTGGGTGTAATAGGCCGATAGCCTGTTGATCGTAAACTCAGCTATAACGAATGATATAAACACGGCACAAACCGGATGGGCTAAAGGACAACGATCGAAGGTACGAAATAACAACCATGATGTAATTTACTATTGAAAACCTGCAGGCAGGAAAATGAAAGTGTTGCCCAGGATTTGCAAAAATACGAAGTAGATATAGCCGCTCTCCAAGAAATCATATTTAAAGGGCACGAATGCATTATTAAAAAAGACTACAGGTTATAGTACTATGAAACAGAAAGACAACGAGACCTTGGAGTGAGTTTTATGGTAAACTATAAATGCCGCTGCCTCGAAGGTCAGAATAGTCACAATGATTACCAACCATCGTCGCGCAGATGGCACTTAAAGAAGATAAATGCCGCATGTCGATATTGGGTTTTACTGCAGTTAATGAAAGAATATGTAAAATACGCCTAAGATTTAAATATTACAATTAATATTAATATATATGCCTCCACAGAAAGAGCAGATAAACTAGTAACCGATCAATTCTACGACCAAATACACGTAGAATAAATGTGAAAACGTGCAAAAGGGAGATACAGCCTGGGTGATATGAACGCCAATTTGGAAAAAAATCAATAGGTGCAAAATCCTTTGGTAAGAATGGTTTACATAGTATTACAAGGGACGACCTGATTTGCGCGCATCTTCAAATGTACCAGTTTCTCGAAATTTCTTTTCAAACTTACTTACTGTTAAATGCGTTATAAGTCTTTCTGAATATTTACCATTAAATACATTACACTTCCATCTGAGTTCACGATTTGTCTCCATACCCAATTATCATGAGTATTTTAATTCTGTGTTTTACACTCAAATTCATTTCTACTTCAAATTAATTCTAATTAATAATACAGAACATTCACGAATTAATACAATTATTGTACTAAATTATTATTACTAACGTTAATGTTAACGTTACTCTAAAAATAATTACATAATACTTTTTTTGCAATTGATAGTAAATCATTTATTTCTAAGCGCATATCTTTTAAATTATATCCATTAGTAACAGTAAGTAACAACAAAAGGCAAAACATAAAGAAAATATTAATAAAATAGGGAAACTGGGTAAGAAATAGGGAATATGCTAATAGAAGAAGGAATAATTCACAACAATATTTGGAAAAACTAATTAACTATTAAATGTTTTATATATTTTAGGCAAAATACAAAAAAATATTCGTTAAGTATATAAATAATTTAAATACTTTTACCACTTTAACTTAAATTATATCAAGAAAAAAAAAATAAAAAAGGAGCTGAAAACACTTTTATGTCAATATTTGATTTTTAATGTCAATCATTACTAACAAATTTAAAATTAAATCTACTAGTTAAAATCAGAAAAAATATGACCAAATTTATTTATAAATATATTTATCCGTTATTTGTTATTATAATAACTTTGGAAAATTAAACAGTTTTTAAATATTCTTAAGTTACTGTCAAATAATATAAGGATTCTACAATCTCTATAAATGTGATGTTACCAGTAAACCAAAAAAGATTATACTTCAAGAGCACCTTGGGCAAGTCCCCCCTGGTCGAATCCTCGCTACTTGTAAATGTGGAAGACGTATCAATACCAGAATCCCTGTGGGAATCTTGTGAACCTTGACGACTACTGTCATGGTGGTCGAAACGTACAGTTTTCTTTCTTCTCTCTGTAAAGCATCTGTTGTCTGCGGTTACATCTTGAAGGGGCCTATGTTGATGTACGGGGGCAACTATGTAGTGGCTCAAGGGGGGCCAATTGCCGACGTTACCTAAACATTTTTTTAACTTGGGAGAAAGCCATAGAGTTTGGTATTATTTTTAAAATAAAGTACGTTAGAAGTTCTTTTAAATTGCAGTTGTCATTATTTTGACAGTATATTTGAAAACAACAGTAATACCAAAATTATACCTGAAACAACTTTGTGATCACGAGACTTTTAGAAGTGTTTTAGAAGTGAATAAGAGTAAAAATAAACTTAATGATAGCGCAATGTTACTTATTTTGTATATTATTATACATATATATATATATATATATATATATATATATATATATATATATATATATATATATATATAAATATATATAGAGTGTGTGTAACGACGCTAAGAATACAATTCTTTGGAGGGTAACTTTCGGGAAAGCGTCAAAACAAGGATCAGCTAGAGATGGTATAAGCCAGCTTGGTGTAGAACTTTATTCTATATGTGAAATTTTCGGTGATATGTTGTCACCTTCATCAGCACCTAAATGGAAAACCTATTATAGTACAGTGGTGGAAATCAACATTTAAAAACCTACATTGAAAATGTTCAGTTGGTCCTAGTTGTAAAAAACACTGTCACAAACATGTTAAAAATATTAAAAAATACATTTAAAATTTTGAATAAAAACATTACAAACAACAGGGTAGTTTTTCAAATACAAACACAACAAAAAATCTAAAAATTTACAACCTACAAAAAACCACAAATAGAAAAGAAGAATTAATCTTCTTTTTTGATGACATATTTCTGTCAACATCCGGGTGTCATATGTAACTAGGTTATAATTTTCACTTTTGCACATCACAACCACATGGATACGAAAAGAAAGAGCCCTAGGCAACATAATAAGCAAGGAAATGAAGTCCCCTCTAAAGCACAGGTAGGTAATCTATGCATGTCATGATAAGTTCCCCACATTTTCTAGTTTGTTACTTCTTGTCAAGTCCTGTTGAAGTAGAAAGGAATAAATACAACTTAAGTTTTCAACATCTTTCTTACAGTTCATAGGAGAGCTGCAGTTATGGATGTAGCACATTTCTATGAAGTTTCTCTTAAATTGGTTGTCAACCCTCTTTAGTACTTGCACATTTTCATAGTTAGCAGTGTGTCCAGTATTCTTAATATGTTGGCTAAAGGCTGTGCTGGTGGGCTTCCTCACAACATCACTCCTGTGCAAAGCTATTCTTTTTGAGAGTTTCTGGCTGGTTTGACCGACATACACTTCTGAACAAGAACCACATGGAATAGAATACACTACATTGAAGTTATCCAGTTTTTTAACTCTTTCTGTCAGGTGAGTAAAGTATGTCCCTAATCTTTTGTAAACAGAATTTGCTATCACTATGTTGAACTGTCTGAAAAGGTTTGTGATCTGTGGTGATAAACCTTTGATGTACCACTCCAACATACTATGGACTTCCAAAAATTCACAAAGAAGGGTGCCCTCTACGTCCTATAATTGCTTGCAAGAATGCCCCCACTCAATCCTTGGCTAAATATCTGGCAGGTATTATTGACACTTCTTTTTCTTCTCATAATACCTACAAAATTAAAGATTCTTTTGAATTTGCAAATAAGATCAATGGGTTTTTACTACCTTCAGGATATGTCTTGGTGAGTTTTGATGTTACTTCCTTGTTTACCAACATCCCTCTTGAACTGGTAGTTTCTATTCTGACAACTAATTACCATCTTATTGAACAGAACTGTACAATTCCCAAAGTTTTGTTCCTGAAACTGATTACCTTTTTATACAACAATACATATTTCACTTTTCAAAATGAATTCTATGTCCATAATAAAAGGAGCACCCATGGGTGGAGCTATATCCCCTACTTTGGCAGAAATTGTAATGAACTCCCTACTTCACTACTGTACTCAAGAAGTTGATTTCCAGTTCCCCTTCATTTACCAATATGTAGACGACCTCATATGTGCAGTCCCTGCGGACAAAATCAACTACACTCTTGACATTTTCAACTCATATAACACTCACCTACAATTCACAGTTGAAACAGAAGAAAAATAATAGTGTTCCATTCTTAGACACCTATGTAACCAGACATGAGGACAATACAGTAAGGTTAGATTGGTACAGAAAAAAAAACATTCTCAGGTAGATATGTGCCTTTTCACTCGTATCATCCAGACGAACAGAAGATTAACATCATCAAAGGTCTGAAAAACAGAATAAAAAGAATTTGTCACCCTTCAAACTACAATAAGAACATCAAGTTATTGTATGAGATTCTTAGAAAAAATCACTACCCTAAGATGCTTCTTAATAAATTGCTATTTCAAGATATGCCAACAGTTAAAACACAGCAAAGACAAACATTAGAAGGAGAAAACAGTAGAAGTGTTCTATGGGAGACTGCCTTACATCAAAGGTTTATCACCACAGATCACAAACCTTTTCAGACAGTTCAACATAGTGATAGCAAATTCTGTTTACAAAAGATTAGGGACATACTTTACTCACCTGACAGAAAGAGTTAAAAAACTGGATAACTTCAATGTAGTGTATTCTATTCCATGTGGTTCTTGTTCAGAAGTGTATGTCGGTCAAACCAGCCAGAAACTCTCAAAAGAATAGCTTTGCACAGGAGTGATGTTGTGAGGAAGCCCACCAGCACAGCCTTTAGCCAACATATTAAGAATACTGGACACACTGCTAACTATGAAATGTGCAAGTACTAAAGAGGGTTGACAACCAATTTAAGAGAAACTTCATAGAAATGTGCTACATCCATAACTGCAGCTCTCCTATGAACTGTAAGAAAGATGTTGAAAACTTAAGTTGTATTTATTCCTTTCTACTTCAACAGGACTTGACAAGAAGTAACAAACTAGAAAATGTGGGGAACTTATCATGACATGCATAGATTACCTACCTGTGCTTTAGAGGGGACTTCATTTCCTTGCTTATTATGTTGCCTAGGGCTCTTTCTTTTCGTATCCATGTGGTTGTGATGTGCAAAAGTGAAAATTATAACCTAGTTACATATGACACCCGGATGTTGACAGAAATATGTCATCAAAAAAGAAGATTAATTCTTCTTTTCTATTTGTGGTTTTTGTAGGTTGTAAATTTTTAGATTTTTTGTTGTGTTTGTATTTGAAAAACTACCCTGTTGTTTGTAATGTTTTTATTCAAAATTTTAAATGTATTTTTTAATATTTTTAACATGTTTGTGACAGTGTTTTTTACAACTAGGACCAACTGAACATTTTCAATGTAGGTTTTTAAATGTTGATTTCCACCACTGTACTATAATAGGTTTTCCATTTAGGTGCTGATGAAGGTGACAACATATCACCGAAAATTTCACATATAGAATAAAGTTCTACACCAAGCTGGCTTATACCATCTCTAGCTGATCCTTGTTTTGACGCTTTCCCGAAAGTTACCCTCCAAAGAATTATAAATATATATATATATATATATATATATATATTCTTTTTTTTTATTTTCTTAGAAAGGGCTTTAGTGACTATGTGAGTAATATATACGGATATCTTGGGTTTAGTAGTCAATATTGGCCTTTAGTAAAAACTCTTTAGGTTTGTTAAACTTTCGAGTTTATTGTACTCTTTTTCAAAACGTACTAAAAATTAACATAAAAAATTTCATTAGAAACATGAAGTTATTATATATTCAATAGGCTTACCCTTGTGAGGATTGTATTTTAAAATTAGCAAAAGTAATTAACATAATGACATTATTAAATTTGATTTACTTTTTCGTTCTGTCAAAACTTATTACTAAGGTTTCCATGTCTCTTCTATTTTTAATATTTATTTTAGGTGAGTTTGACAGAGGAAGTGTCTATGTTTATGCAAACCTTCATTGCAAATTTTGATATAATATTACAGTTATTAAACAAGCAACAGAGTTTTTGTAACTAAGTAATTAAGAAGGAAAAAACACAAATAAAAATAAATTTTATCTCGTATGAACTTGGAATAATCCCTTTAATATGCGTAACTTTTAAGAACTTTTATATTGTTATTCTTTTATTTAAAATAAGATTACTGTATATACCACTAAGATTTTCAATGTCTTCTCTTTTGTTTAAGGTGTTTTGTGTAGTTTTAATTAAACACATTTTTAGAAACAGTCTTTTGTTGTAATTTCTTTCCCTTCCCAATATTTCTGTTTGATCATAGTTAGGCGTATGGCCCATTGTAATACAATGTTCACTTAATGGACAGGCTTGTACTTTATTCAGATTAATATCACCCTTGTGAGATGTTAATCTTCCGGACAATTTTCTGGACGTTTCTCCAATATATACTCTATTACAATTATTACAGGGTAGAGAGTACACTACATTGGAGCTTTCTCTATTATTTAAGGGTGTTTTAAGTTTAGTATATAATTTCGATATTGTTTTTATATTTCTGGTTTCAATTTTGATATTAGGTACTTCTCTAAATGTATTTAGTAGTTTATTTGATAAACTAAAAAACTAAAAACGATAATGTTAGAAAATTCCTTCCCAGCGAAACTTCTAAATAGACTTATTTTTGGTGTCTCTCAAGTCATTAGGACAAATCAAACAGAAGTTTCAACAAACAACCAAAATACATTGTACCACTCTTTACCATATATTCCAGGTTTAACAAATAGACTACTAAATACATTTAGACAAGTACCTAATATCAAAATTGGAACCAGAAATATAAAAACAATATCGAAATTATATACTAAACTTAAAACACCCTTAAATAATAGAGAAAGCTCCAATGTAGTGTACTCTCTACCCTGTAATAATTGTAATAGAGTATATATTGGAGAAACGTCCAGAAATTTGTCCGGAAGATTAACATCTCACAAGAGTGATATTAATCGTTGTATATGCAGTAATCTTCTTTTAAATAAAAGAATAACAATATAAAAGTTCTTAAAAGTTACGCATATTAAAGGGATTATTCCAAGTTCGAATGAGATAAAATTTATTTTTATTTGTGTTTTTTCTTTCTTAATTACTTAGTAACATAAACTCTGTTGCTTGTTTAATAACTGTAATATTATATCAAAATTTGCAATGAAGGTTTGCATAAACATAGACACTTCCTCTGTCAAACTCACCTAAAATAAATATAAAAAATAGAAGAAACATGGAAACCTTAGTAATAAGTTTTGACAGAACGAAAAAGTAAATCAAATTTAATAATGTCATTATGTTAATTAATTTTGCTAATTTTAAAATACAATCCTCACAAGGGTAAGCCTATTGAAGATATAATAACTTCATGTTTCTAATGTAATTTTTTATGTTAATTTTTAGTACGTTTTGAAAAAGAGTACAATAAACTCGAAAGCTTAACAAAAGTAACCTAAAAAAGTTTTACTTAAAGGCCAATATTGACTACTAAACCCAAGATATCCGTATATACATATATATATATATATATATTATATATATATATATATATATATATATATATATATATATATATATATATATATAATAAATTTTCTGCATAATTTCTTATTTCTTGTCATTACTATTTCTTATCGACAACTTTTTTCTCTTCTGTGTAAGCTCTTCTTCATTACTTGCCCTAGTAATATGCCTGCAAGATCTAGGCCAGGTGAATCGCCAGTCAAATTGGTCAAACCATCAACTAATATACAACAACAGATATTATAAACTGCTTTATATTATATTAATATATTATATTAATATATATACATATATATATATATATATATATATATATTATATATATATATATATATATATATATATTATATCTGTAAGTACATCGTCGTTCTTAGAGTGTACCTGAACTTTTAACTTTAAAGATTTATAAAATATAGTTTGTTTTATGTTGGAATTTTCCATTTTTAAAGTCAGTCCTATTTTATCTATCTTCTTCTTGTAGTTTCTCCTATCATCACAGCTATCCGTACCTTATTGGCGGCTACTCAAAAAAGATCTGCTGAGCTGCAACTATACCTCTTTCGTAAGTTTCTCAGCCAGGTAATTCTTCGTCTCCCTATGGATCTTTTACCCTTGATTTTACCTTACATTATGAGCCTTAATATCTCACTCACTGATTTTATCTATGACTATGATTAATTAAAATGATCAGCATTAGCCCGAGAATTGTATACATCATCTTCAAACTATCGGAAGATAAATATATCCTTAACGTAATTCAGACATATGCTTCAACGACTACTCACACGGATAACGAAATTAAAGAATTTTATGAGGACCTAGAAACAGCGTTACATGTCACACCAGCATATTACACAATAATTATGGGCGACTTAAACGCAAAAATGGGATTTAAACAAGATGATGCAGAAGTAGCAATGGGTATGACGAAAGAAGTGTACGGGGTAAAGATTGCTGAACTTCTTACAAAAAGAAATTTTATCCATGATGAACTCTTTTTTCGATAAAAAAGCCTCTGCGTAAATCAACATAGATCAGCCCAGATGACAGTATCTACATGAAATTGATTATATCATAACAAATAGAAACAAAATATTCGATAGTACTTCGAAGATATCGAAGTACTCAACATTTTTTTAATAGGAAGCGAGCACAGATTAATCTCAGCTAAGATTCTATTAAATATCAAATTAAAAAAAATGGATTCCCCCAGAAAATAACTTGCAAGATGAAATAAAAGATGTAGATCAAGCACATGATAGCATGATGGAGGCTCTTAAAGAAACGGAAAGGGACTGTTGCCCGACCGTTCTGGCCCATAAAGAAAAGCTAAGCCAAAATACCAAAGAGTTAATAGGTAACAGAAGACAGTTGATGGAAAAATACGGCTCCAACTACACAACAATGTAAACATTCACACTCTACCAACTACACATCAAAACAAGAAATTAAATAAAGGTATCCACTGGTCAATCAAAAAAAAAAATTGGAGAGAAAAAAGTTTTAAGGCGAAATACGAACAATATAGGCAACAAAAATATGTACAAAATAAGAAACAAAGATGGAAGCATTACTACGGATAAAACCAAAATCCTTGAGGTTGTCGAATCTTTTTATCGCGAAATGTAAGAGAACACCGACGAAAGGCAAGATCAGCCCCTGTGCCAAATCACAAATCGGGGTCAAAATTATTATATATATTCAGGGATTCTACAGTATTCACTAGCTTCCCTCGTTCAACCGTTTCCATATCTCTCTGTTGTCCCATTCTCCATTGTTTAGGCTTCTCTTATTTATGGCGTCGTCTACTTCGTTCCTCCAGGATCTTCGTGGTCGTCCTCTTCTCCTCCTTTCTATAGGGCTCCATTCAATTATTCTCTTTATCCATCTGCTGTCGCAAGTTTCTTCTTACATGTTCATATATATATATATATCTGTTTGTTTTGTTGTTCTTTGCCTTTATTTCGTCATTACACTTCTCCTATCCATACGTTATTCTGCAACATCTTTGCAGACATTCCATCTCTGTTGCTACTATCTTAGTGCTGTTTTTCTTATTTATAATTCAATTTTTGGTCCAATTTTCAGTCATAATACTTTGCACCAATGTTTTATAAATCTGTGTCTGTTTTCATATCTAGGTGTCTATCCCACCATACTGAGTTAGGTTGTGGATTGCTGTTTTTGTTTGTCCTAATCTTTACCTAATTTTTTTCTCTGTTGTTGACTTTTTCGTGATAATAAACCACAAATATTTGAATTTTTCCTTTCCTTTGATTGTTACGTTGTCGTCAATCTATAGATCTTCTATGTCGTCTTCACTTGTAGATAGGTACTCTGTTTTCGTGAGGTTAATATCTAGGCCAGCCTTTTTATATTCTTTTTGTAGTTTCTTGATCATGTAACTGAGGTCTTCTTGGTGGTTGTGCAATCACTACTTGATCATCTGCAAAGCTTAACGTATACAGGTATTTGTTTCGTGCTAGTACTTCCATGCCTTTGCATTTTCTTTTTCATGTGTCAAGGCTTTCTTTAAGTATATTTTGAAATCAAAATTATTGTTAGAAATAACTCCATGTGAAATCAAAACGACACTCTTAGAAATGAAAAATAACAGATCCCTGATCATTACGCAGTAGTAATCGAGGCGATCAAGATAGGTGGAAATAAAATTATCCAGGCTTTGACCAAGCTTTTTACCAAATTCATCTACCCGGAAAAAACTTGATGAAAAAAAAATCTGATGAAGAAGTCTGCAAAATACAACAAACCATTAACACTAATATTCGTGGACTATGCCAAATAAACCATCGCTACACTAACATAATCAAATATATCTACCAAAATACTACAGCTAGCGTGAGATTATCTGAACAAAAAACAAATGAATTCTGTATACAGCACGGAGTAAGGCAAGAAGACACCAAATCTATTCATGACGCTTATAGAACATACTCTTAAGAAGGCACATTGAATAAGCATGGTATCAACATAAATGGAGAGATGCTCAGTCATTTGAGATTTACAGATAACATCATCCTTATAGCTTCCTTTTTTTAATTGTCGTATTGCCAGATTCTAGTAAGAGCCTAAGAAGGTATCCATTGAATTCTGACAGGTAACGGGGAAATCTTTTTTTGACATCTTCGTCACGGAACAAGACAATCTGGCATCTTTCGGCCGAGTAGTATAGTAGGCCAGAAGACTCCAGGGTAGTGCCAGATTAACTGTGTTCCAGCTAAAACCTTAACCACCGTTCCAGAGAAGTGGTCTTGCTACTCAATAAACAACACTAAAAGAAAAAACGAAACATTTATAAGTAACCATACCTATTACTGTAAATCAGAAAATGTTTCAAACGTTAGGCCATTAAACTAATAAATGATAAAAACCATAAATTTCAGATCCCTAGCTTAATTTCTTCCCCTGTCTTCCTGCTCCTTTTTCTTCATCACCTTAGAAATCAGACAGTGTACTTCTCTCCATTCTTTCTCTCCTCTGAACATTATGTTTACAATGTTGCTTTCATAGAGCCCAAAACCCATTCGCGTTTCGAAATTTCCCCTCTCATTTGCCTCTTTCTGACAGTAAAAAATGTAAGCTGGAGCGTCCGATACCCCACAAATAGTACAGTGCCGAGGCAGATTTGCCTATTCTATTTGTGAAGGTGCAAGAACTACCTTGTTTCCTGAACTAACATTCCCATTACGGTCTCAGATCGGGAATAAGCTCATTCGTCCACCTTGCCTTTCCACTATCATTCGCTCATTCTCTCTGCCATTCTACTATCGTTTCTCTCTCTCTTATTCTCATCTATATTTACATAAATCCTCCTCGCATATATCCTCGCTCGCTCTTTACACAAAAAATGATCGGTATCATATCCACGACTTTGCTCCACCTGAGAAAAGAGTTCTCGTATTAAATAGAGTTTCTTCTTCTTAGGCAGAGGATAGGGTGCCTTTTTCTCCTGCAATTTGGTACAGACAATCTTGAAGCCCTGCCTCCAGATATCCCTTTCGAAATCTTGAAGCAGGTTACTTCACCTTGCTATCTTTGATCTTTTTATCTTATTCCTGTATTCATTCTGCATTCGCTTCCATGGAGGTCAAACTAAAGATTATTATAAGACGCAAATAATGACTAATCTGGTGCTAAATCTAAATAATGCTGTGGATGGAAGGGATATTGTGCAGACTACATCGTATAAGTATTTAAGACATGACATTCGATTGTGCACAGATAACCAGATATGTGAGCTCCCACGTCGCATAGGATTAGCCTGGGTAGCGTTTGGTAAATTAAACTATGTATTTAAATCGGATCTACCCATATGCCTCAAAAGCAAAAACTTTGACCAATATGTATTACCTGTACTCACTTATGAAGCGAAAATATTAACACTCGCGCAAAGGGTAGTTAATAAGATTTGAATGATTCAGACGGCTATGGAGCACCAGATGTTGGGTGTCTCTCTGAGAGACTGAATCTCAAATGAAGAAATACGTCATAGAATAAAAACAACAAACGCCATCGAAAAAATCGCGTCGTTAAAATAGAATTGAGCAGAACACATCGCCAGATTATCAGACAACCGATGGACTAAACATATTTTAGAGTGGAGATCAAGACAAGAAACAATACGACGAAGCAGATAGAAAGACATAGACAGATAGAAAGAGCTGAGGGAGACCTCTGTCCAGCGGTGGACGCGTACAGATTAATGATGATGTTTTATTGTAATAAAAAGATTTTCTGGGCGAGTTATGAAGTATGAGTTATTAAGATCTAATGTAACTGGCTTAAAAACATTGAAACAGTTTCTTGTTTTTGTTTCCTCCCTTTTTGTATTTATAAAAAATATATATTGCGATAATTCAATTATCGCAATTTTATTTTATTACGACTTTGCTCCAAATTGAATCGTTTTAAAGTTATAAACAAGAAAAGTATAAATAAAGAATGATGTTTTTAGCAACTTTTAAATATTATTTTTTAATTGTTATTCCCGACCTATTTAGAGGGAGGATAAGTCAATTTTTGTTACTGAAGTTATGACACTTGTTTTGTAAAATTCAAAATGCCACTTATCACATTCACATATAGTCGTTTTTTTACAGATTCACCCTGGTTTATTAGATTTCATAGTGTCTGTCGATGAAATAGCAACTCCTTTGTATATTTTAATTTCTTCGGAAATTAATCCGTTGGATCCAACCTTCGCGGTGTTGTTTTTAATCGTCACTGTCAACTTCGACAATCTTCCTTAGTTTTGTTGAGACGGCGAGCTCCCTTAATTCTTTCGACTTTTGTCGCCGTAATATTGTATTCAAATCTACAAAAATCAGGTGTGTTTCTCGGTTATATGCTCTTTCTATTTATATTATTTGTTTTATTGTATGTATGGCATTAGTTGTCGATTTGCCTAGTCTAAACCTATTCTGATAATCTCCCTAAGATTCTTATTGGTGGTGTTTTAGTCTTTGGTTTATTATATTAGCTACGATCTTATAGTTAGTGTTTAGAAGAGATGTAGTCCCGTAGTGGTCTTAGTTTTCTTGGTGACCAAATATGACTTTTATTTTAGCGTTTTGACTGCCGCTATGAAAATTGTTCTCAAAATACCAATTTCATAAATTATTTTGTTTTTATATCTAGTAACACAAAAGAATTCTTCTAGTAATTTAATTTTATTTTTCTAATGTATAATGACAATTTAAATAAATATTACCCATTTTAAAGAAGGGGACTTTTAAACGATATTGTCAATATTTTTTAGATGCATCCAGCTTCATGGAAGGAATGCAACTCCAAAATGTTGACAATATAATTTTAAAGCCCCTTCTTTAAAATGTATAATATTTGCTTAAATTTTCATTATAAATTAGGAAAATAAAATTAATTATTAAAAGAATTTTGAATACCCATTACTAAGTAACAAAACAAAATAAGTTGTTTAATTTGTATTTCGAGAACGATTACCGACGTGGAAATAGAAACGTCAAAATAAATGTATTTTCAACTCAAATTTTAGTTAGTCTCCGTTAAAGTTACTAAATAAAATAAAAATGGTGCAAAAACATATATTTATAAGCAATATTTTTACTTTTCGAACACTTTTGTAGAAGGGGGGTCCGCAGATTTTTACCAAATTTTATTATGCCTTAAAAAAGTAGCCTATGGTTATTTTTTTAGCCCTCTATGTGCCCCTGGGCCTTAGATTTGCCCTTCGAATGGGCAAAATAGCCCTTTGTACCTTATATTTGAAGAGCTATATCTCTGATCTCAGAAGACATATTTTAACTCACATTTTTTTTTGCTTTAATTTTAACTTTTTGAATATTTAAATTAGAAAACAATTAGAAAAATTTAACCAAACGGAAAAAAAATTGTTGAAACAATTTAAGGATTTTTAATTAACATTCAGTCGGGCATCGGTAAATACAATCTATTTAGTAAATTCCAAGATACAGCCTTTTAAAAATAGCCAGTTTTCGAAAATCACATTTTTTATCATTTCTAAATTAATAGAACTTTATAGTACTTTATTCTAACAATCTCAAATTGCATAAAAATTCAGATGAAGGCAGTTCTATACGATAATTTCTACTTATCGAATTTCTTGGCTCGTAAATTTTTTTTTTTTTTTTTTTGACGCCCAAAAATTGATTTTTAAAGAACAATTTTCATTATGCGTTAGAAACTAAAATAAAAAGTAAATTCTTAAATGAAACAGCAAAAAGAGTGGCACTGGCAGAAAAAACTGTTCATAAGAAACGGGCAAACAAATTTTATAACAAACTTAAAACCAGTTCAGAACTTTATAAAGTAGATGATAATGTATGTGGTATTTGCATTGGTTATATGCAAAATCTGCAACTACCGGTTATTCCTGTCCAGGAAACATTCTATTTAAGACAACTTACTATTAATGTTTATGTATTCATAATCTGAAAGATGATAAGGTAACATTCTATGTGTATCATGAGGGAACAGGAACTAAAGGGCCTAATGAAGTTGTATCATTTTTATTACATTTTCTTGACAACAATCCAGAATTTAAAAATATTAACCATTTTCACTTCTTTTCTGATGCATGTGCCGCCCAGAACAAGAACCATATAATAGTTACACTTTTTCTGCATTAGGTTACACCAATAGATTCAAAAAAATTGAACAATATTATCCCACACAGGGACGTTCATTTCCACCGTTTCCATCGGGATTTTTCCGTTCTTAAAAGGAAAATTAAAAAATTAGACAGGATTTACACGTTAAAAGAGTATGTAGAGCTTATCATAACATCTAACAAGAGTTTAAACCAATTTACTATAGTTTTACCGAATTCTGATAACATATTGAACTTTAAAGGATGGTGGCCCACGTATTTTAAAATGACGATGGCCCTCCATCTTGAATCTTTAGGCAGAAATATTCCAAGATATCAAAAAATTGCTTTTAAAATATCCAACTTTTGGCACTTTATTTATTCGAGTGATCACGATGAAATTGTTATTACAAAAGAGTACATAGATGGCTTGATAGATCATTCTTTTCGGTTACGAAATAGCAACAAGGATGTTATTAGTTTCCCTACAAGAAAAGCATACACGGAAGGACATATTCCTATTAATATCAAGAAGATGCAAAACTTGCGAAAACTGGAAAAGTATCTACCAGATAATGAAGAAGTCAAGGACGTTTACGAAGAAATGTTTAATTTGCCAACATGCGAGGGAGATTCAAATGAAATAATACAACCAGATGAGTGATTACTACTGATATATTATTCTGTATGCCCATATTTTTGAATAAATGTTTATATAAAACATGTTTTCTTATTTTTACAAAATATGTTGGTTCTTGATCATCTAACGGCTTCATTAAACACTAAAAAAGTTAAGTTTTTTTAATGTATTTTAGTAATTTGTTGAGTTTGAATATTGCAAAATAATCAAACAGATGATATAAATCATTAACGAAATCATAACATCACATGTGTTGGCTTAGTTATGAAGCAAAAAGCTCGATTTTTAGGCGGTAAAAAAAAAATTTTAAATCTCCTAGCCAAGAAATTCAATATATATATATATATATATATATATATATATATATATAGTACTACGTTTACCTTCTTCTTCTTCTACGGCACTACAGCCCAAAATGAGCCTTGGCCTCCTTTATTTTTTGCCTCCACCCTTGTCTGTCTGTGGCTGCTCTTCTCCATACACGGACTCCTAAAAGTGCTTGTGCGTCGCTGCTTACTGTGTCTTTCCAGCGCTTTCTTAACTTTCCAACTGGTCTCTTTCCCTGCATTCTGGCGTTCAGTGCTCGTTTTGGTAGCCTATCCTCTCCCATTCGTATCACATGTCCGGCCCATTGCAATCTTTGTATCCTAATGAAGTCTGACAGGGGTGTTTCCTTATACAGTTGATAGAGCTCGTTGTTATATCGAATTCTGAAGATTCCGTTTTCCCTCACAGGTCCTAGTATTCTCCTCAGTACTGTTCTTTCGAATGTGTCGAGTTTGTTTTTGGATGTTTCTTTCAGGACCCATGCTTCGCTGCCATAACATGCTATTGGCCGAATTAAAGTTTTATAGATTCTCATCTTTGTATTTCGGTGGACACTTTTAGACCGAAATATATGGGAGAGGGCAAAATAAGCTTTGTTTGCCTGCGTTATCCTTTTTCGTATTTCTCCATTCTCTGCTCCATCGGCATATATTTCTACTCCCAGGTATGTAAACTTTCCAACCGTTTCAATGTCATCTTCATGTATAATGGTTTGTGGGATTATATTTCTTCTCGTCTGTACCATTATTTTTGTTTTTTCTGTGTTAATTTCCAGACCTAGCCTTTTCGTTTGTGTTTTTAATTCTGCGTATGCTTCCTGTGCTCCTGTTGATGTTCTACTCATAATATTAATATCATCGGCGTAGGCAGCCAGTTCTACCGTTTTATTGGTCAGTAAGTTTTCTCGTCCAGATTGCATTTGCCTAACCGCATACTCCAGTGCCAGGTTAAACAATGTTGGTACCCAGCCCAACTCCCTGCTTTAGTCCCTGCGAGATTTGAAAAAGTCTGTCCGGTTGTTTTGTATTCGTACACATGCCTGAGTTTTATCCATTGTGGCTTTAATGAGTCTGATTAGCTTATGTGGTATTGCTAATTCTGCCAATATATAGTATAGTCTGTCCCTTTTGACTGAATCGTATGCCTGTTTGAAGTCTACAAACACGGTGTGTAAACTACGTTTACCTACCTAAATTTTTATGCATGAGATTCGGCGGGCGAACTTTCGACACCAAATTGTCTTTGTACCTGGGGTAATCGAATGGTCAAATTTTATTATAGGAAATTTCGACACCGCGGCGTAACGCAGGTAGGTAGGTTATTAGTGGCGATGGACATTTGCACCCAAGCAGGACAAGCGGGTTTTCCAATATTTATTGTCACGGCGGGGGGCGTGGCACTTGTGTACTTGTGACTAAATTATTTCAGTTGTAATTTATGTCTTGTTTGACGTTGACTTGTGCACGTATACGGATATTTTAAAAATGAGTTTGATAAAAAGTTCCCGTGGTCGAGATTTATTAGTGGTGGAGCATCATTCGTTCTCGAAACAGAAAGTGTTAAAAAGCGGCGAGATATTTTGGCGCTACATCCAAAGAAACACTAAGAGTTCGCAAAAGTCTTTACAATAGGCTGTGAGGACCTCACCATCACAAGAAGTGATTTGGTACATAATCATGAAACCGATCTAAAAAAGCTTGAAGTAAAGATGGTAACCAATGCATGTACAAGAAAAGCCCACGATGACATATCGGAAAAGCCTACCAAAATTACAAGAACTGCTGTTGCTGAGTGTGATGCCAATTTGCTGACGGTTCCTGATACAGCTAGCATAAGAAAGAACATTTACAACTGTCGTCGTAAACTCTTACCAGGTCCGTTACCAAGAAGCATATCAGAAGTCCATAACGCGGTTAGTAATTATTCTCCTAAAACCTGTCGCAATGAAAGTTTTTTGAGATTGTCACGAAAAAGTACTATCAGTTTACAAATGATAAAAAATGTAATTATCGAAAAAAGATTGGCATCTTGAAATAGCTGTAAAAATTTATTTTTTACCTGTTTCTAAATTTGTTTATCTTTTCTTAATATTGCATAGAAAAATGAGATATTGTGAGTTAACATCAGTTTATTAAGGTCAAAAATATAGCTCTTCCAAACATAAGGTAAAAAGTCCCTTCGAGGGGCATATCTCAGGCCCAGGGGCACCTATAGGGATAAAAGAATAGCTGCAGGCAACTTTTGTAATGAACAATGATATACTTAAATTTGAAAAAAATGCACAAACCCTCACCTACAAAAGTGGTCGAAAAGTCAAAATATTGCTCTTATATATTTTGTCACTTTTAGCATGTTTGACATGCTAAATATTTGAAAATATAATTAAAAATATTAAAGATAAAAGAAAATTAGCAGTAATTTTTTTTATTTTACGAGCTATATAATTTGATTAAAAAGATCGAAATATTAGTAACATCACAAAATTTTCAAATTTAGCATAATTTACTTGAATACCAAACTCTATTTCTTTTGTAATCGTATTAAAAGAGGGTGTTAAAATTTTTAAAATGTATGTAGCAACAATTTTACTCCTCACAAATCAACATCCGATTATCCATCCAAGAGAAGAATAGAAAAACAATTGAAAACGGACAAATGCAAGAACGAGAGAAAAATAGTGCGCAAGCTGCGTGTAGAGACACCTGCATGCTATATATACTTTTTTAAAACAAGAATGGTATAATGATGTCCATCAGTCTAACGTATAGGTACGTACCTATTTTATTTATTTAAAAATTTTTTATCCTCTTGCTACTATATAATAGCTATTAAATAACATTATTACTCTAGGCACCCAGGCGGGTTGAGTATGCACTTTTCTGTCTTCTAGTTACCTTAACGTTTTTTATGTCAGATAATTTGTTATTAACAATTTAATTGTTTAAATGATTGTATCTCCTAAACTATTAGAGATATTTAATTTTATCAAAATGGAAATTGTTCTTTTTGAAAAAATGATCAAAATAAAGTTTAATTGACTTTGATTCAACTTTAAAACCGAAGTTATAACAAATTTTGTAAAAAACAATTGCAAAATAGGCATTTGAGCGGCAACTCATTTTAAAGGTAATTGCTTTAGCTTTAAAAAAACTTTTCAAAGTTACTTTACCTTTATTAATAAAAAAGTTTATAACAATGAAATATTAAAAATTTGACTAAAAGATGCGAGATAATTTTTTTATAAGAGATTTAAACAAAATTAAACTCCAAACTTCTGGCTGATGGAAATTGTAACACAACCCCAAATGAACATGTTAAATTTTGGTAAATGTTTTTATGTTAATGTTTAACCAAGGTTATTGGTCAAAATTGGTATAATTGGTACCAATTATAAATAAAAGTTATGGCAGTTAAAGTAAAAGTTAAAGTTAAAGTATAGTTAAAATTTTTGTTAAAAAGTCATAAATTAACTTGTTTCTACGAGTTTTAAACAAAATTGAGCCATATACGTTGACAGTTTGGTTAATGGACATTATAGATCAATTTACAACGAACATTATCAACTTTGGTAAATATTTCTGTTATTTTTTTGTCGATATATTGAAAATTGAATACGTGTGCGATTTACGCGTGCCCGCATTTACTGCAAGCTGACCGTCCGCCTTATTAAAACGGGTACAATCCCCCTCGCATTCACGGATGACCTCGCAGTTCTAGTAGTGGCCTGGGATGAGCCAGATCTCAAATACAAGTATCAAGTATCAAGAAACAAGTAAAGTAAAGATAGTTCAAGCACTCCTGACCATGGAGCTGCACGAAGGCGGAGTCAAATTCACGTAAAGATAGAAAGGTTCTATTGTAAGTTGAATTATACAGTGCATAGTACAATGCGTTTCGTACGGAAGTGGGGATTAAACCAAATTTTGTGTACTGTGCCGTGGTCAAGAGTGCTTGCACGCACTATACCTAGTAGCGACATTGCACCAGAATCGAAAATGGAGGGAGCACGTGTTGGAGGTGGTACGGAAGACTTGGGGAGGGTAATGCCCACCAGTTGGGGACCCAAATCCGAAAGGAGGAGAATCTTACATGGTGTTGTACAGTCGATCGTCCTCTACGCGGCACCAGTCTGGAGAGAGGTGGTACCGATAACGGCCAATAGGAGGCTCATGACACACGTGGGCAGAAGAAGTCTGTTGTCTGTCTGCGGCAGCCTTGTGGACTATCACCGGATGTGATCCGTTGCATGTTTGGCGGTGGAAAGAAAAGAGCTCTATGAGAAAAGAGACCCGAACTTTACTGTGGCCGAAGGAAGACAGGAAAGGGAAAGGTCAATTGAAAGATGGCAAGAAAAATGGAACAACACAGAGTTGTGAATACTTGAAAATAAATCAGGTTGGACTAACATACACAGCTATATCCATACAGTGATCAAGAAAAGAAAGAGGACGAAAGAGGAAAGAGTGAAAGATGCTGAAAGTTGAAACTAGGAAAGTGTGTTAGACTGTATAAGTTAGAATGCGTGAGTCAGGCTGTGGGGAAAAAGGCCGTCTGGGAATGATGCCGTACTAGTCCTTCGAAAGTAATGCCGGTTTTACAGCGCCCATTCCGCTTCGGATTGCTAGATGACAGAGGAGGGTCTGGTTTAGCAGGTAGGAGTTCGGCGTAGACTCGGAGACGAGAGGGCATTTTAAAGTACTTAGGGAACTATCTCCGGGAGTACAAAGAACGAATCCTGCACTAAGTTAAGTCAGGCGGCGTCCTGGACTGAGATGTCTTTTGAGTTTTCCTCTATAAAGACGAAAAAAAAAGTTCAATTTTGTTCAAATCTCTTATAAACAAAATAGTTCTTCGCAAAATGTTTAATGAAATTTTTAATGCTAAATGGTTATAACTTTTAAATTAATGAAGGTAAAGTAACTTTGCAAGGTTTTTTTAATCTAAAGCAATTACTTTAATTAATTATTTTACCTTTAAAATGAGGGGGTTTTAAAAGTTAATTGCTCGTATGAAAGCTGAGTTGTACTTGAAAAAGCCGCATCGAATGAATATTTTCCATTTTTTTCACGAAATTCATTATAACTCTAGTTCTAAGAATCGGATCAAACTTGACCGAACGTCATTTTGTTTATTTTTTCAAAACGAACAATTGTCATTTTTGTAAAATTAAATATGTCTAATTGTTTAGGATATACAATTATTTAAACAATTAAATTACAATTATCTGACGGGTTTTCAGCCTGGTACCCTTAATAATAAAAGATCAAGGTACCGAGAAAACATAAAAGTGGATACTTATATAAATATAAATAATATAAATATATTTTATTTACTGGTGTTTTAAAGATAAAAGTTGGATTTTAATTCAAAAATTATGTGTTTTATCGTAAATGATACTTCAGCATATTTCATTACGTTTCATATTATTTCATTTAATTTAATATTTCATTTCATTAAACACATGCAACTATGAAAACATTTTGCTACATTATCTCAAGATACAATATTTCCAGAAAAGATTAATTTGAATAAAAAATGTGCAGTTTCGAATGCGAGGTTAAATTATTTAAATTTTTTTAATATTAAACTCCAAGAACTATATTTATTTTTATTATTGGGTAAGATTTTAAATGAGTAAACATAAAAGTAGACCCAACAGTACGACTTTTAAAAAATGTCGTTAGAAGTAGATGAGTACTTGATGAAAAATTTATAATATCTCACGCAACCTAAAACCTATGGAAACCATGTATTGAATAGTCAGACCAATATAACTTTTATCATATTTGAGTAAGCAGTTTTCAACTAAACTCAGAAAAACTGATATCAGAACTTATATTCACTAAAAAAGTTAATACCATATAATATTATCAAAAAACTATACATGATACCAAATTAGGAAGGGGCCTAGGAAAGATAAATTCAATAGCCGGGTGACTTTGGTCGAAAAAGGTCGATTTCGTACCCAGAAGCTGAAACTTGTTTTAATCGATAGATTATGCCCACGTACTATGTTTAAAAGCATACCGAAAGATTTCCACAGAAACTTATTTATTTATAACAATTTTTAAACAAAATATAAACATTTTTTGTTTGATCTTTTCGCTTCGAAATGGGCACATCTTTGTCTTATTCGATTTTTGTCGATCTGAGTTATTTTAAGACAAAAGTTATTCTAGTGATTTTTTTTGTATTGCAAAAAAAAAGTAAACAATTAGAAATGCTAATTTCTTCTTTAGTAAGCCATTGCCGTACGTAACTTTGATTTTATATTTGCAAAAGTCAATTTAAAAATTCCATAAAAAAAATAATATATAGGATATTTCATTATTAATTGGAAATATTTTAACTGCCAGCCAAATATTCGTAGGGCCAAATCACTTAAATAAAATGTGGCTCCTTACTGAGTTACTAGGTGATTTATTTAGAAATTTTAAAATTATTTGTAGGTACAGTCTGTCCCAAACCCTTTTTTCAGTGCGTCACTAATTTTAACGTCATATAGGATTTTAAGAATGTCGAGAATTATTGCATGACATTTTAGTTAAATCTGACAGTTGCAGGATCGTAATCGGCGAAACGTGAAAAGGTTATTTTTTTTTAATGCATACCAGTTTTTCATAATTCTATTCTATTCTGTTCTATTTTATACATTCCATGGAAAGTGCTTAATTAGCTAAGATTTGTTTATGGATTTATTATTATTTATTACAAACACTAGGGAATTGGAAGGTTTGTTTATTTAAAATAACGCTTCCTCCTAGAATCTTTTAAGAGTTGACTGCAAGGTAAAAAAATTTACTGACAATTGCAAGGCATCAAAGTAAACATTCCTGTGATAAAATAATATCGATTTAAATCAGTCATATTTGGATAAGTAATTCTACCAGATTTGGTGTGCAAATGAAAGAAGGTTATACAGTTTAGTTAAAAAAAAAACAATATAAATAGTTTAAATAGTGAAGCAGTTGATTTTTGAGTTAATCTACCAGTTCCGATATCCAGATGAAATCGTGCTAATGGAGTTTAGTTAAAAAACAAGATACCGAATGTAAGTTTACCTTCTTTTTTATGAATAACAAAAATGAATATTATATTTCAAACAATCTATAATCCCATTCAGAATCTGATTCTTGAAAATCAATGATTACACTAGATATGTGGCTGGTATCAATTATATTCTACATTTCAAGAAAATGTCGTGGTTCTAAAAAGAACCGTTTTAATACATATAAATATCCACAAAGGCATTAGTTTAAGATATTTCCTCAATCTCATTCCGGAATTCACAATCTGATTCGCGAACGATAGAAACTGATAATAAAGATGTCTCAGCCTCTTTTTCTAATTGAAACTAATTTAATAATTTTAATATTAGTCTTTTTTCATTCTCGGTATATCTCGGAATATTTAAAATATTTTTATGACAATAAATACAAAATTTAATTTTCACTGTAGTTAAAATGTCTGAAAATACTAACCTGGAATGGCAATTATCATTTTATCAGTTGACATTGTGAAAGTACTGTCACTGTCATTATCAAGATCATCTGTGTCAAATTATATTTATATGCATAATTGATTGAATATCTATTTAGCGTATTCTAAACTCCAACCAATTATACGTTCATAAGTAGAATTCGCTTTAATATGCGAATACCCGTGAACGATACCTAATTTTCTAAGTTCTATGTATAATAATCAGCGACTCGCGTTTTTTTCTGTCACTTCTAGCTTAATGCGTTAGAGAGAATTCGAACAACTATAACGCACTGAAAGAAGGTTTTGGGACGGACTGTACCTAGTACTTTAAAACTATTTGACATATCCTTGTCACACCCGTCAAGAAGTGTAGGTACTATACACTATTAAATTATCCTTTCTAACTACTACCAGAGGCGTACGACAGGGAAAGATGAATGGCCACTTCCACATTCTACGCTACTGACGGAATTGTTATTTTGGCACAATTTTTCGATTTTCCAATACTTTCCCTATGTAAATAATATACCTACTCTCTATTTGGCATGATAAAGTCATTATTTTTTGAGATATTTGAAGGTAAAAATGAAGCGCTGCAATTATTTTGATTAATATATTCATTCTGTCAGTGTTTTTGGCTCATAGGATTGCATTTATTACGCAAATAAAACTTTAATTACTTTTAAAAAAATATTGTGGATGATAAATTTAAAAAAAAAAAACTAAAATCGTAATTTTATTTAAAAAAGTCTTTTTTAAAGTTTACAAAGTTTACGAGTCTACATTTACACGTAGAGAATTATTTAACTGGAGAAACATCCACAATTGGGATACTGAAAATCTCCATCTACTTAGTCAAGTCAATTACGTTTTTACCTTATTATAAGCTCTATGCTTCTTCAAGGGTGGGTTTGATTATTTGGATGCTACTGCTTGTTTGGTTTGAAATGCCGGTTTTCGCTCGTACGACCTCGGATTCCGGATTCCCAAGACTAGGAGCGCCGCCGCTAAAAAAGTGTATAGGAGGAGGAGGGGGAATGGGAAGGATACCGAGAACAAGAAGAAGGCAAGAGGAGGAAATCGTACCTTCCGGAAGAGTTAGCCAAGTGAACCAAGCCTGTCACGAAGTACAAGTTCCGTGGAAAAACGATTCCTTTCAGATTGTTGGCCATTTTTGTTTGTTGAAACCAATCTCCCCCTGTCCTTGTGACTATTTAAGCGACTCTTAAGGAGTGTATGCGGTGCTCACAGTGTAGGTGATGTGTTGAATGTTTGTGGTGTTTTTGTGTGCTTACTGGTTAGGATTATGTGTTTATTGATTGTGGTATGGGATTTAGGTGTTTATTAATTAGGATTGTGAACGAAGTGGAGGTAAAGTGTGTGTGAGTGGATGTTGTATGAGTGGGTATGTATGTGTGATCATGTGTGTGGTGTGTTTTTAGATATGTAGATGGGTAAAGGTTTGATTAATGAGGTTGTTTGTGCATGAATTGGCTATGGCACATCCATACATTGCATTGGAGATTTGGTTAAGGTATAGGGTTATTGCGCTTCTCTTTTCAGGGAAGACGTTAAATAGGAGCATGGATGTGAAGTGGATTAGGGATTTCATATCGGAGGATAGGTCATAGGAAGGGATTTGCTTCTCTGTGTTTACTGGTTGGGTTTGGTTATAATTAGCTGTATGAGCGCTACGGTGAGAACATCGTGGTGAGAAAGCGGGATGAGGTCCGTTACAGTTAGGATATTTGGGAGCAGATATCGTGGGGCAGGCAGAGGACCGGTGGCTGAGCTCGCAAAACGGGCAAATTATTGATTTTTCGGGGCATTCTGTGTTGAAATGTCCGCTTTTGCAGCATTTCGAGCAATATTTCGATCGAATGGGTATGGAATTGCCTGATCGTGGTATTTCACAGGCCAACCGTTCACCCTCGATCAAAATGCCGCTCGAGAGCGCTTCGGCGAACTTTATTTCAGAGTTAGTGAATACTCTGATGTAGGGAGTAGGTTGGTTGGTGGAGCGGGCGATTATTCGAACTACTTTGGTGTATGGAAAATTATTTTCGGATAATTTATCCTCGATGATTTTTTGGGAAAAAGTTTTTGCCACGTCAGCTATGACTAGGTGGAAGATTGACGAATTGTTTGGATTGGGTTGTGGATTTTGGGGTTTAGGTAGATGAGCGATGATTCGGATTTGGTTGTTTTTGATGACTTTTCGGAGATTTGCCGTGATGTTGGTGAGGTCAAGGTGTTTGGTAGTTCGAATCATCTACTTAGAGAGTCACATTTTTAACATGAGTTTAATATTAATGTATGATGCGGTATATTTAGAGATAGTTTGTTGGGTCTTTAAGAATATTCAGCAAAGTTGAATGGTATTAACTCGTATTTACAGTTTCTACAAACTACACTTTTTAACAATCTAAAAGATTTGCACTTAATCAAAGAAGAGATATGTGATTCATGCAAGATGCAGCTCCACCTCATTGTCCTTTAATAGTACGGAACTATCTAGATCAGCAATTTCCTCGTCGTTGGATTGTCAGAGGTAGTGAAGTTCCGTGGCTGCCTAGAACATCCTATGTAATTCCTTAGATTTTTATTTCTGGGAGTATATGAAATCACTAGTGTACTCAAAAGAATTAAATAATTGTCAATCACTATAGCAGCAAATAGCAAACATATTTTTTAAGGTAAGAAGATCGTTTAACGAAAGAATTCGTAAGCTTTTTAATAAACAGGCTTTATTTTGAACAGTTGTTATAAAAGATTTAGTTAAATGTGTATTTTGAAATGTTTGTGTTATTAAAATTTTCTTTTTATTAAAATGATTATAATACAATAATCAAAATAACTTTGCCGCATCACCTTATTTAACTTCAAATATCTGGTAAAATAATGACTTTATCGTTCTAAATAAAAAGTATATTATTTACATAGAGAGTATGTATTGGAAAATCGAAAAAATGGGATACAATAGCAATTCCGGTAGTGGCATAGAATTTGGTAAGGGTTAACCTTTCACTTTCCCCTGTAGTACGCCTCTGGTAGTAGCCGGAAAGTTTATTTAACATGATTTACTAGGGTGTACAGTTCGTTCACTTCCTTCCAAGTATGACTAGGAATATATTTAAGTACTGGGTACAAGTAGTAGTCTTTGAATTTGTAAGTAAAATATCCTGTAACTCAGTAAAGAGCCACATTTTATAAAAGTTAATTATACTTGGATAAAGAATAAATAAAGAATTTCCAGTTATTATTAAAACACCCTGTACCGTTGCATTTTAGAAAATCTAGACTTGAAGAACGCTTGAACTTTAACGTTCGAAACACATTGATTATTTCTTACCCACAAGTTTTAATTAAAAGAATATGATACTTTACCGTTACCGTAAAAAGTTTATCATGGGAACTTATGTATTTATAATAATTTTTAAACAAATTAAAACAAAATTCGAATGGAAACAAATGGTTTTGAATAGTTATGGTGTTTTTAAGACGAAAGTTATTCTTGTGATTTTTTTAAACACTTTTTTCGCCTTAATATTAAAATAAACAAACTAAATTACTGTTGAGTTCGAGGATTTACAGTCTTAATTCTTTAAAGTCCAAAATACATTACTTATTTCTTACTATGTGAGACTATAAAACAGTAAAAATCCAAAAACCTACCAAATTTTTGAAGCTGGATGAATCTCAATAAAACTCGTTGCATTCGATGCATTAGAGTTTCAGGAAATTTTTTCAACCAAAAAATAATGTGAAAATGAAAATTGCAGTATTGAACAAGGAACATGCATTTTCCAAAGTGCATTTCGAAGTGATGAGGAAATGAGTTTAATATTAGTACTTGGAACTTTTTGGGGTAACTGAACATGAATATCATGACAACGATGATCTTCGAGGCATCTGGTGCATGTGGTGCTTGTCTCCTCGAGTTTTGTGAAAATTCGATAAAAAATCAGTGCAAACTCGTATCTCACGAGTTTTTGTGGTGGTTAAATACTAATACTACATCCCCGATGGTATGCCAGGCATCTGGTCCTTAAAACGAGCCTTGTCAAGTAGAGTTTTGTAGAAATTTAATACGATTAATATGAACTGGGTCAAACAATGGACAGCAGGAGTGTGACGTCACATCTGTCATACCTTTCTAAACAAAAGTTGAAATGTCAAATCTCAAGAGTTTTTAATTTATATAAAGTTAACATTTTGCTTCCCCTGCTACTTTTTCTTTTAAGTATAGTGTTTTGTACGATAATACTATCACAATTTCTATGAAATATAGTTTAAAAGTATACATTAAAGAAAGTCTAACCTTACTTTATTGATGCACTCATTTTATTGCTATTTTTATAAAAAAAAACATGCTTTATTATTTACACAACCTTGTAAAATTGTTGTAGTAACTATTAGAATACTTAAATATTGCAAAAAACGGAAAGATTATGTAAAAAAAAATCAAAAAATAACAAAAAATACAAATTATCCACACTAAACAACGTTTGTTTGGAAAGTGAAACTGACAGATGTCAATCAAATCTACGTCATCACTCCAGCGGTCCATTTGACTAAAAATTAACAAAATCTTTATGAATTTATAAAAAATTCATTACAAGGTTGGTGTTATTAAACCCTTGACCAATGAAAAGGATTAGACAAAAAATTATCAGATAAATTCAACAAAAAGACCACGTGCTTAATTAATTGTTGGTACCGAACTCCAGTTATATTATGAAACAAACGAAATTTTAAATTTAATTAAACCAAACGAACTCTAAAATTATTACATTAATGTTGTACTTAACTTAATTAAACATTGCCCTGTTCCCAACAGATGGCATGTAGATAAGACGCAGCTCACAATATGAAATGTCTTCAATACACGATAATTTGTTCAAACTTTACAAATATTTAACTAAATCTTTAAAATCCAAAATTTACTTCTTCTTCACGTGTCATCTCCTCTAAGAAGGTTGGCAACCATCATGGCAATTCGCACTTTCGACGCCGCTGCTCTAAAGAGGTCAGCAGAAGTGAAATTAAACCAAGCTCTCAAATTATTTAACCAGGAGATGCGTCTTCTTCCGCGACTCCTTCTACCCTGTATTCTTCCTTGCTATTAATTGCAACAAGTTTTAACGCTTGCCCCTCATAACATGTCCCAGATATTGCAGTATTCTGACTTTAACTGTATTTAAGACCTCTTTATCTTTACCCATTCTTCTCAACACCTCGACATTCGTGACTCTATCTACCCAACTTGCCAAAATTTACTGTTAGCAGGTAAAATCCCCAAAATACATTTAGAGAACTTTAAAAGCCTACAGAAGAAAACTCCCGGATCTAACTGCGTTATTAAAACGCTGTGGTTCAAAATTTAAACCGAAGACTTAACTTGAAAATATAAACATGTTTATAGAATTTATATCTAAAGGTAAATGTTTATGGTAGAACTAATTCGAGAATTAATTAAAGATCGAAATATTTCACCAAATTGAAATTAACTTTAACGACAAATCAAGCATGTTACGTTAATTGTAACATTGTGTTAATCTGCGACTCTCGAATTACCTTTTTTAGAGTATATATATATATATATTATATATATATATATTATATATATAAATATATATAGATAGACGTTTTAGAACGTCTATCGACGTTGTCCGATGCCTAACTTCCACGTCCTTCTATCATCCATTGGCCGTCTCTAAGATCTCTTGTACTCATTGCTTTAGTTACCCCTTCTTTCCATGTCTTTTTGGTCTTCCTCGTTTTTTGTGGTTTGGTGGTACCCACTGCATAATCTTCTTGGGTAGTCTTGTGTCTTCCATTCTTTGAACATGACCATACCGAATCAACTGTTTCCTCTCAATGCCTGTTGTTAAGTAACCATCTATTTAAATTCTTCGTCTTACTTCCTCATTTCGAACTCTTTCCCTGCGGGATATACCTAAAGATCTTCTAAACACATCCATTTCTACAGCTCCTAATTTTTTTTCTGTTGTTCTCGGTTATTCTCCAAGTTTCTGCTCCGTAAATTAGACTGCTTTTAATTAGTGACTCATAGATGTTATATTTTCGCTTTATTCCTATTTCAGAGCTCCAAAGTTTCCATTTAGGCAGCCAATTGTTCTTCTAGCTTGTGTAACCCTTTTCTTTATTTCCTCATCGTCTTTTCCCGTTCTATCGAAGATTACTTCCAGGTACGTATATTCACTACAGGATGTGATTTCTTCATTATTCTCTAGTTCGATATTGGATAACTCAGCTCCTATGGGTAGGTATTTAGTTTTTTCTACATTTATTTCCAATCCCCACTGTTCATATTCCTCCTTTAGTTTTCTTGCCATATACTCTAAATCGTCTTTATCTTTGGCTATGATAACTTGGTCATCAGCAAATTGTAAGGTATATAAACAAACATCTCCGAGGTCTATTCCCATACCGTGACATTTACGTTTCCACTGGTTTAGTACTTTTGCAATATATATCTTGAACAACGTTGGTGAAAAACAACAGCCCTGGCGCAGACCCTTGTTAACGATGAACTTTTTAGATGGTGTGTTGCCAATTTTTTACTTGTGATGTAGAATTTTCATATAGATTTTTTTAAGGCTTTGATTAAAGTGTAGCTAATATTAGTTTCTTGTAGTGATTTCCGCAATTTAGTCACAGGCACGCTGTCGTATGCTTACGGAGATCAAGAAACATGAGATGGGTCTCTTGATTGGTTGCTAATTTTTTTTCAATTAATTGTTTTAGGCAGAGGACATTATCTGTGCAATTTTTGTCCTTTTTTTGAGCAAGATTAAATAAAAAACAGGATAGCCCTTCACCCTGTGTTAGTTTATTTTTGTATGAACGGGTCTCACAAGATCTTACGGGTCTCACAAGATCTTTCTGGATTGTGACCACGACCACTTTTCCTGTGAGTGTAAGTTTAGTAAAAATATTTTTAAGACTTATTATTTTATTTAAATAATAACGTTGTAAAGACGATATAACTTTTTTTAAGATTTTATTGAATATGTAATATCTTTCAGCTTATGGCAAATATGTCAATTTTTATAAATTTTCTTTGATAATTCGCCCATTATAGTCCCATAAGTTTGGCGCCCATTTTGTGTTGCAGTTAGCTGTATTTAGTGTTTCTTGTTTTTTTTTTGTCAGACTGTTATCTAATTATTATCTAACGTTTATCTCTCTGTCCTTTATCTGTCATTACCCCATCATCTATATCCTTACTCACTACTAATGAAGCTTCCAAACCAAACAACGTGGTCGTCGTAAAGTCTTGGTAAACGATCAGCGTTTTACCATCTACTTTTATCAGTTTCTGACAATAACGAAACTCATAAAAAAAATAAAACTTTGTTATTTTTGTGTCGCACACAAAACTTTTTTTTTTGAGTTTACATAGATAATCAAATAACACAACGGCAGTTAAATGAAAGAATAATTTGGTTTCTAATAAACTTTTTTTTTAAATGTTTAAATCTTTTTATAAATAACCTGGTTCCCATGAAAAACTTTGTATTTACTTTTTACTGTAATATTGTAGTATCATAATGTTTCGATTAAAGTAACATTCAGCTCCTGGGTATAGGCGAGGCAATGAAGCAATAAACCTACGAAATTTTTTCACGAGAATAGATCTCAATGAAACGTATTGCATTCAATTCGTAAGTGTCAGAAGAGTGAGGGAAAAATGTATTTTCGAAAGTCTGTATCGAAGTGATGAAAAATAATTTGCAATTCGGAATTTGGGGTCACTAAACATCACTAAACGTACAGTCATGACGGCGATGATTTTCGAGGTACCTGATGCACCTGAGTCTTACCTCCTGAAGTTTTGTAAACATTTAATATAAATCAAAAGGGTTTTTGGGTCATTGGATATAAGTGTCATGTTGTAGATGGTTTGCAAGGCACCTGGTGTCCAGGCCGTGGCTCGTCTTCTGGAGTTTTATGAAAATTCGATACAAATCAGTACAAGCTCATAGCTCAAGGGTTTTTGGGGCTCTGGCATTAATGTTATGTCAGAGAGGGATTGTAAGCCAAACAGTACCCAGAACGAGTATTGTCTCTTACAGAATTCTGTGAAAATTCGATACAAATCAGTAAAAACTCGATAATAAGGGCATTTTGGAATCATTGAACACTAATATCAGGTCAGCAATAAAGTTCAAAGAACCTGGGACTCAAAACGGCCTCTGTTCCTGGGGTGGTGTAAATTCAATACAGAATCAGTGTAAAACCGTTATTCGGTGGTTTGGAGGTCTTCGTCGATTCGGATTCGTCGGTTCTTAGTCGATTTTCTAAGATTTCTGTCTTACCTTCAATCTTGCGCTGTAGAATCAACTGTAAAAGTCGGTATTTATTATTATGCATAAGTTGTCCGAAGTAAGCCAATTTTGTATTATTTATTGTTTTAATAATGTCTTTGTCTTTTCTTAGCCTCTAGTGAATAGTTTTGTTAGTTTTTTGATATATGTATGAGACCCCTAACATACGCTTACAAGACAAGATCTTGGACAGTTCATTTTCGAAACGCTTTTTGATAGAGATATAGGTGTGATATTAGTCTTATATCCTTACCATCGAGTCCTGATGTTTTTGAAATATAGATTAGATTCCCATGAGATACTTTGTCAAATGCCTTCTCGAACTCAATGAAACATGCATACATATCGCAGTTGACATCCCCGACACTCTGTATTAGAATATCTAAACTGAAAATGCTTTCTTCGTTCTGAGTTTTGCGGTAATATCAAATTAACCGTCATGAGGTGTTCTTCTAATGTGGTTTATATGCGCGAGTGAGTAATAGTAAGGAGTGCTTTAAGAACATGGCTCATTAAACTAATTAGTCTATGTTCTTCACATTTCCTAGTATTGACTTTTTGGAAATCTATCTCTCTAATTAGCCTTCTTCGGTCCATCTTTGGACATAGACCTCCCCAATCCTCTTCCATTCTTCTCTGTCTGTCGCTATAGTCATCTACCTAGAGCCCACGTGCTTCTTAATATCATCTGCCCATCTCATTTGGGGCCTTCCTCTGCTTCGTTTATATTCCCACGGTCTCCAACTTATAAGAATTTTGTTCCATCGGTCTTCTTTTTTGTCCTATATTGTGTCCGGCAAATCTCCATTTCAATTTTGCAACTTCTTGTCTAACATCCCTCACTTTTGTTTTCTCTTTTATCCACTCGTTTCTCTTTTTAACCATTTGTCTTTCCATTGCTCTTTGGATTTTTATGATCTTGTTCATGTTTGCTTTTGTAAATGTCCACGTTTGGGAACCATAAGTATGAACAGGGAGTACGCATTGATTGTATACTTTGGTCTTAAGATGCTGTGGATATCTTTTGTTTTAAAAAATGTAGTTTGCCAAATGCCGCCCATGCCAGTCTAACTTGTCTCTTTATCTCTGCTGTTTGGTTCTCTTTGTTAAGTTTTATAGTTTGACCAAGATATATATAATCCTGAACTTGTTCTATTTCATCTTGTCCGATTCTCATTGTGATGTCTTCATTCGTATTTGTTATGGTTTTGGTCTTACTGTTTTTCATATTAAGGCCTATCTTTCCAGTTTCTACGTCCAGTTCTTTTATCATTTCAAATAATTCTTTATTTTTATCAGTTATCAATACGATATCATCAGCGTATCTTAGATGGTTCAAGCGTTGTCCACAAATTTTTATACCTTTTTCTTCCCATTCTAATATTTTTAAAAGTGTCTTCAAGAGCCTGATTGAAAAGTTTCGGTGATATTGTATCACCGCTGTCTCACGCCTCTATTTATTTGTATTGATTTTGTTCCTTCATATACTTTAATGGTTGTTTTGGCTTTCTTATATATATTGCTATTAGTTCCGTATATCTGTGGTCAATTCTGCTGTTAATCAAAGAACTTTTCACTTCCCAATGTTCGACTTTGTGGAAAACCTTTTCGAAATCTATGAACGCCATATATAGAATAATGTGGTATTCATTTGCTCGTTCTATAAGTATTTTCATACTTAGAAAATGGTCACTTGTGCTGAATCCCTTTCTAAAACTAGCTTGTTCTTTCGACTGGTATCCATCGAATTTTGTCGTCAATCTATTGGTTAAAATTTTTCTTAGGAGTTTATACATTATATTGAGGAGTGTTATAGGACGGTAGTTTTTTATATCTGCTTAATCTCCTTTCTTGTGTAGAATAATGGTTGCTGATTCCTTCCAATTTGTTTGGGATTCTTTTTTCTTTTAATATCTTGTTAAAAAGGGGACGTAGAGTATTAATTACCGCTTTTCCACCATATTTCAGCATCTCTGCAGTTATTCCATCTTTTCCGGGCGATTTGTTGTTTTTCATTTCTTTTTTGGAAAGAACTTTTTTGGAAAGTGGAATAAAAATATTGATAGTAGTAGCCAGTCTTTTGGTAAGTGGCCAGTCATATATATGTTGCTAAATAGCTTCGTAAGCGCTGTGATTCCATTAGGTCTACTAAGATACTCTACTGTATCTTCCTGTTCGATTTGTCTCTGTTTTTTAATAAACTCTTCTGTGGATTCACTTATTTTCTCAGATATTTTAAGTTATTTACCACAAAATTGTTTTAGTTTTTAAGAGCAGTTACTATTTTGTTATTTACTTTTTTTACATCTTTGCTCTCTAAGTTTTAAAGGCCGTTCCCCACGTATTCTGCATATATAAAACGGTTTTCTGGGGATTTTCACTACGTTAGCTTCTTTCTTATTCAAAGTTTGCTGATTTCAATGGACATTTTTCTTTATCTTATTTTACTCATATTTTCGCGTGAAAATTACCAATTATTATTGCATAGTAAGCATTTGAATTATTTATTTCTTTGCAATATCTTCGTGAAATATGTATACTTATTCATTGCTATGTAAACATATTGGAGCATACGTCTGAAGGATTTAAATGTCTTATATCTAATTCAGTTTGATAATAACACTAGCTACTCTAGTGTTATTATTTACTTACATTGACATGACTGTCTGTTTTTCAATCTGCCTCCAGTAAGTTGTCGTTTCATGATTTCCGTGGTCTTCCTGCTGATCGTCTTTCTATTGGTGAACCGTCTCTTGCCGTCTTTACTACTCTATTTGTTGTCATTCTATTCTTCTATTTCTTACCTAGATCTTGATGTCCACCATCTCCACCTTGCATCTACGTCGTTGATCTGTACTTCTAGCTCTGTCCCATAGTGTCTTACCATCAATTTTTCCAAGTGATTTCATCTCTGCTGTTTTTAACATCCTTTTTGTCCTCTTCTGTCCTTTTGTCCTTTTCTTTTGTGTTTGGTCGTGTTTCTACCTATTTATCTAAATTATCTCTATGGTAATATTGATCTGATCACTTTATTGGTTCATTTGATATGCTTTTTTTGGAATGTTATAATTTTACTTTCCATCGACATAATCGTCTTAGTGTATATTAGTATATGCAATGGTCTAGTATTTGGCAGCCTTTATCAGTGCGAATATTTTAGCATTCACCTTTCTTCGCCCATCCAGTTGCTATCAAAATAAAAAAGGGCTTTAGACTTGCCAGGGACTAAGGGCCTTACTTCTCTATTTTAAAAATTAATTCGGGAAAACTGACCAGTAACCTACCACGACTAAATTAGGCAACAAATAAAAAAGAAAACACTAAAAAATAAATGAACTGAGACAGAGATCTATAGAGACGGACACTACAGGATATCGCGATGACCATTACACTCCCTCGGGGGGGTCAGGATTGAAGAGAAAGCCGCTGAATAAATCAGCTTTCAACTTTAGTTACACATTGCCTTATAGTGTTAAAGAAATAAAGTATTTTAGAATTGGCTTAATAGTATGAATTTATTAGAAATATATTTTAAGTTAATTAAAATAATTCCTATATATGAACATATAGAATCTAAAGATAAAAAATAACTTTTATTTTTTAATGAAACTAAAAGGAAAGTTTTACTTTTCCATCAAAGGCTACGTATACATCATATAAGTATGACATCATTTCATTCCTATTATAAAAAAGTTTGGAAATAAATAGAAAAAACCAAAAATGTTCACAACATTGAATCAAATTTTGTTGGCAGTTCGCTGGTCCTCACCGCTAGAAAACTTTTTATTCTCTCATCAAGAATGGCCTGTCGACTTAAATTATCTGTTAATTTTTCCCTTTGATGCAAGCCTGTAAATTGCAAAATTGACTTCAACTGGTAAGTACATGGTATTATTAGAAATGTAACATCGTCAAGAAATTTTATTGGTATTCAAATTGCGTATTTTTGTTTAATTTGCTTTTGTTGTAAGCTATTGAAGTAAGTTTAAATAATGACTAACTGTTAATCAACACTTTAAAAGAATATTCTTCGAACACAAGACATTCATTAAATAGGTACCTTTTGTAGCTCATCAAAAAAATCGTTATATCCAGACTCTACTAACTGAGAAGTAGGTTTTGAAAAGGAAGAGTTTATAATAAATAACAATTCCGTTTAGGATAAATACTTTTTGCCATTAATTCAATTAAAATGTTGTCTGATCTAAAACCATGGTTTTGACAGTGTTTAATTTAGAAAAATGGAAATTATATAAAGAAAAATGCAATGACCCATATTTATTTAATATTATACTAACAGACACATACACGCAATAAACAGTAAAAACAACATATAGAAAAAATTAATAAATAAAAGCCAGAACTGCTACTCAGAAGACCAAACAAATTATCTGACGTATTTATTCTTCCAGCTGTTAGATATTGTAATCCTCTTCGCATTTCCATGCTTTCTTCTCTTTAAGTTATTATTTCACTTGTTCTTCTTCTTTAAGTTCCATCTTCTATCGAAGGTTGGAAATCATCATGGCTATGCGGACTCTGTTGACTGCCGCTCTAAAAAGTTCTGCACTACTGCATTCAAATCATTTCCTTAAGTTGTTAAGCCAGGATATTCTTCGTCTTCCCACATTTCGCTTTCCTCGGATTTTGCCCTGCATAATAAGTTGTAATAATGCGTATTTTTGCCCTCTCATCACATGTCCCAAGTACTCAAGTTTTCGTCTTTTAATAGTTAATATTATTTCCGCCTCATTTCCTATCCTTCTAGTTACTTCCATGTCTGACATTCTTTGAATCCATGATATTCGTAGGATTCTTCTGTAACACCAAAATTCAAAAGGCGGCCAACTTATTCAGATGAACTTGTTTTAGTGTCCAAGCTTCTAAAACCATAAAGAAAAGTAGAGAACACGTAACATCGAAGCATTCACAGGCGTAGTTCTAACCTTATATCCCGACAACAAAGAAACTTTTTAAGTTTAATAAATGATGTACGTGCTATTTCAATACGTGTCTTAATTTCTTTGGTTTGGTCTACATCTGATGTTATCCATGTTCCTAAGAATTTATAGTTATTAAAACTCTCAATTGAAGTATCTTCAATAGTCAATTGGATATTTGCATGTGCAGATTTAGTCATGATCATGCATTTAGTTTTCTTTAAATTTATCTTCAGTCCGTACTCATGGCAGCGTTTATTAACGCGTTACATTACGTTCTGTAAATCATTGTTGTTATCCGTAATTATTACTGTATCGTCTGCAAAACGTAAGGTATTCAAAACTTCTCCATTGATAGATATACCTTCTATTGAGTCTGAGATCGCTTCTTGAAATACCGCTTCACTGCAGACATTGAAAAGTAGTGGGGACAGCACGCAACCCTAGCGGACTCCTCTCTGTATTTTGATATTTTAGGTGTACTGGCTGTCAACTCTTACCTTGGCAGTTTGATTCCAATATAAATTAAATATATAAATTTCACTTGTAATATTTAATAATCATAGATTTTTCTTTTGAAGGTAACATGATTTAACTAAGCTTAAATACAACATTTAGTTTTTATGTTAGTGGAATCCTCCAGGTAACTTTAAAACTGTGTGTTCTCCTTTTCAACGTAATGACCTGTCTGAGGTAAATACAGCGTTGAGCATGTATCTGTGTTATTAATTTTTTATTAACAATGAAAATGCATCTAATTAATAAGTATATTTAGCATATTTATTTAAACCTAAAAACTAAGAAAATTTGTAATCTGAATGCATAACAGTTTTTTGCCTTACACCAACTTATCATATACACATGCTCAGTTGATTTAGTTCTTTCTTCTTTTAGAGTCTTCGCATCTTGGGTTGGTTATTTTAAATGGACGTTCCGAATATACTAAGAAAAATATTCCCTACCAACCGGTTTCTAAGCGTATTTCTTCTTTCTCAACTGGCTTTACAACTTGGAGCAAAACTTCGCCGCATCCACTATAACACTCAATCTTCTTCGATCTTGCGCTTCTTTCCCATTGTTGTACCACAATCCTGTTTGCGTTATTTAGGTATCTACAATTACTTTTCTGATGCATCATGATGAGATACTGCAATTGATGGAAAAGAGAAGATTGTACAAGAACGTAGACATCGAAAAATATAAAGACATATATGGTGTAATTAGAAAGAAAATAAGAGAAGCCAAAGAAAAATGGTACTCAAACAAGTGTGAGGAAATAGAAGTACTATTGGAAAGGCATGATGACTTTAATCTACATAGGAAGGTAAAAGAACTGGCCGGCATCAGAAAAACAAACCACAGTAGTGTTCTATTAGACGAAAAAGGTAAAATTATCCTTGATAACAACAAGAAAATAGAAAGATGGAAACAATACATACAGGAATTATTTAAAGATGAGAGACAAACCAGAAAACATAGAACTATACAACAGTAGAGAAACGGGGCCCAGTATAACAAAAGAAGAAGTCATGCATGCAGTAAAATTGGCAAAAGATAATAAAGCTACAGGTCCTGATGAGATACCAGCGGAAATTATAAAATTAATCGCAGAAGATCAAATAGATATACTAAAAGACTTGTACAACACCATATATGATACAGGCGTCATTCCAAAAGAATGGCTTAAGTCGACGTTCGTGACTCTACCGAAAAAAGCTAACGCTAGAGAATGCTGTGACCATCGAACCATCAGCTTAATGAGCCACACTCTAAAGATATTCCTGAAAATTATACATCAAAGAATTTTCAGAAAACTGGAGCAAGATATTAGTAACACGCAGTTTGGCTTCAGAAACGCAATGGGTACAAGAGAGGCCTTGTTTGCCCTGAATGTATTGGCCCAAAGATGTATGGATGTTAACCAACCTCTTTATGTCTGTTTCCTTGATTACAATAAGGCATTTGACAAAGTCAGACATAATCGCCTCCTACAGCTACTTCAAGATAAAAATCTGGATATGAAAGATATTAGAATAAATATCAAACCTTTACTTTAATCAAGTTGCATCTGTAAAGGTTGGCAACGAACTATCAGAAGAAATAGAAATACAACGAGGGGTAAGGCAGGGATGCATATTGTCTCCGCTGCTTTTTAACCTCTATTCAGAAGAGGTAGTTCAGAAGGCACTAAAGGAAACATCAAGTGGAATTAAAGTCAACGGAGAACTTATAAATAACATCAGATACGCCGATGATACTTTAGTAATCGCAGAGTCAGTTGAAGAATTGCAGGTTCTGATAAATAAGATTGTAGACAGTAGCGAAGAGGCTGGACTTACTTTAAATATCAAAAAGACGAAATTCATGACCATCGCAAAGACACAACAACAGGACACGTTATGGATTAGGGACGAACTCGTTCAAAAGGTGAACAGATATACATACTTGGGAACAATCATAACCGAAAACAACGATTACACACAGGAAATCAAATCACGTATAGGAAAAGCCCGATCAACATTCAATACTATGAGAAAAGTACTTTGTAGCAATGATCTGAGTCTGCAACTTAAAGTACGAATGCTTAGATGTTATGTATTTTCTGTGTTATTATATGGAATGGAGGCTTGGACGCTTAAAAAAGATATAAGTAACAGAATAGAAGCGTTTGAGATGTGGGCTTATAGAAGAATTTTAAAAATAAGTTGGATCGATAAGGTTACGAACAACGACGTTTTAAAAAGAATGAACAAGGAAAAGGAGATATTAAATACAATTAAAATAAGAAAATTGCAGTATCTGGGTCATGTCATGAGAGGTGAGAGATATGAGTTGCTGCAGATCATTATACAGGGAAAGATACTGGGCAGAAGAAGCATAGGCCGACGACGTGTATCCTGGCTAAACAATTTGAGGCAGTGGTACAATTGTAACTCTGTTGAGCTGTTTAGAGCAGCAGTGTCAAAGGTGAAGATAGCCGTGATGATAGCCAACCTTCTTAAAGGAGACGGCACTTAAAGAAGAAGAATTACTTTTCTAGATGCATTTCCATAACTTCAGGCCATAACTCCTCGTTGGTTTCAAAATCTGTTTGTAGATAAGTACCTGGTTCTGGATGTTTGTCACTGTTTTTGTCATATTTATTTTTAGACCGACGTATTGAAAGCTGTCTGCGAGTTTCTTCATCATAATTTGTAATTTCTCGAATGTGCTCGCTATAATTACTTTATCGTCAGAGAATCTGAGGTGGTTTAACTTATTACCATTAACATTGACACCGTATGCTGACCAATTTGTAGTTTTGAAGACGTCTTCTGGGGCTAGATTAAAAAGCTCATAAACAGTTTGTATACTTGACTAAGTAAGGATATAGGTATATAATTATTTAGGTCAGATTTGTCCCCTTTTTGGTGTAAGATTATTACTAGACTCTTCTTCCAGTCTTTAGGGATTTTACTGTTATGGAGACATATATTAAGTAGCTCTGTTAGTGTATGGATTATAACTACCTTGCTTGTTTTCAAGAGCTTGGCAATTGTGCCGTTGTGTCTTGGGGCTTTATTATTTTTTAGCTCTTCTAAAGCTCTTTCTATTTCGAATCCCTCTATATTTGGTAGCACCTTTAATATCTTACATTTATTTTTTTTATTTTTTTATTATTTATTTGACGTTCTTCTTTGTTGATTTATTGGCTTTGTGAGCTCTACAAGGTTTTGTAGAAGTCTTCGACTATATTTGTTATTTTATTTTTGTCCTTCTCTTCATGTTTAATTTTGATAATTTTTTAGATGTCTTAGATATTTTAGGCCTCTGTTGTGTTTAATGACTTGCTTTATTAAGTTCTTGTTTAATTTTTTAAGGTTGCATTTTAGATCTTTTTAATTGTTTTATTAAGTTCTTTCTTTCATTAGTTGTTTAGTTGCGTTGTTTATTTTGTCTTTTTAGTTCTTGCTTTCTTTGCGACCTGAAATCCGGCTTCAAGAAGGTTTTTATTTATGTTTTTGCAAATGTCGTTAATTGGGTCTTGATTATGTGAAGAAGCTGATTCGAACTTACCCACTAAGACCGTTTGTTCTTACTTTGAAGGCGTCTATTCGCGTTTTTTATTTCATAGAAGTGATCCCAAGTATCCTGAATATTGCAACCCAAATAGCATATTTTTCCCACTCTTTCTAACGGTGTATCGTTAATTGTAATTTGGGCGTTATGCCGGTATTCTTACTAATGATCATTATATTTGTTTTCTTGCAATTTAGTTTTAGGCCATATTTGTTGCATGCCTCTACAACGTTATTCATCATCCTTTGGAGCCCCTGCGCACTATCTGCCAGCAACACTGTATCTAATGTTGTTTATAAGTTAGCCATTTACAGTAATCCCATCTTCTGATTCGTCCAAGGCCTCTCTAAAGATGTTTTCAGAGTATATGTTAAATAATGCCGGTGACAATATGCAACCCTGTCTAACTTCGTTTTCGACTGTAAAGATCTCGGATAGTTCATTTTCTAATCGTACTGTTGCTTTTTGTTAGAGATATAAGTTTGAGATCAGTCTTATATCCTTACCATCGAGTCCTGATGTTTTTAGGATATTAGTTTAGGATGATATTAGTTTCCCATGAGGGACTTTATCAAATGCCTTCTCGAAATCAATGAAACATGCATACACATCGCAGTTGACATTCCTGTCTCTCTGTATTAGAACTTGCAAACTAAAAGGTGCTTCTTTCGTTCCGAGTCCTGCTCTGAATCCAAATTGAACTTCACTTCAATTGTTTTTTTTTTAAAGATTTGTTTTCTCTTGGTTCATGTTAATATTTATTTTCGTTCTAACTATACGATGGTCACTATCAGTTGTTATGTTCGCTGTAACGCCTTCAAATATTCCTTTGTTATTTGGGAGAAGATAGTCTATTTAATTTTTGGTAGTTCTGTGAAACAATGGAAAGGAAGACTTGAGGAAGACTTGAAGAGGCTTATGTTCAGATGTGGACGTAAATGGCTAGATGTGGACGTAAATGTTGCCTGAATACCCTTCACCTTTTTTTAACTTCTAATAATCCAATTATATCCCAATTCACGTTCCTCCATCCCTTTTTTAGTTCGTACAGTTTTTCATCTTTTGCCATGAAACGTATATTGTTCTTCTCCAATGTCGACTTGCCCCCTATATCAGAATCATTGAGAAAGACTATTGCTTCGGTGTGGAATTGTGGAATAAAATTCCTACCCTTCGATACTTTCGGCGCCTCTCTTAAAATCGACATTTTTCATTTTCTTTAGAGGTTTTGACCATCCCATAACGCTGGCCAGATATTTTGGTGGGGTAGAAGAATTTGTAATGTCAACCAATACCTCTCGGTGGGCAAAACTCTACCAAACAATAATACACGCAGTCCTAACATTTGGGTTTAAAGGATTCTAACAAAAAGAATTGAAAATATGTTAGGATGAGTTTATAGAAAAATATCAAGGCAAAGTGAGTGGTATATTGGAGTTGGAGAAGACGATACAACTTCAAACTTTTACGATATACCAGGAAGAAGATACAGTAAAATTTATTAAGATAGGACATCTGAGTTGGGTAGAGCATGTAATGCGAATGGAACAAAAATGACGCACCTAAAAGTCGCTTGTTAAATGCCCATTGGTCAGAAAAGAAAAGGAAGACCCAGAAGAGGGTTCCTTGATAACATTGATGAAGACATGAGAAATATGGGAACACGTTTACAATAAATGGTAAAAACGATGCATATAATGTGATATTTTTATATTTATACGAAAACATTAACCTAGTTATGAGCATTTTTAAAGCAGCATTGCTAAGTTCATTCATTAATCTGAGTTCAGAGTCTTCCAAAGCGCCTAGAGTATTTTTGTGTATCGAGCAGAAGGCTTTAGTAATCTTTTTTGATGCCTTGGCAGTCAAAGCGAAGTTACTTTGTTGTACCTTGTCAGTTGCTTAATGAACTATATGCAGATCCAAGCTATTACCGACTCGTAAGTTAAAGACTCAGAGCCTTTAATGTAGCTTGGTTATTTGAGACAATAAATTTTTCTAAATTAGGCCTCTCTCAGGAGCTTCTGAGCAAAAAAATTGATTGCTAGCAGTTTTGCCTAAAATATTTTGGTGGTATTGAACAGAACCAGTTATTCATTTTTCTACTTCCTCTTATGTTTTGGACCAATCAGTATAAAACGCAAAGCATAGAGCACCTCTTGTAATTTGTACAATTTCGTTTTGTGTAAACTCTGACTTGTTTATACAGTACTATTTTATACTGTCTGACTTCTGCGTTGTCTGTACTTTCGGGTAGCGAAGATACCAACTTACAAGGGGCTCATGATACAAATCAAGGGCTATCAAGGGTTGCGTTTCTCTGCATATGTTAGCAGTAAAAAGGAGACCCCTCTATGAGAGAACACAACATTTGATAGAGAACAGCCATAAAAAAAAGAAAAACGGGAAAGATCAATGAAAAAATGTCAAGATTGGAACACAATAGAAGATGTTGCTCATTGGACTAGGATACTGATTCCGAGCCTAAGGGATTGTGTGGACTGTAGGGTGAGTAATACTCCGACACTATTACTCAAACAACACTGGAGTGTAGTAGATAGACAGTGGAGAGAAATAGAATCTATATGTAAAAATCCACCCATCGCACTTTCGGAGTACGGCACGTGCAACAGTCAACTGCGCACAAGTTGGAGGGGATGGTTTTGGTTGGTAGGCCGGATAACAGAAAGGCATCTGTTTTCAGGACCTCCTGTCAGGAGAAAATGGATTCGAATGTACTCCTGTATCCTGAATCCAATACACGCCAACTATTTCTAAGATGGGTTAACTTGATACGGTTTTTAGAAATTTCCACCCTCAGAAAAGAAAAAGATGGTATGTACAATTAAAGATAAGTTTAACTTCCTACTTCCCATTTACTTAAAAACAAATACATGGAATACGTTTATAAAAAAGAAACATTTTAATTTTAAGTATAATAATTTATGAAAAAATATCGAAACGGTCTTATATTTTTATATAACGCATCGCAAAAAAGTCATGTAAAAAAAAGAAAAAATGATCTGAATAGGTGCATACTAAAAAGATATAAGTATCTATATTCTTATAGATATAGTTTCCCTGAAATCACTGAAATTTTAAAAGGAATACTTCACTAAAAGGATGTCAAAAGATCTTATGGCATTGTGACCTACTATACAATCTTAGATACTAGAATGTACATACAATAGAACAATGCCTAGAACTCCATAGGCATACATACAATTAGAATAAAAATATAACGATAAATTTGTAGGTTAGTGCGTTTTTTGCAGGAGATATATGCTATATAGAGGTATAGGGCGATTTTGAGCAACATTCTCAACATATCACGAAGCAGAAATAGTACGGCATTATATTGATCTTAACAAGAAGTTTTTTGGCCTTACTTTAAAATCTCTAAGATTTTTTTTATACAAATATGTGGAGAGAAACAATATTCCCCATAAGTTACTCTGTTACACAGAGCTTGCAGAAAGTGATTTTACTCGTAATTGTATGAAAAGAAATAGGATATGAAGGAATTAGAAATGTAATCGAGAGATTTGGAAGAGGAGCATGCCTTGGACCGGGAGGATTGGCGGAGGAGAACGGGAATGCATGCATAGATGTCTTCAAAATGTATTGTATTTACAAGTTGGATCCTGTAATATATATATATATATATATATAATATATATATATATATATATTATATATATATATATATATATATATAGGATGTCTCTTCATGTTCCCCCAAAAACATGTGTTGTCAGAACAATGGCGTTAAACAAGGATCAACATTCTCAATATTGTGCTAATTTAGAGACAATTCTAAGACAAAAAATTCAGCTTTGGTCCAAGTCACATTTTTAATGTTCAAACAGGAGTTCAAACGATTGAAAATATTCTTACAAAGCATGTACGCGTATCTTTAGCTGAGAAAAAGAGAAGTCGATAAGCAGCGGAGCAAGATCAAACAACTCAAGTCTTCCGAGCTACTAAGATCTATTCCTCCAACACAAATATTTTCTCTTAGGTTGATTTTCTATAATCAGAGGTTTCAAATCAACCACCGGATAAATAGCCATATGATGATGATCGACAGTTAATATGTAATATTAGCGAAAATCAGTTAAATAATTTGCTTTCTGTTTCAGAACATATTATTTATGATCAACAGTTCACTTCAGGTTTAATTGCCCCAGAAGCAGATCGCGATGTATTACACAAGTCCCAACATGAAATTACACCCTTTACAAGAGGAGATTATTTTTCTTGTCAAACTCAAATATCATCTACCAAAGGTATGCTTCCTCTACCTTAAATAAAATTGAAAAGAAAGCGTATAAAAAAACGGATTAGAAACATTAAAATAGGATTGAGGTGCTGACTTTAACACCTACTTAAGAGCGTTTGAAGAAGAAAAAATCTGAAAAGGATAAACAACTGAGTGAAAAGGTAATATGAGCTTTAAAACGACAAAAGCATCTGAAATAGAAAATGAAAAAATACTCTTTTTCTACTATAATCCCAAAAAGGAAAAATAAGAACTTCAAATAACAATACTCTTCGAATCCGATGCCTATTATTCCATTCACAATAGTAGTGCTGAGTACGATTTTTTTTTTTTTTTTGAAGAGAAGGTTAATGTCCAGGAAGAAGAGATTGATAACTCACTGCAAGGCACTGAATCAACAATTATACCAAATAAATATGAAGTAGTTAAGGATTAAGAAAAAAAATTATTTCCATACTTACGTAGTTAAGATTATTGCTGTCTATCTAGAAGATTGTGATGCAGTATTTTATGGACCTTCACCAACTACTTACAAGTTTGCAAAATCAAACGAAGAGTCTTTCATTGATAATAAGGATATACTTTTAAGATTGTAAAAGAGTGCTGAAATGAATTATTCAAGATTTCATAATGTCATTTTTTCTGACTAGTTTTACTATGTATTAAAATAACTATGACTTTTAAAGAAATATTTTTTTTTATTTTTGTAAGAGAAGAAGCTTATTATTGGTTAATAAAAGCATGTTTATTGCATTATTATAAGCATTTCTGAACTTTTACCACGATAAGGGTAAAAATCCCACACCGCGGGGACTTACCCCATTTTAAGGAGCAAATCTCAGCAAATGCTTTTCTGCATAAAAGTCTAATTTTGTGGAAAACCAATAGTCAGATACAGCATATATAAACAATGTTAAATAATAAATTACCCAGCTATTTATATATTAATTGAAATAAGGTTGAATGCTCGAATAAATGAACTTTGAAAAATAAGGCTATTATCGAGCACAAGTTAATTAAAATCTAGCCCAAGTACTTTCGCTTAAAATAGCATCTTCAGGGGCATTTCGTCAAATATAATTATTCCTTATCAAATAAATTCCTTATAAAATATCATTTCCCTCCAGATACTGACAAAGAATGTAGCGTAGAATCTTTTAAGTAATTTTAAACTGTTTGTCCTCGTTTTAGTGTAGTGTTTTGTACAATTTTATGTCATTATTAATGTTTCCACATTCTACGCTTGCCGGATAGTTTATATTTGACGAAATGCCCCTGAAGATGCTATTTTAAGCGAAAGTACTTGGGCTAGATTTAATTAACTTGTGCTCGATAATAGCCTTATTCTTCAAAGTTCATTTATATATTAATTTTTAAAAAATACTTATCGTACTTCTCACTAATTTTTTTTTTAATTTCTGTGTAAAGAAGATATATACATGTAGTATCTTGACGATCTTACATTTTAATAGATTTTTTTAACAAGTATTTACATGTTACAATTTTAAAAACTTGTTTTAAATATTTTTCTTAGGAATTTAGGAAGTCATTAACTTATGAACTAATCCAAATATTTTATACAAGTTTTATATGTACAGCAAAAGAAATTTACATCAACTTAAGTACTCACTTTAATCACAACATTCGTTATTTTGCGTGTAGAAATTTACTAAAACATCTACAAATGGAGAATAAAAGAACAATTTTTTCTAAAGTTATGGGAGCAACAACCTCAAAGAGTCGAAATCTATTCTAAACTACCCTAAATAGAAACTACCAAGTGTGTCTTACCTTTCTCACTATCTCTTTCATCACTACCGTATTCTGGAGTGGACTTCAGATCTTCTTCTGAACTGGAATAATTATGAAGTTGCACTTGGGGTGGGGCGTGTTGTTGATGCTTTTTTGTTGAACCGCTTCGTTTGTGTTTTTTATTAGCACTCGCCATGGGTTGGACCCTTTGCTGGGAATGCTCCATTTGAACGGGTTCAGCCTCTTGTTCTGGATACCTGAAAAAATAATTTATGCGAATTAGTAATTCGTTTAATATAAAATTTTAGAATTCTTTTTAAAACAATATTTTACAAATAATACACACAAAACTGTGTTATAACGATTTTGCCTAGATTAAGTCGTATTTGAATAACAGCGAGATTTATGACATCCCCATCCACATCATCCTTCCAACGCTTTCTCGCTCTTCCAATGCTCGCTTTTCCTAAATTCTTCCATTTAACCTTCTGTCGGGCGCCGCAGTCTTTAAACCAAAAGAAATGGGTGCGTCGGGCCAAAATAATAACAACTTAATTTAATACTATGCATTTACTATACAGTATTATGCGAATTAATGTGAAAAAACAGAATTAATTTGTAAATATGACTTATTTGAAGTTACAGTACACAAAAGAAATACACCTATAACATTAACCAATAATGAAGGTCATGCACTATCCCTAGAACACGAAGTAATGGAGGAATGGGATAACTACATTAAAGCATTATTTAAGGATGATCGAGGATCACTACCTAACTTAAGTGCAAATACAGGACCATCAATCTTAAAAGCTGAAGTGGAAAAAGCCGTACACCAAGCCAAAAACAACAAAGCCAGTGGACCAGATCAAATATACAGCGAATGGCTAAAATTACTCTCAAATGACAATATAAAAGAACTCACTGTACTTTTTAATCAAATATATGATACCAGTGAAATTCCATCGGACTGGTTAAAATCGATCTTTATTCCTCTACTTAAGAAACCAAACGTTAAGAAATGTAGCGACTGTAGACTCATTAGTTTAATGAGCCATGCCGTTAAAATACTGTTGCATATTCTTCTAAACCGAATTAACAAGTGCGAAGAAATAATTATTCAAGAGCAGTTCGGGTTCCGGAGGTGCCTTGGAACTAGAGAAGCACTATTTTCTATGCAAACACTCCTTCAACGATGTTTGGAGGTAAGAAAACCCGAACATATGTGCTTCATTGATTTTTAAAAGGCATTTGATGGCGTTCAGCATACCAGACTAATTACCGCCTTGCAGAGCATCCAACTAGATGAGAAAGACATTAAAACTTATTGCCAAACTTTACTGGAACCAAACAGACATTATTAATACCAACAACAAAGAATTAAAGCCAATCAGTATTGAACGAGGCATAAGACAAGGCTGTATCCTATCTCCCACCCTCTTTAACGTGTATTCTGAGAATCTATTTAGGGAAGCTTTAAAAGATCAAAAAGGAATTATCATAGGAGGAGAAATAATTAACAACATACGGTACGCCGACGATACTGTGATTCTAGCTGAAAACATCGACGATCTGCAGGAGCTAATCAATAGGACCAAGATATGAGTTCCTTCGGCTAATTCTCAACGGTAAAATCGAAGAAAAGAAATGGATAGGACGGAAGAAACTCTCTTATTTGAGGAATTTACGGCAGTGGACAGGTTTGACAGCGGGCCAATTGCTACACGTAGCGCAAGACCAAGATCAGTATAACAATATTGTAAGCATAGTAGTCGCCGACGTTCCGTAGGGATATGGCACTCTAAGAAGAAGATGATTTATTTAGGCCAAAGGTAAATTTACGTACACTTACAAGAGATTTTTTCATTAATTAGTATTTAATCTGTCCCTCTTTTTTTTATGACTTCCTGGAGTCTTCTGGTCATGGAATCTGTAAGTTTTTTGCAATTGTTTGTGATTGCTTCATCTCTAAACCACACCTTAATCAGTGCTTCCACCATTGTTTTTGTCGTACAGTCAAATTTTGCAGTTTAGCCTTACATATTGCCCACTAATTTTCAATAATATTAAGGTTAGGTGAATTCCCAGGTCAATCAAGAAGGGTAATATTATTATCCTTAAAGTATTTCATCATAACCTTCGATACATGGCAAGGAGCTGAATATTGTTGAAAAATTGCAGTCCCTTCGGCCTGTACTTTGGTAAGCTCTATAGCTAAGCGTTGCCCTAGCATGGCTTTGTACTTTTCACCGTTCATCATACCTTCAATTGAAATAAGAGTATGAAAATCAGCCACAGAACATTTTTTTGATGGGATGTTTAACTGTTTGGTTAATATGGCTATCTGAAAATGACTCATTGGCTGCCTTTCGTACGAAATCTGATCGCTGGCCCTGCATTAGGAAGTGGATCACATTAGAAAATAACACTTTTCTCCAATCTTCTGCACTCTAATGAGCGTATTTTTTGCCCAATTTATTCTTTTTTTTATCATAGGCGTTGTCAGAAGTTGTTTCTTCTTCGGTCTCACAGCTCTTCTCCTCCCTCCTTTTAAGAGACGTCTGCGTACCGTTGAGCAGTGAATTTTTATTCCAGCCCTTTCTAAATCTTGCTGTAGGTCATAACTTGTTTTTTTGGGATGAAGTTTGCTATCGCGCAAAAGAAAGGTTTAATCTCGAGGAGTAGTCTTCCGTTTTCTTCCACATTTTACTTTCCGCTGCACTTCAATTGACCCTGTTTCCTTTTTTTGTTTAATGATTTTGTTTACTGCACCCAAACTTACACAACACTTGTTTGCAATGTCCTCCTGAGTCATTGGTGTATGCTCACTAAGTGTTATGATCCTTTCTCTTTTTCTAGGAGTGATATCCCTATTAAACAGTTATAACTGATTGCACAGTTAAATCAATGAAAATAACACCAACTTGCACATAACCTGAGATACAACAAAATATAATAATGATATAAAACACAAAGCACCTGTTTTGAACAATATACTAATAAGGTTTTGAGGTTATGTTGTTTTTGACAAAACAGTTGACAGAATACGCACAACAGGTGTGCCAAATTATGAAATCTGAATTTCGATCTCTGTTCACATTAATTTGCACAATACTGTATGTCATCCATGTACATACTAAACAAACATAAAAAACTTGAAAATTCATTCAATTACAAATCATTAACGCAAAAGATAACTATTTAACTTTTTCTAAAATCTGAAGTAGTACTCCTAAAAAAGCATTAAGTTATGTATTATACCCCTCCCTCATTTATGTCATCTTGTGGTATTTCTGTAAATATCTAACTGCAAATATTGCAAAAGCTGTTTATGTGAATCAGACAAATGAGTTTCTTACATTTTTTGGGGTTCAAAAGGGTAGTGAAGCGCAATATAAGATGCTGTTTCAAGTTAGCATTCTCTAGCTTCTCCTACTCAATTCCTATCTTCACCTTCACGAAGTACGGCTTGGGCTGCACGGGTAGACTCTAGAAAAACCTGAGCAACCTTGCTGGAGATTGGGTAACCAACCCTAATGGAAGGCAGAGTCAGGGCTGACGAGGAAAGGAGAAATGGTCCTCCGAAAGGGGGTTGGTGAGCAGGGTTAGCAGCCTACCTACTGTCAAAAAAATCAATACTCATAGAACCGAACAGAAGTCTCGGAATTGAACGAACCACACAAGAAAAAGGACAAAGAGACCAACTAATCTAGCAATTAGCCCTTGGATATAATAGTGTTCCCTTTTTAGACATGAGTGTCATTAGAATGGGAGATAACACCCTAACCACAAGTTGGTATAGAAAACCGATGGCCTCTAATAGGTTCCCTAACTAACATTCCTGTAATCCTATGAAATATAAATTAAACCTTATTAAAGCTCTAAGCTGCCGATTAAATAAATTGACACATCCGATTAATCGAAGGGAATCCCTTAAATTATTGACAAATATTCTAATTGAGAATTCATATCCTTCTTCTATCATTAATAAATACCTTTACTCACAAAGTTATGGATCCTCGTTTGATGACATACCCAATGGTGACCAACTTAGAACCATATCAAATAATTCAATTCATAGCATTGTTCTGCCTGATACTGATCTTGGGAATCCTACCACCCATTACTCATCTTTACCTTATTTTCCTCAAGTTACTGAGAAACTTATTAAACTGTATAAACAGAATAACATACCTGTCAAAATTGCGGTCAAGAACGCTAAGACTGTTAGACATTTGTTTTCAAAAACTAACACACCCTTGTCCACTTTGGAACAAGTTAACACCATTTATCATATTCCGTGTGCCGAGTGTGATTCATGTTATATTGGTCAAAATGGGAGATCATTAAAAGGTCGTCTCACTACACATCTTAGTGACATTATTCTAGCAAAGCACACTTGTGCTATCAATACTACATGCCATCAGTACTAAACATAAGGTGGATTTTAATGAAGTTAAGATTCTTGGCACTGAACGCGATCTCGTTAAAAGACAGTTTTTGGAAAAATTTTGGAAAAAATTTTGTTCAATTCTTAAACACCCAAATGCTCTGAACAAGAGAACTGACATAAATAACTTGAGCCAAATGTATCATGCTTTAATTTTGCAGAATTAGGCTTAACGAGCTATTTACTATATAATTGTCTTGTAAGGTGTACTTTTTTAACACATTTGTTTATTAAATAATTTAAAATATAATTAACATATTACAATAAAATAAATTCATAACATAAATAAAATATTTCAATACTTTTACTTAACTCATATATACTTATGCAACTCACATTGCATTTACTTGTTTCCTATACACAGATTAGTGTAAATTGTTTAATGAATAAATATCAATACAAATAATGTAATTAATAGAATCTCCCACAAATTACAGTTCCAAGTGACTGAACCTTGGACTGTTGGAAATTATTATCGTTGATCACCTGTGGCTGAGTATCCAGCTGCAACGTTGACGGTTTATATATATATATATATATATATATATATATATATATATATATATATATATATATATAGACTGATTGATGGGAGGAATTGATGTTATCAATACCAGTTTCTTTCATTGTTTGGTCTCTTACAGACGGGTTATCACCCAAACTCATTTGAATTTTCAAATGCACTGCCCTATAAATTGGGTTGGTATTACAACCTTGTAGTTCTGTCTTAGTTTTCAAGACCTCAAGGTTGGCTGTCTTTTCACGCTGTTGGCGCTATCTGTTTCAATTAACGCCATTTTACCGGCGGCAGTTGTGAGGCTCTGATTGGTAACTTCATTATGCACTATAATTTTTTAAATTTTAATACTAATTCCTTTAATAATGCTACCAAAGGTTAAAATCAAACCATAATTTTTGCTTATATAGTTGGAAGTGAATCTATGATATTCTTAGTTCTTCATTTACTACTTAATGTTATAATATAATAAAAAAATATTACATGTACATTAGACCACATGTTCTTTTGCTGTGCTAATTTTTAATAAGTTGCTAATCTTACTTTTTTAATATCATTGATTGCTACATGTCTTTTTAAGGTAACACTTGAAACATTTTTTCCATGATTGTGTGGTTCTAATATTGTAATTTTCAGATGAACTGATGATGCTTTCATAATACGAAAGCGAAACGTTTTCAAAATGGATAAAGTAGTCTATCAACTTTGCCTTTTTATTTCTCCACCTTGAGACCGATATAAGAACCCACCACTCGTCTGAGTGATCCTTATCATATATATATATATATATATATATATATATATATATATATATATATATATATATATATATATATATATATACGAATATATTGGTTACCCTTTTCTCCAAACAATAAACTTCTTTTGCTTTATTAAACCATTACGTTTATATTTACCGACTACGCTCATAAATGTTTGATTATATCTAGATTATCAGCGTATTATAATATATTTATGATTAATTTTCTTGTTATTACATTCGTAAAACTTTACACCTCTATGTTGCTTTTCCGCTATTTGAATTAAATACTAGTTTATCTGGTATCTTTGTTACATCTAACGGATTAAGGCTAATAAGTCATAAACACGGTCACTTGCGTGATACCGATAACCAAATTTTGTATTATGAGGTCCTGCTTAAGTCGGTGATAAACTAAATCAAAATACCATGTTTTATATATTTTATTAAAGTCTACTATAACCGAAATAATATTCTAGTGGATAGAAATATTAAGTCGCTTAAAAGTCTTTAGTTAATACAAAAAAAATTGTACCTAACTAAACTTACATATTTAAAAAAAAAAATTGTACCTAACTAAACTTACATATTAACACAATATATAGAACTGGAATAATACCTAGGGAATGGCTCCGTTCGACCTTTATACTACTGCCAAAAAAGGCAAAAACAAAGGAATGCAACGAATATCGTACGATAGCTTTGATGAGTCATGCTCTAAAACTGTTCTTAAAAATAATCCATAATAGTATCTATAGAAAATTAGACGTAGACATCAGTAACACTCAGATGGGATTCAGAAAAGGGCTGGGTACAAGGGAGGCTCTGTTTGCAATGAACGTTCTCTTACAGAGATGCTTAGACATGAACCAAGAAATTTACGCCTGCTTTATTGATTTCGAAAAGGCCTTTGACAAAGTACAAGATGAACCACTAAGACAAGTTCTAATAAAGAAAAATATAGACTAATTGAGGGCAGACTAACAGAAAAAATTCAAATCCGTCGAGGAGTCCGGCAGGGATGTATCTTATCGCCACTTTTATTTAATCTGTATAGTGAAGCTATCTGTGAACAAGCACTTGAGAAAGAAGATCTTGGTCTAATAATAAATGGTGAGACGATCAACAATATAAGGTATGCTGACGATACAGTTCTCCTAACGGGAACGCTAGTAGAACTACAACATCTCGTTCAAAGTCTCAATATATACTGTAACAGTTACGGCTTGAAAATTAATTTGAAAAAAACTAAATTTATGGTAATCACAAAATCAAAGAACATCAGAGCTAATCTTGTAATAGACAATACAACGATTGAGCGTGTGCCCTGTTATAAATATCTAGGTGCTTGGATCACAGACGATACTGATCAAACAAAAGAGATTATATGTAGAATAGAAATCGCTAGATCAGTCTTTAATAGAATGCGCAAACTCTTTTGCAATCGTGATATCAATATAAAGTTACGAATACGAATGCTGCGGTGTTATGTCTTTTCTACCCTGTTATATGGAGTTGAGGCTTGGACACTAAAACAGTTAACCATAAAAAACATCGAAGCTTTCGAGATGTGGTGCTATAGGCGCATTCTCAGAATATCATGGATGGACCGCGTCACTAACACGCAAGTACTCCAAACTTTAGACAAAAGATGCGAAATTCTAAATGAGATAAAAACTAGAAAGATGGAATACTTGGGGCACATTGTGAGAGGTAAAAAGTACGAACTTTTAAGAAACATCATGCAGGGCAAAATTAAGGGCAAAAGAAATGTGGGAAGAAGAAAAATATCGTGGCTTCGTAATCTACGTGAATGGTTCGGGTGTAGTTCGATTGAACTTTTTAGGCGCGCTGCTAACAAAGTCGCAGTGGCCATGATGATTTTCAATCTCCGCTAGGAGTGGCACGAGAAGAAGAAACTTACATATATTATAGTTGGCTATTTGTTCACCATGATATTTAACAATATTCATTGGATTTTACAAAAATCGTAAAACAGGTCGATTTTTATTCCAAAGGAGATACCGTTTAACGATATAAATATCTGCCATTTGTCAACCACCTCCCTTCCAGTATCACAAATTTTTTTATTGAAAATAAGGAATATAATATGTGTGGCTTACCGTCTTGGTACAAGATGCGGATGCGTTCTCATCAGTCCTTCCAACTCTCCTTGATAAAATCGAGGATCCTCCTCATTAAATTGTTGGTACCTTTCACAAGAAGGTGCCCTTGGTTCTTGTTCTGAATATTGTCTCCTTAACAAGCTACCTGATCTTTGAAGAGGTTGATTTTCTTTTTCGGCTGCTGAATGCGCTCGTTCTAATTTCGGCCTTTTATCAGATGGCGCTTGTTGCAGTTGAGGCAAATCAGGGTCTGCATTTGGACCACCAAACATCCACTGTCCAGTTTTGCTAAGAAGTTCTTGCTTTTTTCGACAGAGGATGCAAATCCAAACTACCTGAAATATTTAAACGAGATATGTATTAATTCAGGATTACTATTTAATAATGTGAAATAAATCAATAATAATATTGATATTTTTAATCAATTGAAAAGTAAATGGTCATAATTATGTGAAAAAATTAAGTTAGGCCATCGATTTGGAGTTTCTTCATTATAAAAATGATGTGCGCCCTATCCTCCATGGTACGGCATGCTGGACGAGCCATACAGTATGTAGTGAACATCCCGAGGTATGAGCGGGAACACCAAGTGTGTTAATATTCATACGCTTATCAAACGCACCTGGCGGATTAAAGCGACCTTCACGTTTCAACTTGTGTTAAGTAAAATGTCTTTAATATTTCCTATCAACCGCTCTTGGCTAACTCTTAATTCTTCTGACTCTGAACTTAGGTGTCCAAGAACAGACGGGTTACTATATTTCCTTCTACTATATATTCTTGCCTAATTGAGTAAACCCTAACAGACCTGGTCTTCCTGGTAGGGATTTGGACGTAAGCCTGTTTCTCTACAACTGCAAAAAAATTTAAAATCCAGACTCGGAATAAGAACGAGAAAAACGAAGACGACATAGTAAAAGAACAAGGACTTTTAATATAAATGAGATACCCAAGGGTATGGAACCAAGTTAGACGGAGTCTTAGCAGAAGTACAAAAAATAAAATCAGATATCACAGTTCTTACAAAAACAAAAAAAGATAAGGTAACAAAAAAGTAGAAGGTTTTATACACATTTATAGGGGAGTAGCGAAAGACAAGAGAGCAAAAGCGGTTATATCAATATTGATAAAAAGAGACTTCAAAGGAAACCTGAAAAGCTGGGGACAAATTAATAAGAGAGTTATAAGAGTATCTGTTACATAAAAAGGCCACGATCTCGAGATCATTGGAATATATGCGCCATCAGAAAATACTGCAAAAACAGATAAACAAATATTGCACTAAACGTTATCAGAACTTATTGAAAACATAAATGGCCGCAAAAAATTATGCTGTTGGGAGATTTGAATGCTCGAACAGGAAAAAAATTAAATAACAAAGACGTAGCAAATATGGAGATGCTAAAATAACTGAAAATTGGGATCAGTTAATCGAATTCTGCGAACAGCACTCTCTGAAAATCCTTAACGGGTTATACCAACATAAAAACAAACACTTAATACAGCTCCAACCAACTTAAAACACCAAGTCAATTATAGATTATGCTATCACGCAACAAGAAACACACACACAATTGGAAGACGTAAGAGTGTTAAGATGACCAAAGTGCGTAACTGACTATAGTGTATTTTTATGTATGAGAGAGTAATAAAACAATAAATTATGTATGCAAATCCCTAAACTGTTGATACGGGTGACTCAATGAAAAACAGATATTTGTCAACAAGTTTACAGAAGTATATAGGAAAACAATTTTAAATTGAGTATGACCACCAGGTATAAAGTTTGGAGCAGAATAGAATACAATAGTTGTGAGGGTTACTAATCCCTAAATAAGGTTGTCAGTGTCGGAATGATGGAGGTTAACAGGTACTAATGAATTTGCAAGAAATGTAAGATGTTTATTTTATTGGTTATATATAACCAATAAAAGTTTAATAAGTACCTACCTATATAGAAGGACTGCCCACAACCAAGTGGTTAAAAAAAGACTTGCAGAATTGGCTGAGTTCAAAAAATATTACGTACCATCCCGGATCTATAATAAAGGAACTTTATTCGTTGTGTGCCCTTCATAAAGAAAAATTTAAAAAATACGAAATTGATGAAATTGCCAAAAATTATGGAATGACAGTACTTAGATCCCCACCATATCATTGTGAATTAAACCCGATTGAACTGGTATGGGCACAGATAAAGAGTGAAGTTTCAAGAAAAAATACCACTTTTAAAATTCATGATGTTAAACAGTTGTTTTTGGAGGCCGTAAATAATGTAAAACCTGAAAACTGGGAAAAGGCAGTAAATCACACTATTAAAGAAGAGGAAAAAATGTGGAAGCTGGACAATATTACTGATAAAATGATCGAGCCAGTTATTATAAATCTTGGTTCTGAAAGTTCATCTTCTGAATCTGATTTGGATTTGTAACAAGTAGCTGTAAGTTTTATATTAATATTTTTATTCATCTATTTAACATACCTTAGACGGTTTTAAAAACTCTTTTTCTCTTTTGTAATTTTTAAAAATTAAAAAAAAATGTGAATTTTTTAAAACCCTTTTTAATGTAGGCCAGTCAGTTCTAATATAGTGTGTGATAAAAGAGGTCACTTTTGTTTACATACACATAACACTTTATAACACTGAAATAATTCATTTATTTTTTACAATTATTCAAAGTAATTTTTCAATTAATCTTGAGCACGCCCATGGAGTGGTCGGATGTACCAGTTAAAATTATGCTAATTACTCTCTCGTTCATAAAAATAAACTATACTATATAGTAAGATTAAAATGTTACCTACAATATCCACCACGACAATTATACTTATATATCAACCAATCACTGCAATCCAAACCACTAGAAACGAATTCACCCAAATACAATATTGATGCATTGTAAAACGACTCAACATCAGTTTTCTTTAAACAACAGATTAGCCAAAAATTAACAAACCTTATCTACTCTTCAGTCCAGAATAACTACCAAAAGATAATAAATAAAAAAATAAATCAGCTTTTATGTTCTGGGTCAGATAGAATTTAAATATTCTCACCTATACTTGAAGGTTTAAATATTATAAAGCTTTTCACTAGAAAACATTCTTTTTAACAAAAAATTGTAAATAACTCGAAAAGGAAGCATTTTTTAAAAAATTACCATAATAGAAAAAGTTTTTATTTCGATGAGATACGCCTAAAAAAATTTTACTTGAAGCGATTCGGGAAATTGTTTTTTTGTTATAAGTTATTTTTTAATAACAATTTCAGGTCCACTTAGAAAAATTTAAACAAAATACACTGGAACTTGAAAAAACATAAAATAAAATAACTGTTTTTTTTCGATTTTATATGTTTTTTCAAGTTCCAGTGTATTTTGTTTGTTCGGTACAATAGAAATGTAAAAACAATTAGTTGGTTTATGCTTATAGGGGTAAGACGCTCGCATTTAGTTCTCTGTTTCGTAGATTACACAAAGGCTTTCGACTGAGTAAAATGGGATCCTTCTAGAGTTTAATGGAAAATATGGGAGTACTTAACCGCCTAGTTAACCTAATAAGAAATATGTTTGATAAAAACTTAGCCAAAGTTAAAATACAAGGAATATATCCAGATGCGTTCAAAACAAAGAAAATAACTAGACAGGGCTGCATACTATCACCATTATTATACAACATATATTCTGAACATATAATAAGAAAAGCACTAGACGAATGTGATGGTGGAATCATATGGGACGCAGAAAAAACAGCAACCTGCGATACGCAGATGAGACACTTATACTAGCAGCGAATAAAGTCGAAATGATTACCATCTCTGAACGCAAAATATTCAGACTTAGGATCAACACCGGAAAAACAAAAATAATCGTAGACAAAATCGTAGAAAGAGCAAATAATAATCTATCGCAATTACACCAAGTGGCGAATTTTGAACTGGTGGACAGATTTGTCTCCCTGATAACCAACAATGGCGATTCTTCCTCAGGAATTAAGCTTAGACTAGCAATAACCCGAACCGCAATAGCTAAATTGATTAAAATATGGAATGACCGAACAATAAGCTCATAATGGTCAATGCTCATATTTTTTTTTCATTGATACAAACGCAGCTCAAAAAAACATGGACGATCAAGCGTACCTAAATAACTTCGGCCACTTAGCTAGAAAAACGGAGACCATGGAACTGTACCTCCTCCAGATAAAGAGGACTTCTTTATATTGGAAGTCTTCTCTTCATCATCATCAATCAGCCTATATTTGTCCACTGCTAAACGTAGGCCTCCTGTAAAATTTTCCACCTATTTTTATCTTAATTATTTAATTTTTTAAATATTATTATTTTTATTATTATTTCGTAAAGTATTTACGAAACTGGTATTGTTTACAGCTAAATTGTTTACAGCTGTTCTTGAATATATGTTCAAGCAAATAGAACGAGAGGATAATATGAAAATTAATATAAATGGGGAAGATCTAAATCACCCAAGAATTGCCGATGACATCATTTTAATATCTGATAGAGTTGATAAAGCTACAAGAATCCTGCACACGCTCAATAAAGTGTCAACAATAATCGGTATTAAAATTAACACCTCAAAGACAAAATTTATGACCAACCTTGTAGTCAGCGGTAAAATTCTTATTGAGAGCCATAGCATGGACCAAATAATAGCTTACACATAATTATCTAGGGTATAAGATTCGTTTAGGCCGAGATAATCAGACAACTGAAATACAAAGAAGGATATGTCTCACATGGGCTGCCTTTGGTAGATTGAATAACATTTTCAAGTCTACTATTGCAGTTCGTTTAAAAAGAAAGGTTTTTAATCAGTGCGTTTTACCAGTTCTTACATATGGTGCAAAAACACTGACTCGGACAAAAAGAACAATAGATAAAATAAGAGTTACACAACGCACTATGGAAAGATCAATATTAGGTATTACCATCAGAGATAAAGTACTAAAAATAGAAATTCGAAGAAGAACAGGAGTCACAGATGCAGCTGAAAAAATAGCCATGGCTAAATGGGCTTGGGCCGGACATGTTGCCAGATTATCGGATGATAGATGGACCAGAAAGATTCTGGAATGGTGACCACGGCAAGAGGCATATCGAAGCAGAGGACGACCACCGACTAGATGGACGGATGATATCAAGCGCATCACCACAAACTGGATGCAAGAAGCTCAAGATAGAAATAGAAATGTTTTCTCTTATTGTGTCATCAATTATGCTTAGAAATATTGAATATTCCTGTCTGTCTCACTTTCGCTTTGGTATCATATTTATAGTTTCTCATAATAGAGGTATTAATATTTTTTTGTTTTTACTAAGACATCCAATCGCAAGGTTGAAATGCCGTTTCATGTTATTTATATTTTAATTTTATTAGACATCTAATAGCCTAAGAAATACACAAAACTCCTAAATGAAACGTTTATTATAACGTGCATATTATAAATGGCACTACATGTGGATAAATTCTAATAAACAGAACAAACAAATCCATCATTTAATTAAATTTATTCTTCCCTACAGCTCCGTCATAATTGATAGCGAACGTGCGTCATCCCGATGTATATTTGTGAGTGAAATTGAGACGTACAGTTGTTTATTATTATCAGAAAATCTTATGAAGACCATTTGAATTGATATTAGAAATAATCCTACGAGCGTCACTATTAAGCCGGTCTGATACTTGGATATTTTTTTGTAAATATATTTCCAAAGAAAACAAAACAATAAAAGATGGTACGTGGTATCCAATATATTTCATTGTATTGTACTTTCTATAACAGGTAATCTGATAAAGAACTAAAACAGAAACAATATTTAAATTTTAACCGTTCAATGCATCATGGTGGTTAAAAACAACATACTGAAATAAAAGTTTATTTTAATAGCAGATACATATGAATCAGTTTGTGCATGATGTTGTTCACTAACCATGCACTATTAATCTGCATAAGTAGACTAAACAATCATAGATGGTGTTGGTTACAAGTTTTGTGTCTTCTTAGTTAGGTAGTGTACACCAGTGGTTCTCAACTTTTCATCACTGAGGACCACTTGTACCTTTCAGAACTCTTGGCGGACCACTTAGATATTATTATTAATATTTCCTAATAATAGGTAAAATGAGATGAACACTGAAATTTTACTAATGAATTTATTGTTTACTAAATAAAAAAGAAAATACATAGTGAAAGACAAAAGGTATATAAAAAACAAAATAAAAAGTCATAGATAGCGCCAAATTAAGACATTAATGACTACCTTGGTCTTGCTTCTCACTTGAAAGTTTCTCAATATTTGGATCGAAAGAAGTTAACGCGTCTCATAGGAGCATTTAAATTTAGCAACCTATTTCTGTGTTTATTCTTAATGACATTATAATGTTGAGAATGATGCCTCACAGAGATAAGTGGAATGAAAAGGAAGAAGAAGTTCCAAAGCTTTTTTACTTAGCAGTGGACTTTCATCAAGTAATCCTATCCAAAAATCTGCAACATTTTCGCAGTGAGATTTTATCACTTTTAAATGATCATCGGATGAAATTTCAATAAGCTGTTCATTTTCCTGAATAGACAGATTATTATTGTGGGTAGCTAAAAAGGGATCAATTACCCACAGATTATTTTTCCTTACATCTGTATCAGCAGGGAAGTACTTTTCAAAGTAATCTTGAAGCGACTTAATGTAGGACTTAACCAGTGAATGTAAAACATTCACATAAGCCTTTATTTTCAAAGATAAAATCTGAAAACAAGTTGAACATTTCAAACGATCCTTTTCCAGCTTCGGACTCCCATAGCAACAATTTTTTCTTAAATGAATCAATTTTTTTCCAAAAGTCAAATGCGGTTTTAGATGGTCCCTGCAGACCTGGACTCAATATGTTGAGCTGTTCAAAAATATCTGCTAAAAAAGCTAACTGGGCCATAAATTCCCCGTCACGCAGTGTTTTCGCTAAATCAGGTTTTTTTCATCCAGATACATACATACTTCTTCTCGAAGTTCATAAAATCTGGCTAAAACCCGGCCCCTGGACAGCCACCTAACTTCGGTATGTAGAAGAAGATTGGAATGGATGGATCCCATGTCCTCGCATAAGAAAGCAAACAATCTCGAACTAAAAGCATTACTTTTTATAAAGTTCACGGCCTTTACCACAGTAGTCAAAATCTTGTTTAGGTCGGGACTTAATCTTTTGGCAGCAAGCATTTCGCGATGAATAATACAGTGTGTTAAAACAATATCACGGTTTCCTTCTTTCCTTACAAAACTTGGCAAGCCTGTTTAGTGACCTGTCATTGCCGCGGCACCATCAGAGCAAAGTCCTACACAGTCTTTCCAAGAAAGATTTTTAATTGTGAAATATCCGTCAATGGCTTTAAAAATGTCTTTTCCGGTTGTGTTACCTTGCAACTCAATCGAGGTCAGGAACTCCTCAGATAATTTTTTGTTGTCTTTATCTATGAATCGTATATAAACAAGAAGAATAGCTTTATTGGTAATATCTGTAGATTCATCAAGTTGTACAGCAAAAATCTTTGAGGAATGAATTTTCTTTAGAAGTTGGGTTTCAACATCTGATGCCATTTCTTCAATTCTCCTACTAACGGTGTCATTGGAAAGAGGAATATTTTGCATTTGTTTAGCGTATTTATCACCTAAAATTGCTTTAGTTGCATCTACGATACATGGTAAAACTAGTTCCTCACCAAGAGTAAAGGCTTTTTTGGTTTCTGCGATTCTAAGTGAAAGTTGATATGACGCCTTCAAAGTAGCTTTATCATAAGTTGAGTATGACCTAAGGATATTTTTTGACGATTTTAGTTCCGTCTCCTTCCTCTTAAAGAAATCTACATTTTTATGCTTTGTTTCAAAGTATCTAGTTAATTTTGCCGGCTTCATTGCCTCATTACTTAATACCTCCGCACAACGTTCTCACTATCCGTCTTCTTAAAAAAACCCGAAAGTTTCATCTGTCTGCTCATTTTAGTAAACTACAATCACCAAGCCAAAAAAGACGCACGCTCGTCACTTGACAGTTAAGTCAGCACTGAGTCACTGAGTAGTGGCGCGATCAAAAACGCAGTGGTCGCAGTGTCCTGTACGTACACGACAACGGCCGAAACTAAATGAAGATAATGGAACCATATGGAACTAACTATTTTGCGCGTGAGGGAAAATACGCGGAAGATTGAGGTGAATGAACCTGTGTTCAGGCGCGCTTGGTCGTCTGGAAACGTTTTGAGTTAAAAAGATAGGCCAGCGCATTAATTTACGTCTCAAGAACCAAGATTTAAATTGATTATTTTATGACTGTTCACTTCGCGGACCACATGAAAACCGTTCGCGGACCACAGGTTGAGAATCACTGGTGTACACGATTAGAGACTGACACGTGCTTTAGATCGTTTTTATTAGTTTTACAAAAGTAATTTCAGTAAATATATTTTACGTGTTATTACTATCGTAAGTAAAATGCATGATTTCTTTCGGTATAAAGTACTGCACATATTTTTCTCATAATGATGTTTTTTGTTGTTGTTTACAAACAACATCATGCATATCTAGTAAATTTAATCTTTTAGATAAAACATCATGAGTTGGTAAAATAAAAAGGCCGCTGACTAACAAGCAACTTGCCGATATAATAGATAGGCTTTGGGATAGCGAAGATGGGTTTGATGATGATGATGATGATGATGATATTGTCGATCCAGATGGCTTACCTGACAAACAAGTTGGTGCATATGATGTGTCTAATAATGAGGATTCTGAACCAGTGAACGAAATGGATGAAAATGAAGGAGACACTGATATAATTAAAACAATGTAAAACAGAAGCCTCCAGAAGCTGTGGTTTACTCCAAGGGTAAAGGTATACATATTTTACAATCAATTTGTGATCAAAAGTATTATATGTTTTTTATTTTTAAACATTATATCGAGAAAAAATTGAACTTATCCGAACAGTAACTGGAATTTAGAAGAAATCAGAGTGTTCCAAATCATATCCTATAACTAGAAAGTCCCTATGAATATTATACTTTATTCTTCATAGATATCCTTTTAGACAAATTTGTGGAGAAGTCAAATTTATATGCCATACAGCAAAATCCTAATAAACCACTGAATATTATACGAAATGGCATAAAGCAGTTTGTTCGAAGTACAATATTTATGTCCCTTATTTATTTGTCCAATATAAGGATATATTGGTCAGAAGAAATTGGCAATTTTTGACATTTCAGGAATAATGAGAAATTATCCCATGAAAATCCAAACTACGATATAGTTTATAAAATTAGACCAATAGTTGATCACCTCAATGAAGCATTTTTAAACGAAATTCTATTGGAACAATATCTGTCGATCGATGAGCAAATTTGTTTTGGGGTTTTGGGGCAAATGAGGTTTTAAATTTTTTGTCTTATACAGTAGCTCTGGATATGCATATCGTATATACTATGTAGACAGGACAAGAGAATGATCAAAAAACGAGGCTTGCTTTTGAACCTGATATCGGAGCAACTCCAATGTTGTGGTGAGAGTGGCTAGAATTATTCCTAGGAATATGAGTCACAGGCTTTATTTTGACAATTCGTACTCTTCTATATCTTTCGTTGTATATCTTTCCGAACAAGATATTCACAGTTTAGGAACCGTAAGAAGAAATAGAATTCCAAATTGTAAGCTTTTAGATGAAAAGAAAGACAACAAAATTGGTCACATTTCTATCGACTTTTGCTGGCGAATTTCCTAAAACTAGTGCCAAGAGATAACACAAGATATATTCATATCTTGTACAAGAATATAACCGTCATATGGGCGGTGTTGGTTTGTTGGGCAGCAATATGTGACGGAATAAAATTGCATAAAACCGTTGCTAACAGCTAAATTCTTTAAAAGAATCCAGCTGAACATAGAACTGGAGCGAAGCCTAAAGCTCACGCTCAGTTTAGAACACAACTGAGAAAAGCATTATGCAGGACAGGATAGCGATTTACTATTGCAAAAAGGGGAAGATCTTCAGCAAGTGAAACTGAAGAAGCGCTACAAATAAAAAACATAAAAGGCCCAGCACAGGTTATGTCAGTAATGGATGTTTAAATGGATGGAATTCACCATTGACCTGTATGCTCCGAAAAACAAATAAGCTGCAAATTTCCACAGTGCAATGGCTATATACATGTGTTGTGCGAAAAGTATGGGGTAGCATTTTGCTTCACTAAAACGAAAAAACTGTTTTAAACATTTTCGTTTTTCCTTAATATTATTTTAAGTACATCCCTTTTTGGATAATGTTGTTCATAAAAAAAAAACCTTTCCAAAATAAAAAAAAAGTTTGTGTTTAGAATTTTTCTTTTTCCCGTAAAAATAACCAATGCAAACTTTTTTGTTCCGTCCATAGTAAAAATTTGTTTCAATGTTAGATGCTGTTTCACATTCGTCACTTGATAAGTCACCTACGTCAATTTCTAATTCTGTGTAGTAATCCGAGTGTTCACCTTCACTGTCAGTATCACTGTTATTAGAGTCAGTGTTATTAGTGTCAATATTCTCGGTTGGCTCCTCCATAGATTCGACAAAGTCAAAAACATTATCCCATCAGTAAAGAAACAAACATATTCAAACTAAAAAATAAGTATATTCCATAAAAAAAACACATTACTTCTTATCAATGATGTGGATACCATGGAACTACCAAAGAAGATCATCGTACAACTGTACTATATCTTCAAATACTGCTTGGAAAAACGACATTTTCCAAACAACTGGAATCACGCCATGATAAAACCCCTGCTAAAACCTAGGAAGGATGGAAGAAGAAGAAGAAGAACTATATACTCATAAATCAACAAGTTCTATTACATCTTAGATCTTAAGTTTTTGATGCATGCATTATTCCAATATTAACTTATGCGGCACAAAAATGGACAATCACAAAAAAGAATATGAATATACTTAGCGTCACTCAACACGCGATGGAAAGAGCAATGCTAGGTATATCACTTAAGGACAAGAAAACAAACACATGGATAAGACAGAAAACCAAAGTCACCGATGTGGTGCAAAAATCATTAAAGTTGAAATGGGAATACGCTGGACATGTAGCTAAAAGCGATCTAAACAAATGGCACAGATCAATTTTAACCTGGAGACCATACCAACACAAAAGACCCAGAGGCAGACCTCCTATGAGATGTACAGATGATCTGAAAAGGACTTCCGGGAAATATTGGCCTCAAATAGCGTACAATAAAAAACAATGGAAAGGAAGACTTAAAGAGGCTTATGTTCAGATGTAAGCGTGAATGGCTAGACGAAGAAGAAAAAGATATAAGTCAATATCAATCATATTATTCAAATGTGTCGTACGTAATAATTAAAATACCTCAATTTCTCAATTATTATACCTTACTATGTGTTATCACATCTTGCACATCGATATCATTATTTAAATAAGAAAACATCTTCGAATACGAGATATATTTTTGTTGTCGACAATCTACATTCTCTCCTCGAGGATCTTATAAGACTGTTTGTTGTAAAATAATCTCCGTTCCCGTTCTGCTCGTGTAAAACGTTGTAGATTCGCAAGAAATCGCGTGGGCGGCTCATTCTGGAAATCGCAAATAGCGTGGGGCTTTTTAACGTCATCGCACTATACAGGACGTGACGCGCCATATTGATTTTTAGCTAAAGTACATACCAAAACTGAACGACCTATGCTATTGCGTTGGAATCTTAATTGTGCACGTTTTTTTTACGATCCCATAGAATGTGTCAATAAGTTGACAAAATATATGTATGCAAATAATTTTTATGCATTTTAGGACTTTTTTAATATCGGCAAATATGTAAAATGATATAAATTTTCAAGTAGTAGAATGTTACTTTTGAGCTTTCAAAATTTCTCGCTACATGGCTGTAATCTATATTTGCGCCAATATGTTATTTGCAACGTTTTATTATCTGTTATGGAGTAAATGATATTGTTATGAGGAATTCTACAAAAATTCGCGCCTTAACTGGAGCCAAATATGGTGATATTGCAATTTGCTGCAGAAAAAACATGTTTTCAGGTGCGATCCTCAAAAAAAAGGCAAATTTAAGTTTTTTCCAACAAAAAACTGATTTGTTCGCTAAAGCTAAGCCTTCTTCTAGCGATCTGCCTCGAAAGAAGAGTGAAAGAGACTTCTATACTTGGAGCACACGTACATATCAGGTACCAATCGCTTTGTCTTGGTCTCCAGAAGGAACTCTGACCCTTTGAAGAGCCCAGAAACACCTACCCAAAGCGTGGCAAGCGGTTATTCAGTCACTAAAATCGACGTTTTTTTTTTCATTTTTTCGCGATTTTACCCGAAAATAGATTAAAAGATACCTCTATAGGCGGAGCACACATACATATTAGGTACCAATCGCTTTGTCTTGGTCCCCATAATAAACTCTGACCCTTTAGAGAACAAAAAAAAGCTCAAAGCGTGGCAAACTGTTATTCAGTCCCTAAAATCGACGTTTTTTTTCATTTTTTCGCAATTTTATCCGAAAATAGATTAAAAGATACCTCTATAGTTGGAGCACACGTTCATATCAGGTACCAATCGCTTTGTCTTGGTCCCCAGAAGAAACTCTGACCATTTAAAGAACCAAGAAACACCTGCTCAAAGCGTGGCAACTCTGACTATTTGAAGAACCAAGAAACACCTGCTCAAAGCGTGGCAAGCGGTTATTCAGTCCCTAAAATCGACGTTTTTTTTTTCATTTTTTTTTGCGATTTTACCGGAAAATCAAGTTAAAATGACTTTCATTCGACAACTAAGTTTTACAAAGGCGATTGGATCGTAGTAATTTATGATCAATGGTACGCAGGGGTAGTTGAAGAGGTAAACAACGAACATCTAACTAACCTTGAGTTTTAACCTTGTTTAGGCTTACGCCTCTTCAAGGAACGGGGAACTCCTTTTTTTTTTTGACGGAGTTGTGGTGGTTACGAGATAAGACGTCACTGATCGAAACGCGGCCTAAGAAGCAGAAAACTGCTAAGGAAGAAGGGGGAAAAGAAGGTGGCTTGTTTTGTGATCGATAAGAATCGTGAACGCACCAGAAGAATTGGGGTCGCCTAGCATGCTGTGAGGTACTTCAGGGTTACCAGCCATACAGTAGGAACGGCTCTTTATTAGCGTTTTTGGTGCGCAGCTTACCTGCGATAGTATATGGGGAAAGATTCTAAAATATCAAAATACTCATCAGGAAGTTCAGGTCCAGCGTTGTGCAGAAGTTTAGCTGGAGGGAATGGAACTTTTTTTGCGGGATGCCTGGTGAGTATTTGCCCTCTATGTGTGCAAGGTGTCTTTAGTATTTGTTTTGCTCGGTTGTTCGAGCCAGCTATGGTTCTTAGGACATACTTCCTACTGAGGGTTAGGATTCTGTCCTTAATTGGCGTGATGTTGGATATTGCGTGTATGTGGGCTGATGGATACAGCCAGTCCTTTCTCATGCAGAAACGTAGTATTCTACGTTCTGTGGCAGTGATGGCATTAAGTTCGTGGTTCCTCAGGGAGAGGTAAACGCATGCCTTGTATTCGACAATCGGTCGGATAAAAGTCTTGTAGGTGTGCAACAAGGTTCTAGTGGACGTTCCTCCTAGTTTACCGGCCAACACTTTCAGGAGATTGAGCCTTTTTCTCATCCTGTCAAGGGATTCCTGGACGTCAGCCTTCCAGCTGAGAGTTCTCGTAAAACGAACTCCCAGGTAGAGAACTGAGTTCCTGAGAACAAGGTCTTCTCCCAAAAGTGTCACCCGGCCCTGAAGGCCGCGTCCGTAAGGAGGTCTGAATAATATAGCTTGAGTTTTGGATGGGTTTAGTGTAACCCTCCATTTGTTGCACCACCTCACGACTCTGTCAAGATAATCCTGCGATTTCTCGAATACAGACCGTCGCTCTCCTTCCCTGTAGGAGCCTGAGGTAAGGATGGCTGTATCATCAGCAAATAGGAGGAGAGACTCCGATCCTTGCTGTGGGCGGGGGATGTCGCTATTGTAAACTGTGTATAATATTGGAGCAAGTATTGAGCCTTGGGGCACTCCTGCTTGAGGAGTGAATGGAGTGGAGAAGTGTTCTCCTATTTTGATCCGAACCGTCCGATGGGAGAGATAGGAATTTATTAGTTTAACGAAAGGTGTTGGCAGTCCAGCAAGGTGGAGTTTCTCAATCAGGCCTGCATGCCAGACCTGATCGAAAGCCTTCTGGACATCGAGGAAAATGCCTACGACGTGTTTCCTTTCGTTAATGGATTGTGAAATGAAGGTTGTTGCTTCAACCAATGCATTTTGAGTGGAGTGTCCAGCCCTGAATCCGAATTGGTAGTTTGGTATGAGGAAGTGAGCGTCTAGGAATTCTACGAGTCTCTCCTTGAGGATCCTCTCGTAGACTTTACCTAGGGTGCTCAATAAAGAAATTGGTCTATACGATTCAGGGTTGGTTAGGGTTTTCCCTTTTTTAGGGACCATGACGGTGCTGGCCACTTTCCACGGAATAGGAAAGTAGCTCAGCGCAAGAGATGCATTGATTATATTGGTGAGCAACGGGATGATATTCTGTGGAAGATTTTTGAGGCATCTTCTATGGATGCCATCTGGGCCAGGAGACGTGTTTTTTCCTATTTTACACATCTCGCTGACGGTTTCCTCAGTCACTGGTGCCATCATCGGGTGAGGATGTGGTCCATCAAGTGGCTGAGGGTAATAGAATATATCTTCCACTCTCCGTTCGGTGGCTCTTTTGGATCTTTCGCAGAAATTTGGGTTATTGGGTGAAACGAGGGTGGCCTGAAGTGTGTTTTTGAATGCTTCGGCCTTGTCTTGCGGATTATTTAAGATGACATTATTGATTTTGAGATGAGATCGTGGCTGACTTTTTTGTCTTGTTAGGACTTTGAGTTTATTCCAGAATGCAGAACCGTCCCGGTAGTCAAGGTCCGAGGTGACTCGCATCCACTGTCTTTGTTTCAGCTTGTTCACCTCGAGTCTTATGACCGCCGAGAGCCTATTGTATTCTGTTTTGATGATTGGGCCTCTGAATCTTTTATACTCTCTGAGAAGTCTTCGTTTGGTTTTTATCTGCGCGATGATTTGCGGCGGAAGTGTTGGAGTATAAGGATTATATCTTGTTTTGGGAATTGCTAGGGATGAGGCTTCTTGAAGAAGTTCCTCAACTTTGGAAATCCCTGTGTCAACTTGGTTATGTGTTGACATATTGCCTAACTCAGGAATATTTTGGTTGATGTGTTCTTGGAAAAGATCCCAATTTGCTCTACGATAATTTATCCTATAGATTGCAGGTCTTGGTTGAGGTAAGGAGTTAAAGTCAGTGTTGACTAGAAGAGGGAGATGGTCAGAGGTTATGGAATCACCAATGAAGCATTCATCGTCCATCCTATCAAGCAGGTTAACCGTGCATAAGATATGATCGACTATGGACATTCCTTGGTGGTTGAAGAACGTGACCTCTCGGTTGGTGATTCTGAAAATTGGCAGCTCAAGAAGAAGGTCTGAGAGCTGTCTGCCCGGAATATTCGAGGTTGTATCACCAAATTGAGTATGCCTGCTGTTTAGGTCGCCCATTAAAACCGCCTTGTCTAGTGTGGAAAAATACTCGACAAGGGGTATGGAGAGGGGTGTGTTTGGATGCTTGTAATAGGATATTATCGTGATCTTAGTGTTGTCTTGTAGGTGTATGTCAACTGCCAGGAAGTCGGTGTCATGGAGCTGGCCTAATATGTGAGGAGGAGGAGTATGAGGTGTGGAGGGTATTGTGTGGTGAATCAATAGGCCGTTGCCATGACTGGCCTGGCTTTTATTCAGGTGGTGTGAGGTGTATCCTGTGAAATTAGGGGGGGTTTTAAGTCGGGTGTCGGTGAGAGAGAGGATTTGTATGTTTTGGGTAAAGAGTAGATGTTTTATTAGTGCTCTCTTTCGACCGACTCCCGAACAGTTGACCGTACCTATTACACAGAACGAACATCTTGTAACAAAATTTCTCTCAACTACAAAAAATGGCTTTTGTTTTTTGAATCGACCAGAGCATACACAAAACGTTTTATCAACTCAAGTTTTATGTAAAATAGAATCGCCAGAACTAACTAAATTTAGAAATAAAATAATGTACAATATCAGTGAAAATAAGAAAAAAATGATTGAAATCTAATGTAAAAAATAATATAATTATATGATATATTTGGTATAATTTATATAATTAATATAATTTCTTTTTGAATCAAAAACAGTATTACAATTTTGTTTATTTCATATTATTCGAACTTTAATATGTATTGTTTCTGTTAAACACAAGATTATTTAATATTATATGCCAAGTTCTTTTTTATAGTGTTTAATTAATGAAAAATAAATATATTTATACCATTGTTATACCTATTAATATCAATATAAATATATTTATACCATTATACCTATCAATAATAAAAAAATCATCAAGAATATTTTTGATGTATTGTATTCTAGGTATTTATTTTTTTTACTTAACTAACTTTTATCTCGTTCTAATACTCATACTAACAAAACAAAAAGTTTACAATTTACTATCTATAATTTGATGACGGATCAGGCTACATACTGAGGATCAAGTCACCAACTTCCGATAGGTAGATGAACCTCACTAACGGAAGTCATTTTAACTTGATTTTCCGGTAAAATCGCGAAAAAATGAAAAAAAAAAACGTCGATTTTAGGGACTAAATAATCGCTTGCCACACTTTGAGCAGGTGTTTCTTGGTACTTCAAAGGGTCAGAATTCATTCTGAGGATCAAGACGAAGCGATTGGTACCTAATATGTATGTGTGCTCCAACTATAGAGGTATATTTTAATCTATTTGCGGATAAAATTGCGAAAAAATGAAAAAACGTCGATTTTAGGGACTGAATAACCGTTTGCCACGCTTTGAGCTTTTTTGGGTTCTTCAAAGGGTCAGAGTTCATTCTGGGGACCAAGACGAAACGATTGGTACCTAATATGTATGTGTGCTCCAACTATAGAGGTATCTTTTAATCTATTTTCGGGTAAAATCGCGAAAAAATGAAAAAAAAAACATCGATTTTAGTGACTGAATAACAGTTTGCCACGCTTTGAACTTTTTTTTTTGTTCTTCAAAGGGCCAGAGTTCATTCTGGGGACCAAGACGAAGCGATTGGTACCTAATATGTATGTGTGCTCCAACTATAGAGGTATCTTTTAATCTATTTTCAAGTTTTACGAAGGATCAAGAAATGGGAGGAGGAGAAAAAAATGCAAATAACATAGTAATTTTGTCGTTTAATGGCATTCATCTAAATTATTTTAAAATAGATTATGAACATTAAAAATTAAGGATGAACCAGTTGCCTTGACACCTTCGATTTGTGAACAAATTAACTATTGGCAATAAAGGAAATATGCTAGGTATACATGTAAGTGAAAGAAAATAAAATTAACAAAAAGAGGCGAAGTCTTGTCATTATCTGAGCACTATTACAAAAATGCTGGCCCCAATGAAAAATACACATACACTGGCCACTATATAAGGGCAATATCCTTATTATGAAACAAACCACTTAGTATTACACTTAGTATGATATGATTTTACGGTATTCTCCATGTGACGTAAATTAGGGCCAAATTGAAAAGCAATGATTTTTTTTTAAGAAACAGTTCGGTAGTGAAACATTATTATACATATAATGTTTAACCATCATATGCAAAAACACCCTGTACATGTATTTTTGTCAACCAGGTCGTCCTTAATCTTTGACTTTTCTTGAATTAGGATAGCGACCAAACCTGTCTCACCTGTGAATAACATAAAAATTCATATGGAACATCAAGTTTCAAAAACCATATGCCAAAACTGGAACATCAAGTTTCGAAAGACATCAAAATGACGTGCAACGTCAGTTTGCGTAAGCGACGCCATAATCAAATTCAAAAACCTTTTTCTTTTTGTATAGATTTTGACTTGTTCAACAGTTGCATTCCATTTCCTTTTATTATTAGCCATTCTTCTCCAATTCCGAACTCTCATAATCTTTTGATCATTCTCGACACTCTCTAATTAACGCTATATAGGGCGGTCTTATGGTTTATTTTCAGCCGGCCTCGATTCGGTGATATTTTTTGTATTTCTTTCAATGGTGATTCAAAGTAACTGGCCTAGACAATTATGAGATTTAGCAAACTTTACTATATCAGTATTCCTATTCTACTCCTGGACAGGCCCAAAAATCTTTCTGAGCACTTTCCTTTCAAAACTTTCAAGGCCATCTTTGTCTTTCTTCAGCAGGGTCCATGTCCACAATCATAGGTTGATCACAATGGTTTTTAATAGTCTTTTGTACGATTATATCTTTGAATTCTGTCCTAGAATTTTTAGAAGTTGGCAGATTTTTATTTGTGTACTATGCCCTGCTTCTTTTGCTTATGTTGTTCTTTATTTCTGCACTTACATATTACTTTCCGTTCACGTTCCGTACTTAATCCTTCAATTCACATCACTTTTTCAAGTCATCCGCATATGCAGCTATTTGTTTGCTCTTTGTTATATGGTTCCCGAGGATGTCAACTTTGAATATTGCTCCATGGAACAAGAGGTTAGATGAAAGCTTTGAGAGGACTTCTTCTTGTTTTACACCGTTATTGATATCAAAGTTGTTAGTTTTCATTTTTTGTGTTACTACAGCTGCTTTCGTGTCAGTAAGCGTACGCTGTACCTATCTGGCTAATTTTTTGGGTATATCCATAAGTACCAGACTTTCATACAGTTTGTTTTCTGTTTATAGTATCAAAGGCTTGTTTGAAATCAATAATTAGGTTTTATATGTCGATACACTTGCCTCAGCATGCGAATAGAATAATCCGAAATCAAATTGACTTTGTCCTTATTAGATTTCGTAATTCTATACTGTCTGCCAAAACTTACCCTGGAGCAGACATCGGTTCAGACCATAACCCCATAGAAGTCACATTACGAACCAAATTAAAACTGGTTAAAAAACCCACACAAAGTAGAATTGATATTAAGAGATTAAGGGAACCAGAAACAAAGGAACAAACTGTAAAAACTCTTACCTGAAAATCTACGTAATGCATAAGAACTGAATAAAAGTAGCTATAACATTGATCAGAAATGGGAAAATATAAAATTAGCAATAATTAAAACAGCAACTGAAAACATAAAACCAAAGAATAGAAAACATAAGGATTGGATGACTGAAGAAATACTACTATTAATGAATGAAAGAAAATCATTCAAAACAAAAATCCAATTAAATATAATGAAACTGACCGATTAATAAAAAAGAGAATAAAAGAAGCTAAGGAGAGAATGATACATGAGCAGTGCCAAGAACTAGAAGAAATTGAGAAAAAATATGACTTTTTTAACATGCATAAAAGAATTAGAGAATTAACAGGAATGAGAAAAACACTTCAAACTAGGAGACTAAGAGATGAAAGGGGTGTACTTATAACAGATATAAACCAAAAAATGCAGAGATGGACACAATATATAGCACAACTTTTTGAAGACAAAGAGAGAACAGAAGCACCAAAAGAATTTAAGGATGATACTGGGCCTGACATTATACGAGAAGAAATTGAATATGCAATGAAACAAGCTAAAGGTGGTAAATCTCCTGGGCCTGATGAAGTTCCTATCGAATTACTTAAAATTGTGAATACTGAATCTATTGATCTTCTTTTGGATCTATTCAATACCATATATAGAACAGGTATAATACCTAAAGAATAGCTCCAATCAACATTCATACTGCTTCCCAAAAAAGCCAATGCAAAGGAGTGCAATGAACATCGCACCATAGCCTTAATGAGTCATGTTTTGAAATTGTTTTTAAAAGTAATTCACAATAGAATTCATAAGAAATTAGATGAAGGCATAAGTAATACACAAATGGGATTTAGGAAAGGACTGGGAACACGAGATGCACTGTTTGCAGTAAGTGTTCTTTCGCAGAGATGCTTAGATATTAATCAGGAAGTATATACCTGTTTAATTGATTTTGAAAAAGCATTTGACAGAGTGCAGCATAATTGACTTAAAGAAATTTTATTAAATAAAAACATAGACAGTAGAGACATTAGAATCATCTGTAACTTCTATAGGAAATAAACAGCAAAAGTGAAAGTTGAAAACGAACTGACCAAGGATATCCAGATTCGCCGTAGGGTCCGCCAAGGGTGTATTTTATCACCCTTGATATTCAATTTATACAGTGAAGCCATCTCAGAATTAGCGCTTGCCGAGATCAGTGAGGGCCTTATAATAAACGGTGACGTTTATTATAACGTTAATAACATAAGATATGCTGACGACACCGTCCTTCTGGCAGGAACACTAGAAGAACTGCAACACCTTGCTGAACAACTAAATATATACTGCAACGATTATGGACTAAAAATCAATTTGAAGAAAACCAAGTTCATGGTATTTACAAAAGCACAAAACATCAAAGTTTCTAGTACTAGATAATACAGAAATTGAACAAATATCTTCGTACAAATACCTTGGAGCATGGATCACAGAAGATACTGATCAGACAAAAGAAATAAGATGCCGCATTGAAATTGCGCGGTCAACTTTTAATAGAATGAGAAAACTTTTTTGTAATCGCGATATCAATATATCGCTCCGGATAAGAATGCTTCGATGTTATATTTTCTCTGCCCTTTTTGTATGGAATTGAAGCTTGGACACTTAAAAAATCCAACATTAAAAACCTATAAGCATTCGATATGTGGTGTTACCGACGTATTTTAAAATATCATGGATGGATCGCAAAACAAACGAACAAGTTCTCGAACAACTAGGAAAACAATGCGAAGTTTTAAATTCCATAAAAATCAGGAAATTGGAATACTTTGGAAATTGGAATTCAGGCGAGTAACCAATAAAATTTTAATTGCCAGAATGATTTCCAATCTGCGATAGGAGTGGAACTTGAAGAAGAAGACGAAGCATGGGAATGACAAAATTATTTGTGCTATAATATCTAATAATTGTTCATTAGTCATTGTAGAAAGTAGAAATGTTATTATTAGTTATTTTTATTATCATTGGTTACTATTTCTTTTTACTCATCAAAATGTTTCATGCTCGTCTATTTCAGCGCATTTATTAAAAATCCTAATTGAAATATTTTCTTAAATTCTTTTTTTTTGCAAATAAAGAACTAATAGTTTATTAATATTTTACTTTTACTTAATAAATTTTGTTGCTTTTTTAAGATAAACTTCTATCAGAATAAAGGCAAAACTTTATCCAGCTAGCCTTTTTTAATATATGGCAAGTTCAAATTTAACATCAGTGATTTTTCATCTTAGCGAAACACATAAAAACTTTTCCTCACCTTATTCGATCTGAGCGTAACTTTTCCCCCGCATCTAGCGCAACATCTGATGGAACAATAGTTACAAATGTGCCCCACCCCATCGGCAAACTTAGTCTTGAGACATATGTGGCATGTGGCGTCAAGTTCCACCCCCGCCTTTTTCTGCTGTTCGTTACGGGCTCGGATTGTCTCTTCCAGGATGTGGACCTCGTCGGCTTTTCTTCTGAAAAGAAAAAAGTTTTTTAATTGGTTCTATACGATTAGAATAATTATACTTGGTATTAATTGTTAATATTCTAAATATCTGAATGTTGGTCAAACCTTAAAATGTACAACTAAATATAGAATAAACTTTGTTTAGTAATACTTAATAACGGAATATAAGGGAGACAGAAGAAGACTTTATATCAGACGTAATCTCCGGACTACTAGTTAGAACACAGTACTGTTTAGAATCCAACGAAAAAGAAGAAGAAATTAGAATTCTTAGAATACATTTATTTTGTCAAAGTTTGCAAATATTTATTTTACGAAATTAAAAAGAAACTAGCGGACCAACTCAACATCGAGTTTTTTAAATGAAATTTTTATTTTGCGAGAAAAATTAAGAGATCAATACAAACAATATAAGCAAGAATATACATAACATCCATCAATAATAATGCAAGTAAAAAGTGTATTAAAAAATCACGAAATATTTCGTCGAAAACAATGTTTTTTGTTACAATGTCTCCATTATTATTGTTCTGAAGCTATTTTCTTGTGGCATTGTAAATTAATTACTAATTATAACTGGGAATAAGCCACAATTAAAGATAAAAATACGTTTATTGACGTTTCAATTTCCAATTCGGAAATCGTTCTCAAAATACAAATAGTAAATTAAACAAATTTTGTTTTTTTGTTACATAGTGAAAAAATTCTTCTACTAATTTAATTTTATCTGACTTATTTATATTGACAATTCAGACATACATTATGCATTTTAAAGTAGACGACTTTAAAATGATATTGCCAATATTGTTGAGTTGCGCTCCTGGGACCACTTTACTTATAAGATAGTTCATTCGATTACATGAAATCAACTTTAACTTGAGAATATCCGTCAGAAAAAAAAATCATAGCATGTAATTCGTCTTTAAAAAGACAAACACATGACATGATGACAGTAAAATTCTCCTGTTAGTGATTCCATAGTAAATTATGAGGGAAAAACCAGGAAAAAAACCTCATAATACTATCCCGACATTGTAAGTATTTGTTCGTGAATTTAGTTTACCTTCAACAAACATCAAAATTCTGATTTTATATGTTACGTTATTTAAAAAACATAAATGATGTATCCTCTATATGTTACTGACTTACTAATACTGGTATTTTCTTATTAATAACTTCCTCTTTCAATATTGGTAACCAGATCCTACTACATTCTGCCGAGGAATTTGCGACACAATTGGCCTCATTTAGCATAATTAGAGCCGCTTTAATTCGTTCTTGGAGGAGAAACATTTGTTAACATCTGTTTTATTAAAAATTTATTATCCTTTATCGTTTATAAATAAGGAATTTTCAACAATCGACAGAATAGAACAGAACAACTTAGAACGAGATCCTACAGCATCCACAAGGAATAATATGAGGAAAATAACAATACCGTACATAAAAGGATTATCAGAAAAACTTAAAAGGATAGGAAATAAATTCAACATTTCAACAACATTCAAAACAACAAACACGTTGAGATCTATTTTGTCCAAAACCAAACCTCAAGGCCATTAAATGTTAGAATAAGTGAACATCAATCTTATATTAAAAATAGAGAATTTGATAGATCTCAAATATGTAAACACGCATGGGATAATGAACATAGAGTTCAATGGAATAATTCAAATATAGTCCTAAAAGAAACGGATGGTAAAAAAAGAAAAATCAAAGAAGCGGCTCTAATTATGCTAAATTAGGCCAATTGTGTCGCAAATTCCTCGGCAGAATGTAGTAGGATCTGGTTACCAATATTGAAAGAGGAAGTTATTAATAAGAAAATACCAGAATTAGTAAGTCAGTAACATATAGAGGATACATTATTTATGTTTTTTAAATAACGTAACATATAAAATTAGAATTTTGATGTTTGTTGAAGGTAAACTAAATTCACGAACAAATACTTACAATGTCGGGATAGTATTATGAGGTTTTTTTCCTGGTTTTTCCCTCATAATTTACTATGGAATCACTAACAGGAGAATTTTACTGTCATCATGTCATGTGTTTGTCTTTTTAAAGACGAATTACATGCTATGATTTTTTTTTTTTTTTTTCTGACGGATATTCTCAAGTTAAAGTTGATTTCATGTAATCGAATGAACTATCTTATAAGTAAAGTCGTCCCAGGAGCGCAACTCAACAATATTGGCAATATCATTTTAAAGTCGTCTACTTTAAAATGCATAATGTATGCCTGAATTGTCAATATAAATGAGTCAGATAAAATTAAATTAGTAGAAGAATTTTTTCACTATGTAACAAAAAAACAAAATTTGTTTAATTTACTATTTGTATTTTGAGAACGATTTTCGAATTGGAAATTGAAACGTCAATAAACGTATTTTTATCTTTAATTGTGGCTTATTCCCAGTTATAATTAGTAATTAATGTCTCCATTTTCTGAAAACTTTTGCTTGGCACCGGGAGTTATGTAAACTTTTACTTTTTACTTTTTAATAAAAACGAAACCGGAAGTCGACCTCAAAACCGGAATGCAATTTTTAGTTCATCAAATGTCGACATGGATATCATTTAGCAGTTAATTTTGCATGCTGATCACGAATCCGGTGTCCGATTTGCTCTATCTTGACGTTTTATGCGCGTTTCGGGTCACTTCCGGTCTCGGATCGCAACCGGAAGTACATATTTAGATTCGTCTCGACGAGACCTCTCGATCCATATATACATTGTGGGGTCTAAAACTTAAAGTAAATTTTAACTTCCGGTCATCTCAAAACCGGAAGTGAATTTTTGTACCAAAAGTATATCTTGACAATCTTATACGTAATACTAATAATATTCCGAAAAAATATTTTAATTATCTAATATGGTTTTTGAGTAAAGTGGTGGACAAGAAAATGGCTTAGCGTTGTAGTATATAAGATATAATAATAAGAGAAAAAATAAAAGTGCTTCCAAAATTAATCGAATTCTATGAAAAGTCTAGCATGAAGACATGACTAAGACAAAACAATGTTCTCAAAGATTTAAAATTATACAATTCAGAAAGTTATTTCGGGACCCCAAATGATGAATATATAATCGTTATGGGTGATTTTAACGCCCGTATTGGCAATGATATAGTTCCAGGTATAAAACAGCGATATGATGAAAATATCAGAAATGAAAACGGAAATCTTCTGACGGGCCTCTGTAGCATAAACGAAATATGTATTAATAATACATTTTTCCCTCACAAAAACAATACAAATACACTTTTAAAAATAGTAGAGAACAAAGATCTATGATAGACTATATTCTGTCGAATAGAGAGTTACACACCTCTTAAATCTTGGATGTTTGAGCACTAATATCAGCATAAATAGGAAGCGATTATAAATTGGTATTGTGTAAAATCCGAATGAAAACACATCTATGTGGTAACAAAACATCAGAATACACCAAAAAGATAACAGTCAAAAGCTTACAAGTTGGCTCCTCAAGATACCTATTCCTAAAAAGGATAACCAAAACAAAAAAAAACGAAACACATTATATCACAGAAAGTGTTGAAGTTGAAGAAAGCAGGGCAAGAATTAAGTCTAATATTTCAGCCTTAGCCAAGGAAGTTTTTGGACAAAGAAATATAAATAAAAATAAATCGTCATCAAGGCGAAGAACTCCATGGTTTTGTACAAAAGTGAAGGATAAATGTAAAGAAAAGAAAAAAGCTTACCTGAAATACATATCAACCTAAAATTAAGAGGCATACCATAATTACAAGACAATTAAAAACGAAACACATGCACTTGTAAGAAAAATAAAAAATAATCACTGGAAACGCCTTTTAAAAGAAATGAAACATGATTTTTATGGTCTGCAAAAGGAAAAATGGCGCTTTATAAGAGGTTAAAGAACGGAGGTAAATGAACTAATCAATCCAAAACAGATAGAAAGGATACGTGGATTGACTACCTAAAAAAGCCATATGCAGAGGAAGAACAAACGACGCTAGAACGGGAAACACCAAAAATTACCATAAATGAAGAACTTAGTATAAATTTACAGGAAGTTACATGAAACTACTTGAAAAGGTGAAGAACATAAACGCAACAAATAAAGACGGAATACCAAATGATGATCTACTAAAATATTGTGGAGCTGCAATGATAGAACAATTATCAACATTAATTATTAAAATATTAAAACAATAAAATACCGAAAGAATAAAGAGTACGAGCGAACTAATTCTACTATTCAAAAAAGGAGATAAAAACAGCCAGAAAACTACAGAGGTATAAACTTGTTAAATACTACGCTAAAACTTACATCTAAAATTTCACAAGTAATTGTGAAATGGAATGGATGGAAAATTCCTTATTTATAAACGATAAAGGATAATCATTTTTTAATAAAATAGATACACACATACATACACCAACACACACCAACAGATATTTAAATTTCAAATAAAATCACAATATTAATATTAAAAAGGGAATCATTAAATCATTATATAATAGAGCCAAAATTACTTATTCTAACGAAAACTCGTTCTTTTTTTTTAGGAGAAATATTTGTTAACATTTGTTTTATTAAAAAATGATTATCCTTTATCGTTTATAAATAAGGAATTTTCCACAATAGATCGAATAGAACAGAACAACTTAGAACGAGATCCTACAGCATACACAAGGAATAATATGAGGAAAATAACAATACCATACATAAAAGGATTATCAGAAAAACTTTAAAGGATAGGAAATAAATGCAACATTTCAACAACATTCAAAACAACAAACACGTTGAGATCTATTTTGTCCAAAACCAAACCTAACAATGAACAAGAAAGGACAAAGAATTGAATTTACAAAATACCTTGTGAATGCGATCAGTTGTATTTAGGTGAAACATCAAGGCCATTAAATGGTTGAATAAGTGATATATATATATATATATATATATATATATATATATATATATATATATATATATATATATATAGTCCCAAGATTCCTAAGAGGAACATAGGGCTTCCACAAAGTGTCTCCAGCGAACTCTATTTCTGGCTAGTGCTTTGATTTCAAGCCAGGATTTTCCCATTTTTCTCCCTTCGTCCAGTACTGTCCTTCTCCAAGTTCCCTTAGGTCTGCCTACTTTCCTTCGGCCTTGGGGATTCCAATCCAGCGCTGTCCTGGCAATGTCATTTGGCGGTCTATGGAGTGTGTGGCCCAGCCATCTCCATTTTCTTCGCCTTATTTGCTTTATGACATTTTCTTGGTTGCTTTGGTTCCATAAATTTTCATTGGAGATTCGGTTAGGCCAAAATATACGAAGGATTTTTCGTAACGCTCTATTGATGAAAACTTGTAATTGGTGTACTATGGGTGCTGATATCTTCCACGTTTCGCAGCCATACAGTAATACAGCTTTTACATTTATGTTGAAGATTTTTAATTTCGTTTTAGTTGGGTAAATCCTGGATTTCCATATATTGTTAAGCATGTTGTAGGCGTTGCGAGCCTTATTTATTCTTTCATGTACATCACGCTCTGTACCCCCATTACAGTCAATTATGCTGCCCAGATATACAAATTCCGCTACTCTCAATTTTCTGGTCGTTGATCATAATAGGTTGGTTGTTTCTGGTACCAAATCGCATTTCTTTGGTTTTGTTGATGTTTATTTCTAGACCAACCTTCTTTGATTCTTCTTGTACTTTGTTAACTTGGAGTTGCATGTCCTGTTTTGTATGTGCTAGGAGGCATATATCATCAGCGTAATCTAGGTCTTCCAGTCTGTTTGTTAATCCCCAGTAAATTCCTCTATTAGAGTTTACCTTTGTTAGTATGGAGTCCAGTACAATGTTAAATAGTATGGGGGATAAAACAAAGCCCTGTTTTACTCCGTTTAGCATAGCTATTGGGTCAGATGTTATGCCGTTGTGTAGGATTTTGCTTTCTGTGTCACTGTAGAGTTCTTTGATGAGATTTACTATTTTTTCTGGTATTCCTATTTCCTGCAGTGCTTTCCATATGGCCGTATGTGTGAGCGTGTCAAAAGCTCTCTTGAAGTCCACAAAGCACACAAAGAGAGGAGAGTTGAATTCCTGTGACTGTTCTACAATTATTCTTAATGTGTTAATTTGGTCCACGTATGATCTGTTTGGTCTAAAACCGGCTTGTTCCTTCCTCAACATTGGTTCTACACTGTTTGTTAGTCGGTTGTTTATCATTATTGCTGTTAATTTATTTATAGTATTCAGAAGTGTGATTCCTCTCCAGTTTTCGCAATATCTTCTGTCACCCTTTTTTGGTATCTTTATTATTAATCCCGTTTTCCATTCTTTGGGGAACTTTTCCTCTCTCCAAGCCCTTTTCAAGAGTGGTTGGATTAGCACTGCCACTGTACCTGGGCAAGCTTTTAAAAACTCTGGTGGAATATTGTCAGGGCCGGCTGCTTTGTGTGCTTTCAGTTTTTCTATGGCCATTTCTATTTCTTGCGTTGTTGGTTCATTGGTGTTAATTCTCAGTTGGATATTGGGTATTAGGTTTTCTGCGCCTTCTGGTGGTGTTGGGACTGCACTTAGAGATTCGCTAAAATATTCATGCCATCTTTTGACTTGTTCCTGTGGCGCTGTAATATCTTCACCTGTAGCACTTTTTACAATTGGTTGGTGGGTAGTATATCTTTTATTGGCTAGTTGTTTAGTGATATTATATAATTGTCTCGTGTTTTGATGTTCATCGGCGACTCGCGCTTCTTCGGCAAGATTTTCTGCCCACTTTCTTTTGTCTTTCTCTGCTGCCTTCTTGACAGCTTTATTCGCTTCTCTATAACTTTCTCTAAGTAGGTTCTTCTCTGCTGTTGTCAGAACATGAGAACGTGAGAATAAGTGAACATCAGTCTTATATTAAAAATAGAGAATTTGATAGATCTCAAATATGTAAACATGCATGGGATAATGAACATGGGGTTCAATGGAATGATTCAAATATAGTCCCAAAAGAAACGGACGGTAAAAAGGAAAAATTAAAGAAGCGGCTCTAATTGTGCTAAATGACACAAATTGTGTCGCAAATTCCTTGATAGACTTGATTGAACCATATTGAAAGAGGAAGATATTAAAAAGAAAATACCAGTATTAGTAAGTCAGAAACATATGAAGGATACATCATTTAGGTTTTTCAAATAACAAACATATAAAATCAGAATTTGGTGTTTATTGAAAGTAAACTAAATGCACGACCACATTCCGGCCACATACATGTCGGGATAGTATTATAAGGTTTTCCTGGTTTTTCTCTCATAATTTACTATGAAATCACTAACATGAGAATTTTACTGTCATCATGGCATGTGTTTATCTTTTTAAAGACGAATTATCGGCTATGATTTTTTCTGATGGATATTCTCAAGTTAAAGTTGATTTTATGTAATCGAATGAACTATCTTATAAGTAAAGTCGTCTCACGAGCGCAACTCAGCAATATTGGCAATATCATTTTAAAGTCGTCTACTTTAAAAGGAGTAATGTATGTCTGAATTGTCAATATAAATGAGTCAGATAAAATTACATTGTTAAAAGAATTTTTCACTAAGTAACAAAAAAACAAAATTTGTTTAATTTACTAATGTTTGTATTTTGAGAACGATTTCCGAAGTGAAAATTAAAACATCAATAAACTTATTTTAACCTTTAATTGTGGCTAATTCCCATTTAAATAGCAATTACTTTAAAATGCCACATTTTTGCCCCTTCCCAAGCAATCGAATTCTTAGACGTGTAGTTAATATCGCCTTATAAGTTTAATGAGTCACACCCTTGAAGTATTCTTGCGTATTATCCATTCCAGAATACGAACAAAATTAGAACAGGGCATAAGTAAAACACAGTTCGCGTTTAGATGAGGTTTTGGAAATCGAGAGCCCCTCTTTGCAATACAAGTCTTGATTAAAAAATGCCTGGATCAACAGAAATATGTTTACGCCTCTTTTATCAACTACGAGAAAGCATTCAATACTATCAAACATGACAATCTCATAGAACTATTACATCTTATAGGACTTGACACTAAGGACATCGAGATTATATAAAATCTATATTGGAATCAAACAACCCACATGAAGAATGGACATATGGTGGGTGAAAACATAACCATTTCGAGAGGGGTTAGGTAGGGCTGTATTCTTTCGCCACTGCTTTTCAACCTGTACACGGCACAAATATTTCTAGAGGCATTGGAAGAATATAACGAGGGCATCAAGATTATTGACGTACCAATAAGTAATTTTCGATATGCAGATGATACTGTTATACTAGCATATAACATTAAAGATTTACATATGATGCTAAATAGAGTAAATACAACTAGCAACCGATTTGGACTGAAGATCAATAGAAAGAAAACTAAATTTATGGTGGTCAGTAATAAGAACATTCATCGCCTGAATATTGAAGCCGAACGTATTAAAAGAGTACACCGATTTAAATATCTGGGATATACAGTAACACGAAATGCTACGTACTCTCTACGCTACTGTACGCAGTAGAAGGGTGGACGTTAACAGCAGCAACTACTATAAAGAAGTTAGCGGCTCTAGAAATGTGGCTGTATCGACGCATACTCAGAATAATTTGGACAGACAGGGTGACCAATACAGAGGTATTAAGACGAATGGGTAAAGAGGTGGAATTGTTATAAACTGTTAAAAGGAGGAGAGCGTTATACCTGGGCCATGTGTTCCATAATTACAGTCTGCCACAGCTTATTCTGGAAGGCAAGATTAACGGTAGAAGAGGTTTGGGCAGAAGGAAGAAATCCTGGCTGAGAAACTTGACAGAATTGTTTCAAATGCCAGAAACTGCGAACATAATACATGCGGCACAGAAACCTATCGTTTGATGGCCACCAACCTTCGGTAGAAGACGGTACATAAAGAAGAAGGTGCAAGAAAGATGTCCAACTTTTTTTCAGTTTTTGTTTCTTATTTTTTCAAAAATTATGTACTTGAAAATAGTCTCAAGTATTGACTAAATATTTTTGTCATCGATTGATATTAAGTCTTTCAGGTTAAAATAAAATCTTTTATTAAAAAAGAGTTGTTTTCAACTTCCCAACAATTACCAAATATGATATTAAGTCTTTCGGGTTAAAATAAAATCTTTTATTAGAAAAGAGTTGTTTTCAACTTCCCAATAATTACCAAATATGGAGCTGCATATTTGTAGTAATACTTCAGCGGGCTTCTGGATTCTGAACTCATTCAAGAACAAGTCAAAACTCCACTCAAATAGGTTACCCCGCCCATCACGTATAAAAATTGAAAGCTACACATAAATCTAGGATTTTATTATGCTGTCAAACCACTTATCGCTTCCTAAAGCCGGCCACTCACGGTACAGCGGTGTCGTTCGACATAATCGGACAGCGGCGTTGTTCAATTTGTTGGTATATCTGGTGCGTCCACATACCATACTGCGCCGCAGTATTTGTTCGGTTCTCGACCATGTCAAATCAAACAATCATTTTAGCGTCTCTTACTTTGTGTATAACTACGCGTAAAAAGAAACCTAAAATAAAACGTAGATTCTGGTGCAAAGAATCCAAGATTTTGGTGCAAAATAAATCTCGTCTGAACCTGCACACGATTCACTGGACTGCAATGCTAATTTTAATTCTCTTTTATAGGATGTCCTAAAATTGTTAATTTTTTTTCTTACATACTCTTTATTTGCATCTTTGTTTACTTCTTGAAACTTTAAAACTAGAATGTCCATTGCCTGTTTTCGGGCGTTTCTATCGTGATACGTTTTACCTTTTATTCGCTATAAGCATTCTTGTTTTTTATATAATTCAAAAAATTATTTTAAAAAATTCTCGCTAAATCATGCCATATCCATTTTCTATATGATCCAAGCAAATGTGTAGTTAAAAATGTATTTTTGCAGTATCGACAAATTGTAAACGGTCACACATGCTCAACAAATTGATGAGATCAACTCTGCAGTACTGCAGCAGACAGGCCAGTCTGTCTGCGGTCAAATTGTAGGATTTCATTAGATGCACGATCAAAATCCTTGTCAATTCGTCGAACTCGACGAAGTTGAACAACGCCGCTGTATCGTGAGTGGCCGGCTTTAGGCAAGCCCCTCTTTCGTTTATCTAAATTCTAAGCAGTCAGATGGATATTTTGAGCGGTGTTGCCAATCTCAATTCCTCTAGATGTTTCTCAAATAAGGTGTTAACCATAAAATATTTACAGGAAAGAAAGGAAATAACTACAAACCATTAAGTTTATTTTTGATATTAGTTTGTTGTAGTAAATTGGTAAATACAATGAAAAATATAGGCAAATATCCGATTTATTTAAAGGTACGAAGAAGATATAACTCTCAAAAAGATTCGCAAATCGGATTATTACACGGCGATTGGCAACATTGACTTTGGGCGACACCATAGACTATGGTGCGTCCTAAAAGGAGACAGATAGTTGAACGATATTTTATACAATGCCTATCACCGGGTATGGATTTATTTTTGTCCAAGTTTTATATTGGTCCACTATTTCCAATGCAGTTCAAACAGACATATATTAAATTGTATGATCCGTTTTAAATTCGTTCAATCTGTATAACCAAGTACCTTAAAGCCAAGAATCAGCAATACAAACTCAATGAATAGCAGAGGGACGGAGAGGTAGTTTGGTAAAATTATTTATTTCAATTCAGTTTAATAACCAAAAATTCAGTTAGCTTGATTAAATAATTAAATAATCTATCTAATACCTCATTAAACAAACCATTATAAACATTATAATATGAGAATTAATATAGATTTTACTTTGTAATATACAGGGTGATTGATTAGTGTGAGAAAGCTCAGTAGATCTGTTATAATAAAAATTACAAAAAAAAGTTATTAACAAAAATTGTAGGCAGCTTTAAACTCCATATTTTAAAATTAGTTACAATCCTACAGGGTGTTCCATAAGATGGTGGCAGACCAAACTTATGTTTTTTTAAATGAAACACCCTGTATTTTATTTTAAATTTGAAATCTGCTTCTCTTTCACATTACAACAATGTAAAGTTTTATTATGTTATACCGGGTATTTAAAAAGTTATAACCAATATTACCTGAAAATCGTATCAAGTTTAACTCCCTGTATAATTAAAAAGGTTTGTAGGAACATTGATCTATTGCAACCGTAGTTTTTTAATAATTGTTAAAAACTATAAAACATATTCATTTTCATAATATTCGTTAAATCAAATACAGGGTAAGTCAAAATGCAAGTACATTATTTTCTTGGTAATTTTAAATAAAACACCCTGTATTTTATATCACTATCAAAAAGAACTAATATCGTACTTCATATTTTATGAAGTACTCCCTATACCTAAAGTTATTAGTTTTAAAGATATTTTTATTTTTTCATCAAAGTATTAATTTGGTAGATATTTTAACGTTTACCAATAATTATTGTGAGTTGGCCATGATTGAATTGACAGAAACTGACAGTTTGACAATAATATTTATTAATTCATTATTGGGGTACACCGTAAATTAGCAACAATTATTATTTAGTAATTCAGTAATTGATTCAATTTAAATTAGCAATAATGAATATTACTACTGATGAAATGGTAGATATGATCTGGATATTGGGGGAATGCAATAAAAATTCATTACTATCAGCTAGAATTTATCAAGAACGGTTTCCAGATAGGCGACAACCTAGACAAGATACATTTGAAAACTTGAAAGATCGATTTAACCGCACTGGTTCAGTGAATTATGAAAAACATGAACGAACAAAAACTAGTGTGACAGAGGAAAACGAAATGAGTGTGTTGATGGCTGTTACAGAAAACCCACAGACAAGCATAAGGACTATTTCCTACGAACAAGAACTTAGTTACTACTCTGTTCAAAACATTCTATCTAAAAACAAGATGCACCCTTATCATATTCAAAAGCACCAAGAATTAATTAATGATGATTTTCAGAAACGAATAGTATTTTGTGAATGGGCCTTAGAAAAAATTAATGAGCAGAGAGATTTTTTTGATTATGTCCTATTTGGTGATGAAGCTTGTAACGATGAGTCCAAGCCATCACCGTTAAACCAGCGTGCGCGCGAACCAACCCATGAAGTAGGAGTGTATCGACAGTAGAAAGGGCAAATCTTTGCTATATAAACCGCATTATTTCCTCATAGAGGCAGAATCGTCAGGTGTTGACTGAAGGTTCTCTTCTCCCCTACCCCGGCTTGTGGACGTGTTGAGTTCACAAGTTGTTTCCGTTCCATACCGCCGTTATCCGGAGAGCGTGTTGAGCTCTCCACTACCCGTACTCCGAAGCAGTCGTGTTGAGACTGTCGAGGAGTGTCCTATTAACCCGAATCACTTGAGGGACGTGTTGAGTTTCTTTCTTTCCTTTGTACCTATCGTCCGCTGTTATTAAATCGACACATCGTTCACGTAAAATTCCGAAAACACACTTGATTGCCGATAACACTAATTTCATACGACAAGGTCAAACTTAATTTGAATAAATAGGCCAGGTACTGAGAAGACTAAACTAAATTGTAAATATGTACATAAGATTTTTGTCAATTTAATTTAAGGAAGACAATAAAGTTTTATTTTTATTTTGAACTCTGTCTCTGACTGTCCAAAAGCTACCCGGATAGTGACTCCTACGAGAGGACGTCACAAGCTACATTCCATCGAAACGGTTCTTTTAATACTCATAACTTTCACTACTACTCAACAAGTAATCCATACCACATATTAACACATAGTCAAACAAGATGGTCTCTAAATGTGTGGGGAGGTATCGTCTGTAACCATGTAGTAAGACCATATTTTTTTGAAGATAATTTAAATGGTGAGATTTATTTAGATTTTATCGTAAATCAGTTACCAATATTATTAGAAGAGGTTCCACTTAATATACGTGAAAAAATGTGGTTTCTACATGACGGTGCTCCTGCGCACCACAACGAATTAGTACATGGTGAACTTAATAATCAGTTTAGGGAAAGATGGATCGGAAGGGATGGACCGGTAAGGTGGCCCTAAAGGTCACCAGAATTCAATAAAATGGACTCATTTTTTTGGGGTTACGTTAAGAACGAAGTATATAAAATACCCCCAACAACAAGGGATGATATGAAAAATAGAATCCGAATTGCATTTCAAAATATTTTTTTACAAATGCTTAGTAATGTAACCAACTCTTTCAATGACCGTTTTCAAGCATGCATAGATGTTTTGGGAGGTCATTTTGAACACCTTACTTAAGTAAGATAAGTTAAACTTACTGTTGTTTTTAATTTTTCTATGTGTTATTTTTTTTTATTTTCCGTCGGTTATTTTTTATAAATTTTATTTTAAATAAATTGTTTTCTTTTCTGTGTCGTTATTTCGTTACTAAATTATTAAACAATAATGTCAAACTGTCAGTTTTTGATAAATCAATCATAACCATCTCACAATAATTATATTGTGAGTTGGTAAACGTTAAAATATCTACCAAATTAATACTTTGATGGAAAAACAATAATATCTAGAAAACTGATAACTTTAGGTATAGGGAGTACTTTATAAAATTTGAAGTACGATATTATTAATTTTTGATAGTGATATAAAATACAGGGTGTTCTATTTAAAATTACCAAGAAAATAATGTATTTGCATTTTGACTTACCCTGTATTTGATTTAACGAATATTATAAAAACGAATATGTTTTATAATTTTTAACAATTATTTAAAAACTATGGTTGCAATAGATCAATGTTCCTATACTCCTTTTTAATTGCACAGGGAGTTAAACTTGATACGATTTTCAGGTAATATTGGTTATAACTTTTTAGATATCCGGTATAACATAATAAAACTTTACATTGTTGTGATGTGGAAGTGAAGCCAATTTTAAATTTAAAATAAAATACAGGGTGTTCCATTTAAAAAAACATAAGTTTGGTCTGCCACCATCTTATGGAACACCCTGTAAGATTGTAACTAATTTCTAATTTTAAAATGTGGAGTTTAAAGTTGCCTACAATTTTTGTTAATAACTTTTTTTAGTAATTTTTACTATAACAGATCTACTGAGCTTCCTCACACTAATTAATCACCCTGTATATTAATTTAATCAAATAGGCTACTTACAGTAATACCCCTGCCACTTGGTGAAGCTTACTTATAGAAACCCGTGGTAATTCGTTATACAACATGCACTTTTCTAAAAAATCATTTAAGATCAAAAGTCCTTTTATAAATTAAAAATTTTAACTTTAAAGTATACTTATGTTTATCTAAATCTGTTCGCTCGGAAAAAAACTCCGTTATTCCGATACTTTAACTCACTCAAATGGACGCAATCGGTTAATTAAGTATCTCTATAATAGAATTAGTGATTGTCAATGAGATTAGACAGCTAGAGAAAAAGTTATCTAAAACGTGAGGAATTGGCTTCCGTAGTCTTAAACTTTCTATCAGTGGCGTCGACTGATTGATGTTATATTGAAATAATTAACTAGTGTTGCCGAAATTAAAAATAATTTACTAAAATAGTTAATACAATCAAGATAAATGTTAAAGGAGCTGAGAACTTTGAAATGCTAAAGAATTAAGAAACCGAAGGAGTGCTATAAAAAAGCCACTGTTATCGCTGCTTTTAATCTCATTCTTAAAGAGATCATAAGAAAAGCAGAAATTAATAAATTATGGCTTATATACAACAACGCAAAGGGCTTATATACAAAAACACCCGTTCATAACATTCGCTGATGAGCTTATAGTGATGTTTAAGTGCTTTGATATAGAGAAGCAAAGACCAAATATATGAAATAAACAGACTAGGGTACTTACAAGAACAATAACAAATAATACCAACATTAGAGGTAAAAATCTAGGAGTTTAAAGAGGTAGAAAGATTTTAATACTTAGGAGTGACCTTTAATAAGACACATGATAAGCAAAAAAGAATTAGTAGGGCTAAAGTCAGAACATATAGACAGAGATAAGTCCTATAATTCCATATAGAAGCAAAACATGGACAATAAGTTGGAACAGGGTTGTCCAACTGGCGGCGGTTTTCAAATTGTAAATTTTTTAACAAAAATTTACAATTTGATGCTATTAAGTAGGATATATTATAAATTCATACATACTTTAATGTAACTGATAGAAGGCGCCACATGTGCCATATGTGTGGCATAAATTTGCGCCTATCTTTTTTGATCTTTAAGTAAGCTCTATTTGTGTTAAAAAATATTAAAGATACATTATTTTTGCATGTCAAATGTATATTTGTTAGTAACCTCAAAATTTGACCGTTTCATGGATAATCGCATTTTATAAGTCAGCTGCATAATAATTCTTAGTTGTGATATTTGTACGGTAAAGCATTAAATACCTGTAGATAAGCATAATTCATAGTTTATTCTTATTTAAACAACTCAAAAATGATAATGTATCACAAAATGCTTTGTTATAGCTGCTAAATGTCTTATTGGAGAAAAGATTCTTCACCTTCCTCTTTAGGTGCCATGTTTACAATTTCCCTTTTCTATCTCTTTTTAAGTTTCTATACCTACTGGCATTGTATTACTTTTCCCCTATTGTAAAATGCTGAAAACCCAAAATATGCGGTTTATCAAGATGGTACATCACCACATTCTAGAGAGAAGGCAGTGAGAACATATTTAAATAAAACTTTTCTGAACGTTGGATTGGACGTGGTAGTCATATTCCTTGGCAATTTGGTGAGATATTGTTTAATCAAACAATCATTTTAGCGTCTCTTGCTTTGTATAAGGATCCTATAACTAAGCGTAAAAAGAAACCTAAAATGAAACGGAGATTTTGGTGCAAAGAATGCAAGATTTTGGTCCAAAATAAATCTCGTCTGTTTTTGCTCCTGATTCACTTTAATTCTCTTTTATAGGATGTTCTAAAATTGTTAATTTTTTTTCTTACATACGCTCTATTCGCATCTTTGTTTACTTCTTAGAACTTTAAAATTAGAATGTACATTGCCTGTTTTCGGGCATTTCTACCGTAATACGTTGTACCTTTAATTCGCCATAAGCATTCTTGTTCTTTATATAATTTAAAAACTTTTAAAAAAATTTTCACTAAATGAAACTATGTCGATTTTCTATATGATCAAAGCAAGTGTGTAGTTAAAAATGTATTTTTGCAGTATCGACAAATTGTAAACGGTCACAAACGCTCAACAAATTGATGAGATCAACTCTGCAGTACTGCAGCAGACAGGCCAGTCTGTCTGCGGTCAAAATCCTTGTCAATTCGTCGAACTTGACGAAGTTGAACAACGCCGCTGTATCGTGAGTGGCAGGCTTTAGAAGCTGTTGTTAGAAACTGGATAAAAACCACTGTATTAATACAAGATAAATGCAAATATGCGCATATGCGGGTGATGAACAAAAGGATATTAAGCGAAAAAGTTGGAAAAATAGAACTACTGAAACGAGAAGCTGCTACGTTTGCTCTGTATATAAATACCTACAAATATGCCTCCATTTTTCCCTACCCACGCTCAATAATAAATGACAACAACAACATGAGTCAAGAAATACAAGCACGGATTCTTAGCGGTAATAAGTGCTTTTATACATACAAAGACTTAATGAAAAGTAAGTTTTCTGAATCGTGAATCTAAGCTTAGAATCTATATATATATATATATATATATATATATATATATATACATATATATATATATATATATATATATATATATATATATATATATATATATATATATATATAAGGTAATCGCTCCTATTTTCGACACTGCCCCAATTATCGACAGTAATCCTACATAATCGACAAAAATAAGAATTCTTGCGCGTGATTGTCGGACGAAAGTATTTCACTAATTTATAAGGACCTTTATCTACGCCTATAAACAATATGCCAATTGTCAGACGAAAACTGCAATCACAACATTTAAAAATATATTGGTCAGTTGGTGCCAAACTCTTGTGGGAAGTGTTTCTTGTTGTACGTGTTAAGAAACAGGTAAGCTACAGAATGCTATAAGTCCTGATTAAAATATGGAATAACAGTTTAATTATGTTTTATATGTTGAGAAATAGTTTATTTTGATTATTTGTTGGCCAAAAACTGTTTTTCTATAGCTTTTTGCAGTATTTTGAGGATGCCGATAATAGGTACGTAAATATTAGCAGATGATCCAATCGTCGGCTGGAGTGCCGATAATTGGTTATATGCATTGGACTGTATATAAGCTGATTTTAGCGTAATCTTTTAACTTACTACGACAAATGTTTGGTCATTATATGTAATAAAAAACGATGTTTCCTTGTACCAATTTTCGGCATCCAGTATCTCTGGTACAAATAGCAATAATTTGACCGAGTATAACACTGCCGATAATACATACCTATACGTGCCGATAATTGGAAATTCTTTCTTTTAGACTACAATTCAGAAATTAGCAATGGAAAAGAAAAAGCGAATTCAATATTCTGCGGAAGATATAAACAAAGCTGTTGTAGCTGTTCAGCCAGGAATTCCATTTAAAACAGCAAGCAAATTGTATAAGGTACCCAGATCGACTCTACAGGACAAAGTAAAGGGCAGAACTTGTTTGGAGAAGAAATCTGGACCTGGGACCACACTAACACAAGAAGAAGAAAACCTACTGGTAGCATGGCTATTTCGGATTGCATCCTGTGGATTTCCTGCAATTAAAACGCAGTTGTTGGATAGTGTTCAGCTATTGCTTAAAGAACTTAATAGGCCTAATAATTTCGTGGATGATAGGTCTGGACGTAAATGGTACGAACTATTTTTAAAAAGGCATCCCGAACTATCTATAAGAATTTTCCAAAACCTAACTTGTGCTATAAACACTATAACAGAAAATCGAATTCGTTAATGGTTTATTGAAGTAGGGACCTTTTTAGAAAGTACAAACAATCGCAACATAACTTTTGATCCTAGTCGTGTATTTAATTGTGATGAATCGGCTTTTTTCCTGGCTCTTAAGGGAGACAAAGTGTTGGTTAGAAGGGGGGATAGAACAGTTTATTCGTTTGTTAGCAACGACGAGAAGGAATATCTGACAACTTTGGTTACCTGTAGTGCCTCCGGTTAAATTTTACCACCCAATGATCGTTTTTAAATATACAAGAATTCCCAAATCAGTTATCAAGAAAATAGCGGCTCACTGGGGGATAGGAAAGTCTGAAAATGGGTGGATGACTGGCGAAAACTTTTTTGAGTACATCGCTAATATATTCCACCCTTGGTTAGTTGCTCAAAAAGTGCAGTTTCCGGTTATACTGTTTTTGGACGGACACAGATCACACTTAACGATGACCCTAAGTGAATTTTGTAGTAATAATAATATTATTCTAATAGCTCTGTGTCCAAACGCAACACATATTTTACAGCCTCTAGATGTTGCAGTCGTTCGATCATTAAAACGTGAATGGAAAAAGAGTGGTGGCGGTGGAGAATGGAAAATCAAGGTAAAAAGATAACGAGAGATTTATTTGCACCTATTTTGGAAAGCACTTTTTAAAAAATGGTAAATATTCCCGATATAGTTAAGAGCGGTTTCAAGGGTTGCGGACTTGTGCCCTTTAATGTTGAAAATATTAAATTTTCTAAATACTTTAAAGAAGACGTGGGAGCACAAAACTGTCAAAGGATACAAGAACAACGACAACCTACAAAATTTCAAGTCGCCCTAAGAGTTGTAGAAGAATGCATCTCAATTATTGATATGCTGCGATTGTTTGAGCTTTCTGGTTCAATTTGGGAAGGACCAGTAGAGCACACCAGCTTATTTTCATTATGGAAGGAAATGAAAGTGAAAGCCATGAACAAGCCTTCCAATGAACTTCCAGTCGACTTTGTTACGAATGACTCATTTACAGAAGTGGAAATTCTGTAAATGAGTACTATCAAGTCTAGTGAGCTGGCAACATCGTCTCCAGTAGTTCATTTCCATGGCCTTAATTTTTGATTTGTTTCTTTGGTTTATTTCCCAGAGTTCGGCGCCATACAGTCCAATAATTTCTGTTATTGTTTTATAAATTCTTCTTTTATTTTCTTTTGTTATTTTTTTATTCCATAATAGTCCGTGTAGCTGTCTGGTGGCTGATCTTGCTTGGCCAATCCTGGAATGTATTTCTTCGCTACTTCCTGCTTTTGATGTTATTTGGACTCCCAAGTACTTAAAATTGTTTGTTGGTTTTATATATCCCATTTCGATTTGTAGGCTTTCTGGTTTTTCTCCTACAACTAAGTACTCAGTTTTTTGTATATTAATTGTTAGGCCCATTTGGTGTACTCATCTTCCAGTTTTCTAAGCATGTAGCTTATATCACTCTCGTCTTCAGCTAGAATGGCTTGGTCGTCAGCGAAATGTATCGTGTACAATCTATCATCTCCGATTGGGATGCCCATATTGCAGCACTTTCTTCTCCACACTGAGAGTGCCTCATTTAGATATATTTTGAAGAGTGTAGGTGCTATGCAGCAGCCTTGCTTCAGGCCCTTACTAATAGGAATTTCTCTAGTTAATTTATTTCCAGTTTTAATGTTTGCCGTCATATTTTTTTAGAGCTGTTGTACTGCTTGTATATTTTTTTTGCTTATTCCTTGTTTTTCCATTGCTACCCAAAGCATTGAAAGTGGTACACTATCGTATGCCTTTGTTAGATCTATAAAGACTATATGAGTTGAAAGGTTGTGGGCTTAGAATCTATAAAACAGTAATTAAACCAGTGGTCACATATTGATATGAAACTTGGACCCTCTCAACCACTGATGAAAATCAACTGAGAATATTTGAACGCAAAATACTAAGGGAAATATTTGGACCAACCCAATGCAGAGAAGGTTCGTGGATAATTAAAAGGAACCACGAGCTGGATGAACTAAGGCAGAGTGCAGAAATTGTTAGATTTGTAAAGTCACAAAGACTAAACTGGCTTGGTCACCTAGAAAGAATGCCATATAATCGAGCTGTATTTGTAGTCCAGATATTGAAGCCCCAAGGAAACAGGACAAGTGGAAGGCCCCGTAAAAGATGAATAGACGACATAGAGAGGGCTCTTAACACCATGAACATTAGGCAGTGGCGAAGGAAAGTATCCGACAGGTCAGAATAGAATGGAAGAACATTGTTATGCAGACCAAGATTCATAAAGGGTTGTAGCGCCATCAGAAGAAGAAGATTCAAATTATAATGTGTTAATGGACTACGAAAACATGTTTTCATTAATTTATTTAGTTGCTCTTTCCAAATATTGTTTAAACTTACATAACTTAATAACTAAAATCAGGTCTGTAATTTTTCTTATGTCATTATCATCGTGTAGTTACTGCAATGTTTTTCAAACAAAACTTGTTAGTCTCTGAATAAAAATTTAATATTCATTCTTAAAAGAGCTCTTGTGTTTGTATATTTTTCATATTTAAAGAATGCACCCTAAAACAAACCATGTAGATACATATTCATAAAGTAAATTTAAAAAGCTCTTAGAAATGTAAAATAGACAGGGAATATGCAACAAAATAAAGATTATAGGAAAGTGTATGTGTAGAATTCCAGTTTTAATTAACGAATAAGTAAACTTGTCCAAATATAGAAAAGTCAAATCATTTAAAAATTATTTTAAATTATTTTTATATATACTAAATATACTAAAAATATATACGAATTTTACGATTAGAATAAAAATTTTTAAAATCCACAAAGAAAATTAATTTCCTGTAGTCGGCTGTATACCGTATAATCACAAAAATTGTATTTAAAAAATACTTTATAAAAGGTATAATAATAGGAAAACCTTATCGGGCTACATCACCGAACACTTTCGGAATAATTATTCTATCATCAGTGCTTTTCTAGGTTTACATACTTGAAACTAAGTGAGAGCGCCCACCAAACTGGCGTGGCAAGTGGCAAGTAGCAAGTAGCACCGTCTAGCATGTTACTTAAAATTTAGCCAATGAAAACGGGGCTAACTAGACTCCAGCATAGATCAGAGGTAATGTAACTCAATAAAACCTCACCAACTACAGGGGGTCATGTAAGATGCCCCCATTTTCCGTTTTTAGTAATCTACAAATCAACAGTATATTGCATTTACCTTCATAAACACCTTGAGGATAGTTTTTTAATACGGAGTTCTCTACTATGTTTTCACGTGGCCATACAATGTTTTTTTGACAACTTTTTATTAAACTGATGATGGAATGAGTTTATTCCGAAAAGATCTTCTTTAAAATAAAAGTTTTAAGCTTTTAATAAGCATTTTTTATACCTTAATACACACGACCACCACGTGCTTTGTAAAAAACATTCGTTGCTTTCATTGACCTATCAGCTGCATAGGATACTGTCGGAAGACAAGGAATAATCTGCAAACTAATCCGTGCCATCCCGTGTCATTAGGTAACTAAACTCATTGATATCAAACACACCGAAAGACCTTTTCAAGTCACAATGGGCAACATTAAAAGTTTCCAAATGAAGCTCAGCAATAGACTGCCACAGAGATCTGTTTTGACACTCTTACTTTTTAATTTATACATCGTGGACCTACCTGGGATAATTTCGCAGAAATTTGGCTACGCTGACGACTTGGCCATTACAGCAAGACATAATAACATAAATATTACTGAAACAATTCTAACGGATGACCTTGCCGTTATGGGAGAATACTTTCGCAAAGGGAGATTACGGCCCAATGCAACAAAAACCAAAGTGTGCTGTTTCCATCCGATTAATGCCCAAGCCAAAAAAAAAACTATCCGTTTACTTTGAGAACAGACTGCTCACTTATAATTTAACACCATAATATCAAAATATCTTGGATTGACTCTGAACAGAACATTATGTTTTTAAGGACACCTACAAAGAACGGCAGCAAAACTAAAAACGCGAAATAATATAGTCCAAAAGCTATGTGGTACCACATGGGGGTCTTCAGCTTCCGTACTCAGATTATCCGCCCTCGGACTTTTATACTCGGCGGATGAATATGCTTTCCCAGTATGGCTCAATAGCAAACACACGAAGATTATTGATACCCAATTAAACTAGACAATGCGAATTATCTCAGGTACAATTATACCCCTACCGAACTATTGTCTTTCCATTCTGAGTCACATTCCACCGCCAAAACTGCGAAAGAAGTCATTCTCTTCTCAGAGAATATCGAAAAATTGAAGCTAATTATCAGCTACCCATTCACCACGATAAGCTTGATATCAAAATAAACAGACTACGCTCCATAAATCCTCCATTGTTAAGTACCAACTACTTACATCAGGAACATTTCAACCTCAGCAATGCTTGGAGAAGACAATGGGAGAGCGACTCACTACAGCAAGTACACTAGATGGTCTGTATTGATCAGAAACCGCCAGGCTTTTAACTGACTCGGAATACATAGAAAACGCTAAACAGAATAAGAACAAGCAGCGGTAGATGTGCTGACAGCTTTTATAGATGGGGAAAAGCCCTTACTCCTGAGTGTGACTGTCGTCCGCAACCACAGACAGTCCGTCACATTGTTGAAGAATGCCAACGAAGGCAATTCCCTGGAGTTTTCGATGGGTTCCTATACCGGGTGGTGAATCGTCAAACGGGCCATAGGAAACTCAATGGGAAATTTTAAATTGTTGAATTGCTGCTTCCCTAATTATTTTAGATTAAAAGTCATAAAAAACTATTTGTAGAGGACTAAATTCTAAATTATAAACACCGTTATATGTTAAAACCGTTCTACGAATCAAATGTACTTCAAAATGTTGCAAAAATATAATAGATTTTTCAGACCACTCCTAGAAGTTAGGCCACACGTAATACAAGAATATATTATAACGTGTGTATTTTATCATATTGATGTCAGATGTTTGACAATTTGAATTGTCAATTTTTTTATTTTATGGTTAAATTATAAACAATGAATTTTACTAAATACTACTACTACTACTGAACAATATTACTTTGTGAATAATAAATTATATTGTTTACAAATCGATCAATATAATGAAATGTAATCAGTTCACGAAAAATCGCATAATGTTGTATTCAGGCAATAGAGCGAACCTTTTCCTGTCACTACCGGATCTTGATTTAACGTAAGATATTCTAATAAACTAAAATTTAATATCATGTTAAGTTATACAACAATTCAATGAATTCCAATATACTGTTACTGTGATCTTTATTCCTAATAATAATATACGATAATATCTAAACATAAAACTATAACAATTTAAATAATAAATCAAAAAATGTTGTCCATTTAAATCATAGATAAATATAATATAGTTGATTTAAATATTGTCAAATATTAGAAACGTCAATATGACAAAACGCAACACGTAATACACATTCTTTTCACGGCGTCTGGCCTGACTTTTAGGGGTGGCCTGAAAAATGTATTATATTTTAGCAAAATTTTGGAAAACGTTTAAGTCGTAGAACAATTTTAACAATTGTTTTCGATACATATTTGAGTCCTCTACAAATAGTTTCCCATGACTTTTGGTGTAAAAGTAGGGAAGCAGGAATTCAACAATTTAGAATTTCTCATTGAGTTTCCTATGGCCCGTTTGACGATTCACCACCCTGTATGCAACCGAAAATCTTTTACATTATATTAATAATACATTAGAAGTTCGTTTGTAATACTCCATGTAACGTTTTATATTGATTTTTAATTATGTGTTCTTATTATATGCCATATGATAAATAAATACTCCAGGTCTATATGCAAAATGTACAGTACGCTTGTGCAACATATTATATTTTTCTGTAATACCTTGTTTTCCAAATAATTTCTTTTTTTTTTCTTTTAAACATTTTTATTGTTTTCAATTGCTCATTAGATATGGTAGTTTAAGCTACTTCCTAATATAAAGGTAACATCTTACAAACATTTAATAATCTAATACTAACTCTAATACGAATACATGCAAACCTAATTATAATTATTATTTTTGAAGTAAATTAAAAGAAAAACTGGCAAACGTCAAGTATATCATATTTTTTGAGTTTTCCAAGATTTCTGTCAGATAAATGTGACAGAAAATTTCTGTAAAATATTCTCATACTATAAAATATACATTTAACGATAATGATATGGTTATACGTAATATCTGCATGCCTTATCACAGTATTTTGTAAGTAAGAAATAATTAAATTTATTTACTTCATTAATATTCATTTGTAGGTACAGAATGTCCTCCACTGCATTCAAGAGTTTCTGTCGGAGAAATCAAAGACTTTGGGGCACAAGCATCAAATATTGCCATCAAAGCAGCACAGGAGGCAAAAGCGGCCCAAGATGCACAACAACAAGCGGGTTTTCAAGCTGCCAAACAGGTTAAAGAGCAACTTGCAGAAAAAGCGATGGAGGCAGCCAAAGCAGCTGAAGCAGCTTTAGCAGGAAAAGAAGCGTTAGTAGAAGAGATTCAAATAGAAGTTAAAGAAGCTGAGATGGTAGTGAACGAAGAAACTTCCAGTCTGCAGCAACTTCAGCAAACTCTTCAGTCTGCCAATAAAGCTGCTCAGCAGTCACAAGCTGAGTTAAAGCTACTTCAAACCACGTTTCAATTGGCTCAAGGTAATGCAGCAAACTCTCAACAGGTTTTTGAGGGTGTTAATACGCAATTAAATGAAAAAGAACAGTTACTTGAAGCAGCCAAATCTAAATTAGATCAATTAAATAAACAGTCAATGGCAGCTAAAGCTGATCTGGCTAAAACTAAAGAAGCTGCAAAGAAAGCAGATACGGCTGCAGCAGAAGCTAAGCAAAATGCGTCTAGAAATAAGAGAAAGGTAAAAAGAAACAATAAAAGAAAATAATTTACTTTTTTATATACATGAAGAACTAAAGTTGGTTTACTTTTATTATTATATTTTTAAAGATAATTATACTTCTTATAAATTATAAAATCTATTGAATTATTGTAAAGTGCCCATACCGTTTAATTCTGAAGATACAATGTATCTAATATGACTGTTTCTCTACAGAAAATGTTCCATTATTTGATTTTTACTTCTGGATATAAATTTCTATTTAATTTCTTACATTGACATATTGTTTTGATTTTATGTATTTTCTTTAAACACGTTTTGGGAGGAAACTGAAATTCTCCAGATGTCAGTTACTGCTTCTTTATTTCCAAAAATATCTAAAAAAACGTGTCTAATTAAAAAACTGAAAATAAGTATTAAAATCTTAATACTATTGGTTAATTTTCTAGATGTTCTTCTCTCAGAATCATATCGTACATCCCTTATTTCCAAAATGCTCAGTATATTTTTAACGAGACTTCTAAATACTATTTTTCGTCTAAATATTCCATTTGTATAACCTAAAAATAGCTAATCCGCCAGTCTTATTGTTGGGGCCGGTTCTACAATGTTGAATATATATCGAGAGTAAATAGCCTTGTAGTTCTAGTGAATGACAGGGTCTCTAATTTTCCTGACAATTGACAGGGGCATAATATCTACCTAAAATATCATTTACGGTTATAATTGTTTGGCTTTATTTTGTTAATACCATTTTATTCTATTTCTTCTATTAAAATTCTAAATTAATATGGAAAAAAACCGTTGCGTATAAATACGTCCATGGTTGCAAAAACTTCACCGCAAATGAAATTGATGTGTTGGTGAGTTTAGTGGAGAAATTTAAAGAAATTGTAGGTAAGTAAATTATAAAATTCTGTTTTTGAATATTTAGGTATATTTATTGTTACATTCTAGAATGCAAGAAAACGGATACCATAACAAACAACGGAAAAGAAGCAGAATGGAGAAAAATAGAAATGCAATTTAATTCTGTATGTGTCACAGGTAGAACTGCCAAAATGTTAAAAAGCAAATGGAACTTCTTAAAGAAATCAATAAAAATGGAATATTGTCATCTCTATATTTCCGTCAGACTGGGAGCCCATTCTGTCTTCGGCTTCTATACAACATGTAGCTTCTCCTTATAAATTTGTGTTTGTTTGTCTTAGTGTATTGTATTTTGTATTGTTATGTCCAAATTTTACATTTATGACATTCTACTATGTCGGATAGGCCACAACTGACGAAATGCCCCTGAAGATGATCTATTGATCGAAAGTACTTGGGCAAGATTAAATTAATCACCGTGTTCGATAGTTGCCTTGTATACCCTCAAAGTTTAAAAATGGAATATGCAGATTATAAACAACAATTATCTAAAACAGGTGGTGGGCCAAAAAGGGATTTAGGGCTTAACAATGCTAGTAATCGCATATTAGCTATAATTGGCGTTGGAGCAACAGGAACAATATCACAGTTTGATCCTGATTTTGGTATGCAAAATATGTTACATTATTTTTTATTTTGTAAATGCAAATATTAAATGTAGAACTACATGAAAATGTTATTTTTGAGGAAACACTTGAAATTATCAATATTCAAATTGATAAAGAATTTGATAGAACTGAACTGAGAATAGAACTGGTAGGTATTTATTATCACTATTTCTGGTTTATTTGTAATGTAATGTATTTTATTTACAGGCAAGCTGTAGTTGGAAATCTTGGACCTCACAACAGATTAATCAGCCCATGAGCAAAGCATTAAAAGTTTTAAATGTTGTTGGTAAGCGATTTTGTTGAAGCATGTATTAAGCATATTTGTTTTATTTCTAGTTGCAGAGTGTAATGCATTAAGTAAGGAAAACATAGTTCCTGAAGAAAAGAACCTGTCAACTCTGCTGATACACCAAAAGGTAATTTTTTTTATATTTTAAAATCAGAAATATTAAACATGTAATTTTTTAGGCTTTGATAATACTGGAAAGAGTAAAGCGTTCTATAAGAAGGAATCAATTCCTTCAAAATAAAGAAACAGCAGAACTGTGATTTATATAAAGAATTAACAAAAAAAAAAGATGTGAATATATATATAGATTTCCAAATTTGCTAAAAGAAGCTGAAAAAAAGAAAAAGGTCTTGCTGAAAAGCATGCGTTAAAAATCAAGATGTTAAAAGAAGAATCTGAAAAAAAAAGAAAAATATATTGCTGAAAAGCATGCGTTAGAAATCAAGATATTACTGGCTGAACTAGAAAACAAAAAGAACATTTGAATTCTTTGATGTAAATAGAATAATTAAAAATTTTAGTATAAAGCTTTGTTTACCTCATATTTTTTAAATAACAAATTAAATTAAAACTATTTTCATCATGTGTTATATTTTATTTTGAGTTATTATAAATTAACAAAATGATTTAAAATGAGAGATGCCCTCATTCTGTTCTGTTCTCGCATAATGCCTTGGTTTCTGTTTCTATCAAGTGGTAAATGTTCTTCCGCAGCTTCAAAATGAAATTCATTTGGTTTTGCTTAGTCCAGCAAAGTCTCCTCATGTGAGTAAAAAGTTACCTGTAGCATAAAAACGCAAGGTACGAAGCAATTTTGTTTCTGGTCTTATAGTTTGATTGCGATCTATTAACGATTTAATGTTATTTTCAATTAAATTATTTAGTATTGTGGCACATGTTTACTTCTGTAGCCGGAAGCGTTTGAAAAATTCTAATTCGCCAAATTCCACAAAGTAATTTGGCCTAAAAATTAATTTTTTTTAATTCAAACCTTTCCAACTCTCACGTCTTTCCTTAAAACTTACCGAACTTTGTACAATTTCAGTTGTCGATATACTACTGCTTCCCTTTCGTCCTCATCGGAATCAAAAACATTTTTTTTGGCTTGGACAATTTTCATTCAGCCAGATCAAAAACATTTAAATCTGCTGGATTTATGTCCCGGCAACTTATATGCATGTAACCTAACCCTCTTATCTATGTATGCATGACATTGGAACATACCCCCATTACTTTGATCCCAGGCAGTTAATAAAGAGAAATGACAACATATCTCTCTCATGAAGACTTTAACCAATCATTTATTTTAACAGTCTCGGGGTGTCAATAAAATTATCAAAGGAAGCTTAATTCCGCAATGTCAATTCTGTCAAAAGTAATGACAGATCTTCCGTTTGTTTATAAGTTTTCAATTTTATTTTATTATCTTTAACTTTCGTTTGCATTTATTCTTAGTAATTCTAATTTAAGTTGGTGACTTAATTTTTAAAGTTTAGTTTGAGTTACCTATTGTAGCAAAGAACTTTTGTGTTGTGCTATTAAAAAACCTAAACATGGTGAATTATTGTATTGTTCCGTTGTGTACAAATCATGGAAAAACTACAAAAAGGATGATGATAGTAAGTTGTCAAATAGTAAGTTGCCAGGAAGCAAACAATAATAGTATTTAACATTTATTTCTGACTATGTCACTCATCTTAAAATTCTCACATAATCTGACCAATTACAAACCAAAGACAGCTCGTGTTATCGCGAAAACACCAACTGTCTTTCAATTCTGATTGGTCTATCAGCTTCGTGTTTTCAACGACGTAACCATGGATACCGATCGCAAAGCAAAGTTTTGACGTTTGCCAAAAAAATTATTGTAGCTGTATACGTCAAAATGAGTCGTTTCGGTGGTACTTCAAACGAAGTTATGAACCAAAACATTGAAGAAAATATACCGAGTAACACAAGAAAGTCTAAATCTTATATATAGAGACAATTTATGATATTCTGTGTGGATCGAAACTACAAATTAGATGCAGAAAATAACAACGAAAGACTAGCATTCATTCTAAAAGACTGGGCCTTCAACATGCGAAAAACTGATGGTAGTGATTACAAGCAGAGTGTTATTAAAATCATATGGAACACTACTGCAAAATTGGTACAAGAAAAATATTTCTGTGAGTATCAGAGACATATTGATCCCTTCAAAGATATAACCTTCAAGGAAGCGAGAGCGGCTCGTGATAGTAAGATAAAATTGTTGCAAACTGTACCCGATAAAAGGAAAATGAGTTCTGTCGCTATGACTTCGGATGAATATAAAAATATGTGCTTACAATGGGAGGAAGACACGCCAGAGGATTAGCTTGGAGAGGTAACGAAGCAAGTTTTTGCATGTTACATTTTTTCAAGGAAGAGACTAACAACAAAGGCTGTTTAACAAACAGAATTGGATATAACCCGATATTCTCCAAAACCCGCCAAGGTGGTGATAAAAACTGTACAGATAATAAATGGCTAACTCAAAATTTGAAGAATCCTGAAATGTGTCCTGTGAGATTCTAGGAGACTTATATCGAAAAGGGAAACTATTACCAATGATAGACATTTTCTGACTGTGAATGGCAAGTAGAATAAATATAATAATAGTAATTGGTACAAGAATTGTCCTATTGGTATTAATACAATATCCAAATGGACAAAAATGTCTGCAGAAAAGATAGGATTAGCCACTAAAAAAGTGAAAATAACGAATCACTCTAATCGTGCCACTGCAGTTAGTTAGTTACTACAATCTGGCGTTAGTGAACAACAAGCTATGAAAATTACTGGACATGGAAGTTCGAACTCGATGAAACCGTATGTACATCTTAGTGCCGCACATCATCAGAACATACTGAATACTTTTAGGAATACTCCAAGTACATCAAGTAATAATAGCAACAATACATTGTCCTAATAACGGTGATATTATTCAAAATTTTTACAATTGCACCGTTTATAATAATTATAGTCGAGAATAATGTATTTTTTTCGTGTACAAATTATTTATTGTTATAGGTAAAAAATAATTATAACAAATTATTTATAGTTATAATAAATATTTTATGATTATGACTAATAATTGTGAATTATTCAAAAAATGGGTAGATTTGGGTTCACCTAGATCAAATGTATTATTATTAAATTCCTTCCTCTCATTCTACTGAATTTTTGACCTATCACTTTGTTCATGAAATAGTCTAATAAAATACCACAAAGTGATTTAATTTAGCTTATAAGTCTGTCTTTTATTTCTAAACTCAACTGAGTTTCTTAAAGAAAACACCACTCGTCCTACGGACTCGTGGTTTTTCAAGCACCCCAGTTTCGTTTAGAAGTAAATCGACAGACTTATCGCGAAAATTGAATCACTAGTGGTATTACTATTGAAAATATATGTAATAAATATTATGTAATTATTTTATTAATATTTTATTTTAAACAACAAATAAATATACGTATATCCAGAAAAAATTGTGCATTTTTTATATATCCTTTTATTTTTTAATAATATACGTGAGATTATTTCATCGGAAAATAGTAAGATATTTTCCAGAAAATTTTAATTAGTAACGAAATAGCCCGCAAGAGGCGCTAAAGGGTATGTATGTAAGGGGTGTCCATTTGAATTTCCCGGTAAAAGATGATTAGTAATGACCCCAGCCGCAAGGGGTCCTAATGAACGAAATTTATACATTGAGTTGCCTATCTATTTCTAATACTATATTATTTATCTATGGCTGTGTTGATTTCGAAAATGTTATTTAAAATTAACAATTAATTTAAAGCAACAAATAGTAGAAATAATATCACCTAAAACCTTATTCGCTCATCAATCTGTCAAGGAATATGACATACACTGCCGACCAATAGAAGGCGAGAATAACTTTATCTCTGGTATATTCGCCCGTGCTGACATAGATAAGTTATAGTCTAAAAATTGAGTCTAAAAATAGACAGATATTAAGATAAATAGACTATTAAGATAAGTCTAAAAATTGAGAATCAAATGAGGAGTCAGAAAACCGCAGTGAAGGTGAACAAGAAGATAATTTATCAAATATTAATTTAGAAGAAATCCCTTTACAAGGTCAAGCAGCTCCTCCCAAAAAAAAAACGATGTCGTTGGATGAAAGCAGATCCTTCTAGTTGGAGTAGAAATATTGAGAAGAAAAAATGTTTGATTGTTTGCCATATAAAACAAAAAAGAGAGACTTGCAAAAGTTCCTCAAAAAGTTAAATGTGACACTTATAAATTCAAATGCAATACACATTTTCATGATACAGATAGGCTTAATATTTGCAAACCATTTTGGGGTCTTTCTAGTTATACCAGGCAAAAGTATTTATCTTAAAATTTATAACACAAAAACCAACAGCGCGACCAGGATATGTGGAACATATTTTTGGAAGGTTCCACCATATATGGAACCTTCCAAAAAGCGAAACCATAGCAGGAAATACTACCTAATGGAAAACGAGGTAAAATACAGGGCATGTCAAAAGTTTTTTCAAAAAACTTTAAACATTAGCAATGGTCCTATAAATAGAGCTTTTGAAGGTAGCGAGAATGGAAATTGTACGGCAGCTGATAAGCGTGGTAAGAAGACTCTTTACAATAAGTGTAGAGACGATGATATGACTTTTGTTAAACAGCACATTGAGAGCTTTTCTGTAATTGAGTCACATTACTGCAGGAGAAATACTCAAAGGCGATATTTAGACGCAAAATTGTCAATCACAAAAATGTACTTCATATATAAAGAGTACTGTAATGAAAATAATCACATTCCGTTATCACACTCAATGTAGAGAAACATATTTTGCAAGTCGTATACCTTATCATTCTTCGTCCCTAAAAAAGATCAATGTTCCACGTGCCATACCTTTAGTGAAGCTAAGAGGACAGGGACATTAAACGACCAACTTCAAGTCGATTACAATAATCATATAAAGCGAAAAGATGAGACAAATTTAGCTAAAGTACAAGATAAAGTCAGATCTAATGAGGATTTAACATATATGTCTGTTACATTCGATCTACAAAGTGCGCTCCAGATACCTTCTGGTGAAGAATCGCTTCTATACTATTGTAGGAAGTTAAGTATTTACAGCCTAACAATTTATGAGTCTAGAGTTCCTAACGAGGTAAACTGTATTGTTTGGTCGAAAGTAAATGTTAAACGAGGTAGCAACGAAATCCGTACTGCCCTAATGCAGTGGATCACCAAACTTCCGAACAGTATCAAGGAAATATCCCTGTTTTCTGACACATGCGGAGGGCAAGACAGAAACTAACACATAGCAGCCATACTGCTGTTTCTTACACAAACCACAGACGTTGATATTACTGAGCAAAAATTTTTGGAGTTTGGCCATTCTTTCATGGAAGTCGACAGTATGCACAACGCAATTGAGAGAGAACAAAGGGATGTACCAGTTAACTCTGTCATGAAGTGGATGAAGATAATGAGAAAGGCCAGATCCAGCAGAATTAATAAAAAGGCTAATCCGTATCATGTTAATCAATTAAGTTTCTCCGATATAATTGACCTTAAAGACCTTAGTACAAGAATGACTAAAAATCGCCTTAAAGATACTAATGGTAATACGGTAAAATGGCTTAAAATAAAGTGTCTACGTTATGAAAAACAATATCCAGCTCTAATTAAATTTCGTTACAGTCATACTGGACCCTATATGACTCTTAATGTTTGTAAGCGAGATCGCCAAAAAAAAACAATTACAGATATCAAAAAAGCTTACCATCAACCACTTCCAATAAGCATTCAGAAGAAACAAGACCTAATGAAACTTTGTCGCAAAAGTAATATACCGGAAGAGCTACATCCCTGGTATGAATCGTTAGCCGTCACAAACAATACTTTAGAATATATTGCAGAACCTGCTAGAGAAGACGACGAAGATCAAGAAGAAGAAAGTGAATGGTTTTTTAAAACCCCATTTTGTATTATAAAGTAACTAACTGATACTTTATGTAATTTTGTTGTGCAAAAATTCACTAACTCCATATCGACCCCTGCATAGAATAATGTTGTAACTAACATTTTTGGCGATTTTGAGTTACAGTGTTCTTGTAGAACTTTTTACGCTCTATCTGCCAACATGGTCGGTGTGGCTGTAACTGCATTAATAAGAAAGATTCCGAATAGAATAATACCGTAAATATAAAAAAATTGAATTATTTGTAGAATAACAGAGTAACTATAGATACGACGTTGAACAAATCAAATTTTCATCGAAAAATACTGTATCGTACCATAGTGTATCAAAATAATTCTCATATTTCAAAAACTACACCGTAACTCTTGTTACAATTTTATTCGTCGCATTGGCTGCTAAGTTCCGATAATTATGCAGGTAGATACTACACGTCATGTGTCAATATTTCGCGGCATTATTGTGAGAATAGTAGGGGGAAATAGACAAGACAGATATTGATTGTTTCCCGGTCCCGGTATTTAGTTTGCAGTTAAATAGTACACAGTGCAGATGTTATTTTTTTAAAATCATGAGCAGACATCCACGTAGTTCTGGACTCATACAGTTGGTGTTGCAACAAACAAGTTAGTATTTTATAATTATCTAAAAATAAATAACGATATCAAGGTTAATTTTTAGAAGGTCCCATAGAAGAACATAATGGTACTAAAGATGTGTAAACAGGTAAACAATTTGTTCTTAAATAAAGTGGTTTAAGTTAGAACTAATAACTTTTAAAAAACATTAGAGAAGCAAAATGAAATATTTGATGATTTTGAGCAAAATGAAATTGAAGAAGCTTTTTCTTACGACGTTTCGGAGTATATTCCTTCACCATCTGGTAAATTTATTGTTTTATTAGTGTAAGTTTTTTAATTATTTTAATTATTTACAGAATCATCAGAAAGTTCTACTCTACATCAGAATCATTCCGGTTTGGGTACTTACTTCCAGCGCAACAATAATAAATTGACATCGCTATTTAGTCAGTTCAATTGTAAACAACATATTAGGGCAAGTCGTAAGTATCAGCTTAAAAAGTATAAGACGGGGACGAAAACGTAAAGCTAATAGAACGGAATGAAAAGATGTAATTCGTAAAAAAAAACAGGAGAAAAAAGGAGAACAATTTATAAATAAAAAAGGTAAAGTTGTAAAACAACGACAACTTAAAGGTGGTTGTATGGACAAATGTATCCGAAAGTGCCAAGAAAAACTAAATATTACAATAAAACAACAACTTTTTAAAGAGTTTTGGAAAATGGGAGATCACAACCTTCAGACCCAATATATTAGTCGTTTGGTTACTAGACACACAGGAATTCGTATTTTAAATACTACCATTGAATCTCGAAGGAAGTGGACATTTCAGTAAAAATTGCCTATAAATGATAGTCAGATTGTGGTATGTAAAAAAATGTTTCTTGATACGTTTGATATAACCGATAGTTGGGTGATGACAATGTCTAAAAAGATGTCAGAGAGTGAAGTTGGTATAATTGTTGAAGATATGCGTGGAAATCACACCACTCGGCCACAACAAGTAGCAGAAGAAATAAAAGAGACTGTTCGAAAACACATATCGTCTATTCCAGCAGTAGAAACTTAATATTTCTAAACTTTTTGATTTGTATACGGAGTGGATGCAGAAAGAACATCCTATCTCGTCTACTGCAACATTAAGACAATACCGTGAGATATTCAACAGTGAATTTAACATCGAGTTTTTTAAACCAAAAATAGACCATTGTGTCTTTTGTCATGTTTACCGAAATGCACGTGAAGACGAAAAAGCAGAGAAGGATCTGAAGTATACTCGCCATATTGTTAATAAGACTGTTGTAAGACAACTTAAGGAAAGGGATAAAGACATCGCTAAAAGTTCAATGGAAACTATTGTTGCTTGTTACGACTTGCAGAAAGTTCTCAGCACACCTTAGTCTGAACTGTCAATGTTTTACTATAAACGAAAATTATGCGTTTATAATTTGACAATATTTGACATAGGACGCAATAAAGGATATTGCTACATGTGGGATGAAACCAGAGGAAAGAAGGGAGCTAACGAAATAAGTAGCAGTGTTTATAATTTGTGGACAACGCTTGAACCATCTAAGGTACGCTGATGACATCGTATTGATAATCGATAAAAAATAAGAATTATTTGAAATGATGAAAGAACTGGACGTAGAAGCTGGAAAGATAGGCCTTAATATGAATTACAGCAAGACCAAAACTATAACAAATACAAATGAAGACATCACAATGAGAATCGGACAAGATGAAATAGAACAAGTTAAGGATTATATATATCTTGGTCAAACTATAAAACTTAACAAAGAAAACCAAACAGCAGAGATCAAGAGACGAGTTAGACTGGCATGGGCGGCATTTGGCAAACTAAGCTACATTCTTAAAAACAAAAGATATCCACAGCATCTTAAGACCAAAGTATATAATCAATGCGTACTCCCTGTTCTTACGTATGGTTCCCAAACGTGGACATCTACAAAAGCAAACATGGACAAAATCATAAAAAAGGGAGCAATGGAAAGACAAATGTTGCACATAAGACTAATGGATAAGAAGAGAAACGAGTGGATAAGAGAGAAAACAAAAGTGAGGGATGTTAGACAAGAAGTTGCAAAATTGAAATGGAGATTTGCCGGACACAATATAAGACAAAAAGAAGACCGATGGAACAAAATTCTTTATAAGTTGGAGACCGTGGGAATATAAACGAAGCAGAGGAAGGCCCCAAATGAGATGGGCAAATGATATCAAGAAGCACGTGGGCTCTAGATGGATGACTGTAGCGACAGACAGAGAAGAATGGAAAAGGATTGGTTAGGCCTATGTCCAAAGATGGACCGAAGAAGGCTAATTAGATATATAGAGATAGATAGTTTATAATTTCATTGCAACTAATGATTTAACAGGATATACAAATTTTATATTTTATAGTGATAGTTGCAGAGGACAAAATAGAAACAGAATAATATTTGCGATGTATTCTTTTGCAGTGGAAAAATTTTCTACAAACATAACGCACAATTACTTTGAGGTAGGTCATTCCCAAAATGAAGGAGATTCCGTGCACGCCTTAATAGAGCGACGTAAAAAGAACCAAACAGTTTTTATTCCCGAACAATGGATAAGCTTAGTAAGATGTGCAAAAACAACCAGGTAAATTGTATTTGGTAACTCAACTGCACAAAGACAATATATTTGATTTTAAAAAACTTATGGCAACAGTTGAATGCAAAAACAATAATCAAGACAGCGATATGGAAGACTAGACATAAAATAAATATGTTCATTTTAAATTTATTCAAATTTATATTTAGTTTGTAATAAAATTTGCATTTTAAAAACTATCTACTGTTATTATTCCTTAACCTACAACGAGCAACAATTTGAAATTCATATTAACTTTTCGGATGAGAACATCGTAAGTGGAGTTACAAGATTATTCCATGAAACTATATTTATATCAAAAACTGTAACAAACCTATTCTCTAATAAAAAAAGTAGACATTATTCTAAAAGGGGAGTTCAACATTTATATAACTACTTAGTTCTTACACTGAAAAAATGTCACATACATATCAAAAAAGAAATCAAAGAAATTGGTATCTTTTTTTATCATTTCTGAAGAATATCATAAATGCTGGTTACAACGTTATTCTTTGCATGGGTCTATATTTCTCTCAAAACATGAAAAAATAAACTTTGTTTGAAAAATGCTGACACAACTTTTACACCAGGTGTTTAAGTTTGTAAAAGAATATAGTTCATAAATTGTTTTTTAAAAGATCATTTATAAAATCAATTTTCATCTTTAACTTATAATAACTCGAAACTACAAAATTGTTAGTGACTTTTCGCAGTAATATGACGATATCGTAGTGTTAAGTATTAAACTCTCCCGTAGCTTCTTACACAAGTACTGTATGTTCACCATTATTTTAGTGTGAAACGTTAACAATATAGGTATTTAAATACTTTATTTACTATCATCAAGAAAATATACACAATTTAAAGCACGCAAATACATTGCAGGGTATTAATGTAGGAGAAAGGATCAATTATAATAGTATAAACAAATTAAGGAATTTATTTACTTCACTATTTTTAATAAATCAATCAGATAATTTTGTCGCACCATATGCTGAATTAGGAAAACTTATTTGTTTTATTTTAATCAAGCCTATGCATTTATAGAAATTTGTAGCAGGATTTTTTTAAATACCTAAATATTAGACTAGTCAGTGGTATATTTGGTAAATTAAGATATCAGTAACATCTTTATACTTATCCAGCAGCCTTTGCGCAATATCTTTATTTTTTGTCATAATTTCATTCAAGAGTATTCATTTATTTAATAAAGTATAATATTTAAAGTTAGTTTATGTCTCTTTTGTGTATATTTTCGTGCTCGTAATGATCTAATGCAGATGTATCTAATCAAGGAAGAACAACGAGCATGTATCTCCACTTGCAGAATGTATAATATGTTCGCGAAAAACAGGATATAATTTGAGTATCACGAATAAATATCTACCTCAAAATTTCTTGTTCCCTTTCCTCTTCCTGTTTTTGTCTCATCATAACCGATTCGATGATGGCCCGTTCTTCCGGAGTAAGATGAGACAGGTCGGGCCCTGTATTCTCCATTCTGGCCTCTTTCAGACATCACCCATCACCGAAAAACTACCCCTTGGCTAGCGCCCTAATATCTCCTGCCACAAAACACTTCGTCATTTCACGTATTAAGAACCCCAAAAACGGTATTTCGGGAACGAATTCCGCAAAAATGTTGTGCACGCTCGACGGAAAGCAAAAATGTTTTAGATGTTCTTTATTAGGATTTCGAGCCCGAGTACCGTGGCTGCTATTACCCATTCATACACTTTTCATAAATAATGGGAAGAATCGGGAGAGGACCAATGGGACGCGAGGATGAAGTTACGTCACCAGGCGGGACTATTGATTGCCGCCCGAGACATGCGCTGGGACAATTCGGATTGCGCTGTCATTATTTGGAGACGGGCTGAGGTGATAGCGATGGTTCGAGGGGTAAAGGGAAATAGGGATGAGTCTGCGATCACTCTGAGGAGGGAATATTTAAATAAAACTTTTAAAGTTTACTATACTTTTAAACACAACTTATTAAACAAAAAAATTAATAAACTGTTTATCGTAAATAAAAAATAGAGCCAAATTTATATTTAGCCGGTAAATATAAACGAAAAATATTTAATGATTCTCGAAGAACAGAATAAATAATTTATGTGACAAACACAGCAGCATAGGGAATAAACTGATAAATATTAAACGTAAATAACAAAAGATGAAGAAAAAAGTAAGACTGATTTCTAAAAAAAACAATAGAGCTCGGATACTTTGAGACATATACAGGGTGAGTCACCACTAATGAGACGAAAGGTTACAGCGAAACGGTAAAATATTTTGAAAAAATTTTAAATGTATAGTATCATCATCATCAGTGGTGCTACAGCTCTAGTTGAGCCTTGACCTTCCCCAGTCCATTTCGCCAGTCGTTCGCCTTCTCCAAATACCATTCTCACAGAAGGCGCCCATTATTCTTCTTAGTATCTTCTTTTCGAAGACGAGCAGAAGATTTGCGTCTGTTTTGGAGATGGTCCATGTTTCTGACCCATATGTCAGCACTGGTAGGATGAGTGTTCGATATATTATTAGTTTGGTTTTCTGGCTTAAATTTCTGTTTTTTAGCTGCTTGCTTAGTCGAAAATAACATTTGTTTGCTAGCAGTACCCTCCGTTTGACTTCTTCAGATGTGTCATTATCGTTTGTTATGAGAGAACCCAAATATGTAAACTTATTTACTACCTCAAAATTATATTGGTCTATACTGAAGTTTTGTTCGGCGTTTCTAGCTCTATCTCTGTTATTTGGAATAGATGCTAACATTTTGGTTTTTTCCTCGTTTATTTTAAGGCCCATATTTTGTGCGGCTGTCAAGAAGGTGGAAGTCATCTCTTTAAGTCCTCGTGTAGTACGTGCAATCAAATCCAGATCGTCAGCGTAGGCCATAATCTGCGGTGATTTATTAAAGATTGTTCCCCTATTGTGTAACTCGGCATCTCTTGTAGTCTTTTCTAACGCTATATTAAAGAGAAGGCACGCCAGCGCGTCTCCCTGCCGTAACCCTGCATATGTTTCAAACAAAAATGTATAGTATGAAGGTTGATGAAGGCTACATTATAAAATTATTCTGAAATATATAAGGTGTCACAATAAAGCGCGACGTTTCAAAGTTATATTTTTTCTTATGGAACACCCTGTATTTTATTGGATTTTCTAATTATTTGCAAAAAATAAGGTATAGTTTTATAAGATTTGTCCATACCTATGTACAGAGTATTCTGAGTTATGTCGATTTTTCTTACAATGTAAAACTTTAAACGAGGACTAATTCTTAATTTATTTAAGCAATTCTAATAAAATTACTCATACATCTAAATAGCTGGATATTCATCATCATCATTATCATCCAGCCAATCGCGTCCACTGCTGGACATAGACCTCCCTCAGTTCTTTCCAGTGTTCTCTACACTGGGCCGCTTGTAGCCAGTTTCACGCTACACGTTTTATATCATTGGTCCATCTAGTCGGTGCTCGTCCTTGGCTTCTTTTATAGTTTCTGGGCCTCCATTCCATAATATGTCTTGTCCACCGTCCATTTTGTGTTCTGGCTAAGTGCCCTGCCCAGTTCCACGTAAGTCGTGGTTCTTTCAATGACGTCTTGAACTCCAGATCTTTTCCTGATTTGTTGGTTTGTTATGTGGTCTCGAAGGCTCACGTTCAGCATTGCACGTTCCATGGCTCGTTGTGTAACTCTGAGTTTATTGGCAGATTTTTGCGTGAGTGTTAAAGTCTCTGCTCCATAAGTTTGTACAGGTAAAACACATTGGTTATGAACTCTTAAAAATGAGTGCTCTTAAATATTGACTCTAGAGCTGCCGTGAACAATTTTGGTGAAATATTGTCTCCTTGTCTAACTCCTCGACCTAAGCTGAATTTTTCTGTGTCTTTTTGATTAGTGTCGTGTACCTGTAATCTATTCGGCTTTGATTTAGGGCTTCCAGTATTGTTTCAAACTCTACAGAATTAAAAGCCTTCTCGTAATCGACAAATGCAAGAACCAGTGGTATGTTGTACTCGATGCATTTCTCTATTAAGATCTTTATGGTATGCAAATGGTCATTTGTGCCATATCCTGCCCTAAAACCTGCCTGTTCTTTGGGCTGATAGAAATCAAGTTTAGGAGTTAGCCTCTTTGTTAAGATTTTCATAAAGAGTTTGTACACATGTGTTAAGAGGCTGATGGGTCTATAATTTTCTAATTTAGTAATATCGCCTTTTTTGTGTAACAAGACTATTACTGCATTGTTCCAGCCTTTTGAAATCGTACGCGCATGTAAGCATTTATTAAACGCTTGCTGATTTTAATAAAATTTCTTCTCCTGCTTTTATTGCCTCGATAACGAGTCCATCATCACCAGGCGATCGATGGTTCTTCATTTCCTTTAAAGCTGCTCTTACTTCTGACACAGTAATGGGTAAAAGTATTTCCGATCCCTGATTTATGAGAGTCTTTACTCGTGTCGGGAAATTATCTTGTGGTCTTTGGCTGGTATAGAGGTCTTTATAAAACTATCTGGTTATTTTCAGAATGTTTTGTTTATCTGTTGTTGCCTTTCCGTCTTTATCTCTCAGCTTGTATAATTCTTTTTTACTTTGTGTGAGTTTTCTTTTCATTATCTTTAAACCTTTGTTCTCTTCTACTGTTTGAGTAATTATATTAGTATTATATCTTCTTACGTCTTTTCTAATTTCCGATGAAATTCTTTTATTTAGTTTTTTATATTCTTCTTTGTTTCCCTTTTCGTTCTCGCTTAGGTTTCATCGTATTTCCATGAGAGCTTTTGTATTTTTGCTAATCTCTTCACTTTTGGTGTCATTTTTCTTGTAAAATTTGAGTTGTGTATTTCTAACCGAGACTGTTATCAATTTATTGTGATCGTCGATACTTAGAGGTTTGGGATTATTACTCAGTAAAGTTTCGGCTATATTTTTTATGTATGCTTCTGGATGATTTGGTAAATTCCAAACTATGAGTTTGCAACTATTTATCATCTTTGCTCTTTATTTTTGTAGATTTATCGTTACTCTACTTCTTACTGGTCTGTGGTCGCTTGCTACTGATAGTTTATTGAGTACAGTGACATCTTGAATAATTTGCTTTTTGTCTGTTATTATATAATCATATTCGCTCTTAGTTCTTCCGTCTGGACTAGCCCACGTCCATTTTCTATTCTGTTTCTTCTTAAAAAAGGTGTTCATTGCATACAGTTTGTGTTGCAGTAGAAAGTTGGTAAGCATGTCGCCTCTTTCGTTTCTTACTCCGATTATAAAAACTCCGATTGCCACTTCTTGTTCGTCCTTTTTCCTTCCGAGTTTCTCGTTAAAATCTCCCATTATCAGATTGTAATGAGCCGGTTCCTGCTTTTTTGCTCTTTTGATTTCCTCATAGAAGGCTTCGACAATTTCATCTTCGTAATCGCTGGTGGGGGCGTATACCTGGATTATTTTCAGATTGTATCCCATATTTTGTCTTAGATTTATATACATAACTCTTGGGAAATGCAGTCAATGCTCTGTATATTTTTCTGTAATTTTTTGTGTACTAGTAAACCTATTCCTCCAGTTGTCGATTCCGTTTTCCCTTTATAGTGGAATATGTTTCCTGATTTTAGTTTGACCTGATTTTGCCTGAAATAGCTGGATATTGGTCGAATTTATTTCATGATCAATTATTCAACATTTATTTACAGGGTGTTCAAAATTTGTAGTTTCATTATTGGATTTTTCAATGTGTAATATAAGGCTTATTTTAAATGGACCACCGTGTATACTAAAGAATTATTAAATTAAAAAACTTTCTCTTTCGAATGATATACGGATGTCCTATAACTATCACCGATAGTTTTGGCGTAATTTAAAATTGTGTTAAACGGAAATCGATTTCAAATATTTATAATTGTTACTTTGGATTTTTAAACCCATCATATTGACATATTGTTATAAACGAAACCAGAGTAGTTGTTAATACATTTTTTGTAAATAAAAAAAATTTTATGACTTTAAATTTGTATTCGTTGGAAATAGGATAATTAGTATTTTGTGGTGAAAAGAAAATAAAAAAAGTTTGTTGAAAATCTGATGTTTTTAGATTTTCTACGATTCATCAGCAACTGCGCAGAGGTTACACTTTTCAAAAATGACGTAGATATTAACGTTATGTTTAATCTTTTGTATTAATTTAAGTATTAAAATAAGTTTAATATTTAAATAAAAATAAAACTGCAAAATATATATATTTCTTTGAAGTCATAATAATAGATGTATAGTTTATTTCACGAAAAATAGTTGAGCGCTTAATATCGATTAGTTTTCAATGTGAAACTTTATCAAATGCCTTCTCGAAATCAATGAAACATGCATACACATCGCAGTTGGCATTCCTGGCTCTAAGTCTTGCTCTGAATCCAAATTGAACTTCACTCAGTTGTTCTTCTAATTTGGTGTATATGCGCGAGTGAACGATAGTAAAAAATACTTTAAGTACATGGCTCATCAAACTGATTAATCTATGTTCTTCACATTTTCTAGCGTTGGCTTTTTTAGGAAGTGGAATGAATATTGATAGTAGCCAGTCTTTTGTTAAGTATCCAGTCTCGTAGATGTTGTTGAATAGCTTCGTAAGAGCTGTGATTTGGTGTGACTCTAATAGCTTTGAAATTTCAACATGTAGTGATATTTCATAATTAATGGCCATAGTTACTTCTTTGTTTGTTATTTCTGGGCCGTAGGGGTTGTTTATTTCAGTCAATAGATATTTCATGGAATAGACTATTTAATTTCACATAATTATATTAGCACCTTTCTATATTCTCGTTTTATTTTTAAAAACACAAACTCCTCCATCTACTTCAATATACCATTATACTTTTTATGAAGTACTAATTGTTTGTGCATGAGAATTTTCCTTATTAGCTATACTAGTAAGAGCTTTTAAATGCACTTAGTTCTTCATTCAATTTCACATAGATGTTTAGATGTGCTTTTAGTTATTTAAAGTGAACGCTGTGTGAAGCCTAAAATACATTGCTTGTTATTGAATGTATTAAGTGTTTTTAAAATAATTAAGTATAGTATACATGCAAATTGGTAAAGTGTGTATTTATAAACATGGGTTCTTTAAAATGTTAGTCGACAATATTGATTGAATATTGATATACAAAGTGTCAAATTAAAAAGTTCTGAAGTATTTTCACGATTTCAATTTTTTGAATTTGAATTATTTAAAACATTTAAGTCAAGTATAAGAACGTCTTTTAATTATAAAAATTCGTACTAATAACTTTTTTTGTAAAAAAACAGCCCATATTCCTCCATCCAATTCTCCACGCCCATAGTGCTTAGGTCTCCTGCTATATTATCTCGCCACCGGAGACGAGGGCGTCCGCGTGGTCTCCTTCCAGTTGGGACTTCCTCCCACTCAGTTCGTTCGTCAGAATGTCTTCTGAGGTGTCCTGCCCATTGGAGTCTTCAGGACTTTATTTCTTTTATGATGTTGGTGTCTGGGTAAAGTTCTTCAAGCTATTTGTTTGTTCTTATCTTATTTGTTTGATCTTCCTTAGGATTTTTCATTCCCAAACACATAGTCTCTCTTCATTTGCCTTTGCTATCGTTCACGTTTCGCTTCCATAAATCACAATGGGTCGTATGATTGTTTTATAGACCTATATCTTCGTAGGTCGTGTTAGTTGTTTAGATTTTATAAGGTTTTGGAGGATAAAAAGGCATCTGTTGCCAGCCTGAATCCTGTTGTTTATTTCTTGTGATCCGTTATTTTCTTTAGTTATTGTTGTTCCAAGATACTTGAATTCTCTAACGCGCTCAAAGTTAAAGTCATCGATGGTGATGTTCTGACCGATTCTGTCTCTGCTTTGATTATTGCGGCTAATATACATATATGTCGTCTTGTTTTCTTTGATTTGGAGCCCCATCTTCTCTGCTTTGATGGTAATCTGCTATGAATTAATTCGCATTGGTTTGGGAGCACCTTGAAGGTTCCTTGAAGGTTCCCCAAATCAGTGGCGCAACCAGGGGGGTTTTGGGGCCCAGCACCCTATTCCGACACAGTTATTTACAAATTTTAAGGACTTAAAATGGTTACCAAACCCCCCTTCCCCCAGAGGACAATTCTAGGTGCGCTACTGCCCCAAACCAACGATGATTTTTCCATGAATATTAGAAAAAATGATACGGTTTGTAGTAAAATAGAATAAAAAAATAGGCGAAAATGGAATATTGAATTTATTCATATATAGTAAAACAAAAATTTTATTTTACAGTCCTGAATTAAAAGAAGTGGCAAATCTGTGTGAGACCGAGAATGCTAGTCTCGTAGCTCTCCTTATGGATTATTATCAAAATCTATGAAAGCTCTAACTTCATGTTCTGCTGGCTCTAATAAAAGTTCGATACATTCATCATCATATTTTAACACTTTCTTGGTCCTTTCGCCTTCCAGACCAATTTCTCAATCTCAAGGAAACAAAGTGTCTTTTCACTTACCAGCTCATTCGCCCGAAGCCGTTGGCCAGTAAATAGTGGATTGCTTATCCCTGCAAACACTTGGACGTCAGAGACTAGTTAATTATCTAGCGGGATGTACCAGATGATTATGATCTAGCATATCATACGAGCAGGTGAGATTGACATTTAAATAGGAGTGGCTATATGTTGGCTATTATGTCGAATATTTTTTGACATAATCTTTCCTATAGTTGAGCCGCTGAAAAGATGGAATGATCATGAGAATGGCACGCACTCTTAAATATTCCTCTCACTATGTTATCACTTTTCCCACGTTTACAGCGCTCAACAAAAACGAACTTACACTCTCGCTATAATATATTTATACAGTTTTTTACAGTTTATTGATTTACATTAAATTTAAACATTTTCACAAAATTCCGCAGCCAGCGGAAGTGAAACACAAATCATGATACATAAAACATTTAAGTTATAGTATCATGACACAAATCATGACGGTGTAAACAGTTTCTCAGAAGGTCTAGTTTTGACCGCTTGTCGATGCTTGCTTTGGGTGATCGCGACCTTGGATTCCATCTTTTAAGCGGCCAGGGTATAGTTATTATTAAGATAATGTCGATTCCGACAATACAATTGTTTATATTTAAACTACGCGATCTACATTTCCTCACACACATCATGTGCTTTTCTATATAAGAATATGTTAGACCAAAAAAACTTATGAAACATTTCAGTGAAAGAAATAAATGAAGAACATCAATGAAAAAGGTCAGAGAAATGACCTGCGTGCATTTTAAATTGTTTTTAAAGTGCATGGGTAATTTGCCGTGTTAAAACCTGTATACGCATATATCTCCACAAGCGTAAATCTCTTAAAATAACTACAGCGAGGTATAAAGGCATGAAATTATAGTTGACCTGGAAAGTTGCACGTTGTATATAGATACACGTTGAATCTATTCAAACACTAAAAAGAACATTTTGGTAAGTATACGCTATAAGGGAAGCATAATAATATTTAATAAACCCATTACATTAAACTTCATTTAGCAGTTTTGTATATATCGTATTTGAAAATTGAAACTTCACAATCAGGAAAAACTATTACAAAATTAGTAATAAAAATGCTTAATGTATACAGGGTGGTCCTTAAGTAATTGTACAAAAAAACCGTAGATTCTACACTTTATTACAATTCTACAATTCTACAATTCTACAATTCTACAAAATATTACGATTTAAGTCAAGTTACTTTAATAAAATGTTGATATTAAGAAAGAAACAGGGTGTTACAAGTGGAAATTTAAAATTTTATTTTTCGCTATAACTTTTATGTTTGTCAACATTGATGTATAAAAAGTTACAACTGGATACTATTAAATATCAGAAATTATAATTTGATGTACAGTTTGATGTAGCTGATAGATGGCGCCACATATGCCACATATGTGGCATACATTTGCACTTAACTTTTTTGCTCTTCAAGTTACCGGTATTTTATTAAAAAATATTAAAGATACATTATTTTAACAAAAAAAGGTATACCTGTTAATATCTTTAAAACTCAACAGTTTTTGAGATAATCGCATTTTAGAAATCAAATATATAATTCTGATTTATCGCAATTACTCCAGGCAACGAAAGAAAATTAAAGAAAAATATTAATACTTCTGAATTTTGGTATAAAATACCTTTAATAAAGTTAATAGTTGACGAATTATTAAATAAAATAAATATATCAGCAGGATAAAATAATAGGATTTGATAAATAACACAATAATTGGATTTTACATCAAACATTTTACGTTTTGTATTAAATTAAAGTCATAATTAAAACATTTTATTTACAAACCAAATTAAGAAATAGTTAAACTAAATGACATTAAACTTTTTGTCAAAGTAAGTGTTCAATATGTCCACTGTTTTCTTTAATTTATTTGTCAATACATTCCATAAAATATTGTCTCATATTAAATAGCATCATTGGTTCTAAAGAAACAGCTGCAGTATATCAATGGTAGCAAGAGATCATCGCAAGGCCCAAAATTAACATTCTCAACAAAATTCAGCTTGTTCGTAGGATTATTATAGGTCAAATCTCGGACGAGTCAACTGAATTCATTGTAGTTGATTAGTAAATTTGTAAAGGGTCCAGTTTTTTTTGTAGACACATTAATTCGTTCATAATTAATTAATTATTTTTGGGGATGACGTAACCCGACACAAAAGTGCAAAGTATGTACCTTTTTTAACTAAAAATTTTAAGTAATAGCAAAGAATATAGACGAAGCGTCTATATTTGTCGCCAGAGTAGCCAATCTCGACAACGATTGCTACTCCGACCGGCCAATTACATCGCTCGTTATTAACTTCGCTGTCATTGGCCTCTCGGCGGAGGAGCGCTGCGAATTCTCAAACACAATGTGTATAAAAGAGCAGCGCACCTTCCGATCTGGACTTCAGTCATCCAGGATACTGCATATCGCCTCGTACACAGTGGGCCCAGCTGCTCATACAAGGATACAGTCTGTATTGTGGTATCGTATAATGTTTTATATATTTTCTTTATTATAATATAGACTATATACTAATTATGATTTTTTGTCCACAGGTTACCTACAAAAAAATCACAAAAAACCGGCGTCGACCACCAAAAAAATTAAAAAATTACTAACAAAAACCGGCTCCGGCCACCAAAAAAAATTAACAAAAACCCCAAAACCCGGGCAAGTAGGGCCCAACTCCTTGAGCACAAGTCGCCGAACTGAACCGGGACTCAGAGCGTAGACTTGAGGCCCAAGTAAGCAATTTTAGTTCGCGGATAAGCCACATTAAGATAACAGGAATATAGCGAAGATGCTCTGTCCTGAGTTTTTTGCAATCGGTTAGGAAACCATGTTGGGGTTCTATTACTAAGGACCTCCACATGAAGAGCATTTGACTGATTGTTGTGCCTCTATAGCGCATCAGAGTGCTATAGGGGGGAAAGGGATGGTCTAGAGCATTGGAGCACGGTGGGGTGACTCCTGTTTTTTACTCGAGTTAACACACCTTGCTGCAATGAATTGTTACACCCGATCGTACTACCTGGGTAAACATTTCTCATAGGCTGGGTTCAATTAAATTGCTTGCTTGTTTGATCTGGACTTCAGTAGTCAGACACTTCGAGCCCTAATAGGCCTTGTTGGCCTGGTATTGCTTCCTAGTAAAACTGTTGTTTCATTATTAATCCAAATATCCAAATCGTCTTTACGTCGATTATTCGAAGAAAAATACGATTACATCCACATCGAAGATCATCGATAATTTCCAACTCAGACGTCGAAGATACAAGAAGGCATCATTCGCTTGCATGCTTATATACCACAAAGCACGAGAACCAAGCATCGGTCTCACAATAATATACAAACAGTTATCCTTCAAATAAATGAGTTCTCTCTTAAGAAATAATAATTAATCTGGCACTCTGCTGTCAAATAGAGCCGCACTCTCAGATTAATTTAATTATTCTGTCGTTAACTACTATATAATAATTATAGCACTCTGCTGTAAGATGGAGCCAAGTTCGTTGATTCTAAAAACAATAGTGGTCTGTGAAAGTGTGAAAATAACTACTAAATATTAGTCAACTCTAGAAACAATTAGTTTTATAATAACTTACAAATGATTTTCCATCTACATTAGTTTTTATTTTAAAAATAAGTAATTTGTTTAATTAATTAACACTACAAACAAGTAATTCGTTTTATAGTAAGCTGCAAACGATTTGCAATATATTACATTGATTATTTTTTAATAAGTAATTTGTTTATTTTACAAACGTCTAAAATGGATCTTGTCAGATTTCTGACTATTTTTTCGCCCTATATTTTCGCCCTTATTTGGCCCTACAAACAACTAATTAATAGCTTTATATACTTCATCTAATTTAGATAACGACTTACGTCATTATCTACGTCAGAGATCGAAGTTGACATAGTTGCCAAAATGTAAAAAAAACCTGACTCCATTTTAAATCAAATAGATTACATAATTATTGCAAAAGTATTACCATCTTTTTACAACGACTGTTTAAATTCTTACGTGACATTTTTGAAATAAAAACACTAATTTTGTTCTAAAAAGAACAGATTTTATTAAATAGTTAAAAATATAAAACAAAAGATAGTCACTTTAAAATTCAAAATAATGAAGTACTAAAAGTGTCAACACCGCAACTGTGTACCAACAACTGTGCAACATAAGTGTTACCAATTTATGCCAAAATTTTACCTTCGTTCGATTATACAGTGTGTTCCGAACAAATATTCTTGATAAAAACGATTTATAATGCATTTATTCAAATTAAATAAAACATATTGTGTATTTCTTTAAGTTAACATTAATATAAATTTTTAAATATTATTTCTACGCGTATATAATAAAATACGTCTAGTGGCTGTAATGCCAGTGTACTCGGTAAAGTGATTCTAAAAAAGAACACACCTACGCCCTAAATATTTTGTGTTATATAATGTGACGTCACAGGCTATGACGCCGATGACGTGCATCGTTATATAAATTAGATGAAGTGTACTAAGATACAAGTGATTTCCTATTTATATGGTTTTTATCTAAAAAATAGGTAATTTGCATTTTTGTGTTGGCCAGTGCCATGCCCAAAAATGATTAGTTATTAATTAATTAACTGGCCTACACAAAAACTGGACCCATTACCAAAGAATATCCATTATCAACACTAACCAGCTACAATCTACAATGGATTGCTTATTCTCATTATTCTTATCAGAATATTTATGTTATGTGTGGGTAATCGAGTTAGAATCTAAGCAGATTCTATCTAGATTAGTTAGAATCTAGATTCTAACTCGATGGTGTCATGGTATATGTATATCAGAGATATGTAAGAATATTTCTGATGTATATCTATACTCGGTTCGCTATTACCAGTCCGAACTGTCTAGTGAATTTAGTAATTATTTTTTTGCGAAGTTGGTCACTTTTTGACAGACTAAAAGTGGCTGGAAATTACTATAAAACCAAGCACACGTACTCGTAGCCAATATTAATAGTAAACAAACTAAATAGTAAATAAAATAGAACTTTGCGAAATACCGACAATCAATATTTATTTATCTGCACCATATAATAAATAGTTATGTTAAATTAGAACAACCAAAATATATTTTTTAAATATATACTACCTAAAATTTGATGGGTTTAGTATACCTACACTTCAACTATTTAAGATAATTCTTCTTTTTTCAAAGAAAGAAGTCTGCAATAGTAATATACTTGAGCTATTAATACTGAGAAGTAGGAATTGTTGTGTTGTAGGTTTCCGGCAATGAATCTGTCAAAATATGCCCGAGCTAAGCGAATGGAGTATACCTATCGAGGTCATCATAAAAGCACGTGTTTACCTTTTCATTTGTCAAATTCAAATGTAAATGTGTATAACCTCAAAATCAAAATAACAAAACATAATAGCGAAGAATAAATCGTGAAAATAATGTGTTTTTGTAGAACTTGGTTTTAGAGTCAGAAAAGTTATTAAACAGCAATAAAAAGTATTTGACTTAGTAAAAAGTAAGACAGTTGATTTATATAAATATGACTCAAGTAATGGAAAATTCGGATTCAGAACCCACTACCAGCATAGAAAACCCCAAAAAGCCACCTAAAAGAGGAATTATTTATTTATCTACAATACCTCCATACATGAATGTTGCAAAAATTAGAGAATTTTTTAGTGATTTTGGACAAGTTGGAAGAATATATTTACAATTGGCAGATAAAGGTTACTAGAAAGTCCTAACTATAGAAATATGTTTTATTAACCAAATTTATTTTACAGAATTGAAATCAAAAGATAAAGACAAGCCAAAAAAGAAACGTAAAGTAGCAAAAAAATTCTCAGAAGGTTGGATAGAATTTGAAAGAAAATATATAGCCAAACAAGTAGCTGCTGCTCTTAATAATACACAGGTTAGCAGTAGGAAAAAATCAAAACAGTATGACTGTATCTGGAATATTAAATATCTATCGAATTTTAAATGGACACATTTACATGAAAGGTTAGTACTTACTAATAATATTTACCTTTATGTCTTCTAACAGATAAGAAATCAGTATGTTATTTTTAGAAGACTTTTGGAGTTTTTATACGATTATAAGATAATAGAGAAAATGACCATTTTAATGTTATACAGTTCAGGTTTTCAAATCATTACATGATTCTTGGGTTTGTGGGTATTATTCCCACAAACTTTGTGAAAAAGTAGTGCAACAAAATAAGCAGTTTTGAAAAGTACAGGAATACTACTTTATCCAAATTTTATCTATTTATTTAAAATGTAGAAAGAAGTAGAAAAATGTAGCTGTAAATGGTGTACTTCAACCTCTTATTTATTGTTGTTTTTGCCCAGTTATATTAAAACTCTGTTTAATATATAACCTTTTTAATTTTACTTTGGTATACAAGGCAAATATCGAACACAGTAATGAATTAAATCTTGCCGAAGTACTTTCGATCAATAGATCATCCTCAGGGGCATTTCGTCAGTTGTGGCCTATCCGACATGAGCAGAATGTCATACATGTAAATTTGGACGTAACAATACAATACACAAAGACAAACACTTTAAAAATTTTTAAAAATGGAGAAGCTACATGTTATATAGAAGCCGGAGACAGAATCATTCTGGACAAGAGAAAGAAGGATTGTGGACAATGCTAAAGAAATTGCCAAAAGCATCAACAATGACTGCAGCTCATTTAATCATAGAAAATTAAATGAGCTGCAGCTTAAAAAACAGAATTATTAGGTATTTTTAATAAATAAAAATTGACTTGTCAATTTTCAGACTTTCCTGCTGACCACACGATTTGACTATTACAAAATACATTATTATTGTTAATGCAACATGCAAATTATGTTTTATTAATATTTTTATTTCAGTGTATGCCCTTTCTTTAGCTCTCTTCAGTTCATTCTCCAATTTTCAATATCCTTCCCCATGGCAAGGCTGGCTTTTGAGTTTTTTCTAATTGATTTCTATTCTCAATATCTCATTCATTTCTAATGACCAAATGAGCAGTAATTACACTTCCACACTTAAAGTACAAATATAAGAGTGTATAAATAAAATATGTGGCTATGTCTAATACAACGAATATTCATTTCATATCTCTAGCTGTAGTTCTTCAATCAACCTCATAGCCAGACCTGAACATTTTTAGAGTTCGTAAATTTTGCCATCTAAATTACATATAGGACACAGATATGCTTCATCGTCTCTATGTGGCCACTTAAGTGATAGTGAAAATTCTTACTTACCTTAAATTGATTTATGTTTACAAATTACAAACCTTTTAAAACCTGAGCTATATTGTCTCCTCGCCAATTTTTAAGCTCATTAATCTTAAATATAAATCAACATGTAACAGTAATCAATTACCCCATATACTTACATGATTAATTAGTTTAGCTTAAACTATCTAATAAAAAAAGATATCATCAGCTTTAATAGAAACTTAAACCAACATTTATAAGTTCAACGGCCTCTGTTACAGCTCAAACATCCTTTTGCATCTTTTGGTTTCTCGTAACTATGGTAAATGCCTATTAAACCTGCAATTTAGGTCTATAAACAAATTACACAAAATAGAATAAAACTGATTACTAGAACTCTTTGTCAGTGGAATTTCGTCAAAATTTACACAAATTTTTAGAACATTGTTTTTTTTTTTTGGAAGTTAAAAAAACCTTTGACCTTTGAATCATATGGATCAGAGTATTTTTAAGACTAAAATGAACTTTGATAAAATGAAAGGCAGATATCGAGCACCGTTTTATTAATTAAATCTTGCCCAAGTACTTTCGCTTCCTAGAGCATCTTCAGGGACATTTCGTCATGTTGGCCTATCTAACAATAATAGAATGTTATAAACATAAAATTGTACATCACACTACACGACATGGCCTCTCCCTGGATCCGCCTTTGCAATTCAGTAATAAACAGGTATAAAAATTTCATTAACCCACGTATAGCAATAACGCGCTATAGTAAGTATTCACTTTTGTCTGCACTCCATATAAGTGCCACACGCCATTTTTTTATTCGTTTTATTCGCAATTACACATTTGTATTTAAAAGGATTAAGTAAATTTTTCCTTTTCATTATTAATCTAATTGTATAATTTACAGATTGGCATATGAAAAAGCAGCCAGAAGACAAAAACTGCGAGCAGAAATACAATTAGCCAAAAAGAAGAGCAACTTCTTTACATCCAATGTTGAAAAAACTAAAAAGAATAAAACCGTAGTGAATAAAGAATTTGACAATATTGAAGAAAAGGTTGCAGAACAGTTGGATGGTGAAGATACAGAAAAGAGTGATGATAGGAAAGAATTTTTACAATCTCTTTTTTAATAGTGTTTATAAACATGTTAAATAAATGTTTTCTATTTGTCTACTTATATTTATATATTAAGTAATTTTATAAGATTTCATAATAGTTCAATTTTCAGGTGATTTTATAAATTTATAAAATACGAAGGGTGATGGGGGGAATGGGAGTCACCAAAAATATATTTTTTTAAAGAAACAAGTAATTACATGAAAACAATTAAAATTATGCCTTAAGCCTAATACTTAGTACTGTCTCCTTTGCAGGAGACTACATAAAACTACATAAAAGAAAAAAAATGTTAAGCAATGTTATTTAGCTGATTCCAATCATCAATGGTCAAATTTTTTTGTATGCTAAGACAATATCACGAATTTTTATTTCATCTCGTGGCGTTGTAATTTATTTTTTGACCATATTTTTGTTTGCCTTGGGGTCAAATCCAAATTTTCGTCAAATTTTTTCTTTATACAGTCGACAGTTAACCTTGAGACTTTAGAAATTAATGCTATTTTTTTGTTGGAGTGATTATTGTTCATTAATAAAGTTTTTATTTCCACTATTTTCCTTGGTGAGATGTTTTTGGCTTCTCCCATGATGTTTAGGTACCACTGGTGTAACAAACATTTAATGTTTGCTAAATTCATAAAAAATAGTATACAACTATCAGAATATCACTAGAGAGCAATGGAAACTATTTATTATAACTCTAAACACCAAGAATACAAAACAATATGCAAACCAGTTGGATGCTAAACTGGAGAGCATTGACAACAATGGCATCTGAGTCACAAATTGCCATGGCCACTGTGGTCAGACTATTTATTGTACTTTCATAAAGTGTTACAAGATAATAAAATAGAAACAAATGTATTAATATACTTTACAACTCAATTATATACCCTTTCTGTAAAAAAAATTAAATTTTGCTAGGTGGCTCTAATAATTTGATCACCCACTGTATATATGTATATATATTCTGATGTTTTGGCAAGTTCGCACTTGCCATTGTCAAGTCAAGTAGACTTCTTGCTGATGCTTGAAGAAGACTGACTACAAGAGTGTCAACTTGTTAGCTGAACCTATTGCCAAGTCTGCAAAAAAAACTGAAAGTTGTAACCGGAGCCAATTACCTTTACAAATAGATCTACCCCATCCCAGTCCAGTCACAGAAAACATACCTAAACACACGCATTCCTTAACAATTCTGCAATCAACGCAGATTCAACTGATTATTTAAAACTCAGAATTTGGGTCCCTTACAGTCAACTATCAAGACAAATCATAACATGAACCTACAACAAAAACAATACCTACTGAACCTTCACCCCCGCCCCCAACTAAACTTAATCAACTAAACCAATCCATACGAACCATCCCCTACAGCCATCACACACAAGACAACACAGCTTATACAAATACCTTCACATCCCACCAAAGACTTACCAACAAAAACAACAATATTTTAAAATTAAAATCTCCCAGCAACATAGCCCACCTAAGTCTATTCATCAGATAAAACAACACTCCTCAACACATTCCAATCCCTAAATATCCACCAATTCTAGACAAACCTAAGAAACAATATTGGTGATAACATAATCATCATTGGTCCTAGATATTTCAATATCTCACGACAAAAGTTTCTAAAACAACAAGCAAAATCCAATCAAACCTCTATCTGGTTCTTAGAACAAAAGTTCGCAGAAGCACTTAAATAGAGTATTAAGCTCTCAACGGGAAGATTATACATTGTAAAATCGCTGGATTGAATAACGTCATCTCTCCCCTAAAATACTCTTCTATATGCTGCCAAAGCGAACATCACAACACCATCCTGTACAAACTGTCGCGACAAACCCCCGACATATTTACTCAAATGTCCCGCCGGAACTAATAAAAACGAAACATATTCAGAAGAAAACATGAGCAGACTACTTTCGATCCCTATTTGCTAAAGAGGACGATAATGAACCACCAACACCAGAAGTGACAAACAAAGAAATAAATTAAGTTAAATATCGATAGCAATTAAAGTAAACTGTATAACTGAAGAAATAAATATTGAGTAGGAACAAGTGTAGGAAGCATTAAGGAAATTAAAAAATAGAAAAACATCAAGAGAGAACAAAATACCAAATTAACTAGAGTATGGAGGACTTTATAACGAAATCTGACTAAATAACTATTAAAACTACTTGTAATCCAAAAAAATAATTGAACAAGACAGAATACCTCCTAAACTACGGAGGAGCACATCTGATCAAACAACTACTAAAACTAATCCAAAACAGAATTCCTCATGAATGGGGATCAAGCTTCCTAATACCTTTATTCAAAAAGGGAGACAAATTGGGAAATTACAAAGGAATTAATTTATTAAACACAATTCTAAAATTAACAACCACAGTGATAACAGATAACTGAATAACACTAGCAGAACAACAAGGTTTTAGGTTAAGGAAGTCAGGAAAGTATGTAATTGTTGTTATTACTTACATGAAAATAAAATTTAAGCTGCACTTGTTTTTTTTTTAGTTACACCTTATCTAATGCGTTAATAAATATGTAATGTTAAACAATAGTAAAATTTAACTATTTTTATTAGACCTATAATAATTACATACCTATATCTGTCAATTAAAGAAACAAGTACCCCATCCAACCTGACTTTGTTTTTTGGTAAAAAGAAAAAACACTTAGCTTATCCTTAGTTAATTTTATTATCTAATAAATATTATTTATACATAGTTATTGTTTAACACTAACTGTGTCTTTTTCCTTATTAGGAATTGTATCCCTACCTAAAATTTTTTCCCCACTTGGTGTTAAAGCAAAATTATAATCTACAGGATTAGCAAGTGCTCTTTCTATAGCTTCATTTAGATTTTCAGCGGTAATAAAATCTTTGGAGGCAACTTTTTCTGCCTTTACAATTTCTTCTATTTCCTCCATTTTCTCTTGCTGCTTTTTCTTTTCTAATTCTAATCTTTGCATAACATATGTAAGTTCTGCTTCGTGCTGATCAGCAATATCTTTTTCTCTAAGTTCTTTTTGTTTCTCATTCCATTTGGCATTAATTTCTGAACATTTTTGGAAATCTTCTAAAAATACTCTCCTACTTTCTTCAGGATCTTCACTAACTTCAGCAAATTCTGCACTGTGATTTACCATAAAGTAGTATCTTAAAAATAATTTGCTCATTAATAAATAATTATTTAAGGAATTTAAAAAATGGGGAAAAACAAAATTAAGCCAGATAACATATCATGTATCTCATACTGAAAATAAAACTTGTGTATTACTTTTTTTCAATATGGTTACACAGTACAATAGAATATTCATAATATTGCGAAACTTAAACTGGAGGGATTTTTGTCCATAGAACTTTAAAAATTATGTCACATTTTCCAGCTTCCATTGGGAACTTTTCAAAATACTAGCATGACCAGTATTAACACATGATCAAAAATTTTTACATTAAGAATTGTTATACATTCCAAAAGAAAGTTTTGCTTAAACCATGTTTTAATCCCTGATTTTGCTGAAAAATTAACGTAGCTTTTGTAGGACTCTAGAATTGATAGATGAGGCTGAACATTTACATGTTATTTTTTATGAAAAAAATAGGTGTACAAAATATTAGATATGTAAATAGAAGAGTATCAGATTCTTAAATTTGCACACTTAGTTATTATTACACACTTAATGAGCATATTACTCAAATGCCAAAATAGGGTTTTTTTTAATTGTTTGTTAGTAACTGGTCTGTAGATAACATATAGTACTGGTTCACTACTTTTATAAAATAAGCAGTTATCTTCCCTTAATAATTGTTTATTGTTACAAATTGATGTCTCCTCAATTACTTCTATAAATAAATCAGTATAATAGTTACTTTATCACCTCAGTGAAATAATTGTGAGTCATTTTGATTAAAGTCATAGTATTAAAAAATGACACATTCAAAAATATGTATTCAGTCAGTGAACTATTTAGTTTTCTCATCCAGTATTCTTTTGAAAAATAATTTTCTGAAGTACACAAACTATTACAAATTTTATTAACCACTCCAGTTTCAACAGCAGAAACAGAGCGAAATTTCAGCTGTTCTCCATGTGTAGAGGTTTACTCCCCGGCTCTGGAACTCACTTCAGCAATGTATGTTACCTGAAGTCATATTTAATTTAATACTGAACATAACAGTTTTTTAACAATAAGATGTATAATCTTTTACAACTATATGTAATTTAAAGGGTTTTTACCCATGTATTTTGGTGGCTCAGGCATTTTAACCTAGCAATTTTAAAATTTAAACCTGATGATGGACTGTTTAGTCCGAAAACGTTTGTTTTTTTGATGTAGCCCTTTTAAGGGTTTTTTAAATACATATACCCACTTACGAAGACTAACCTCTTTTTTTGTGATACGTGGTATACAGCCAGCTACAGGAATTGTTTTCCTTGTGGACATACATTACACATTTTCGTTTAGATAAATTTACTAAACAAATATGATCATTGAACAACTGTTTTTAAACCGATTGAGATCTTACTTACCGTAACGATTTCATAGTTGTGCGATAATTGTTAAAAAGTCTCATCAGTTCGAGTTTCTCATCTGGTGGTAAAACTGGACGTTTTGGTATCCTAAAAAGTTTACTTTTAGCTGTGCCCAAATGGATTGGTTTTCTTTTTCTAAGGTAACGAACAGTTTCATATTTCGTGTAATTAGTTAAGTCGCTAAGGGTACTTGAACAAATATTGGTTAGTCGATACATATTAATTAACTACATATAAATTGTATTATATTATAAATTATTTTGAACCAAAAGCATTAATGTGACATAACCCTACTTTTATCTTAAATTTTGCCAACTAAATAAAACTAAAATAATAAAAATATTTTCTTCTTTTTTATTTCCGTCACAAACAAAAGAAGTTTGAACTTTAATCATGGGTGTAACATGTATTTTTAATATGGTTCTGAAAGTATTTTTTTCTGGTATTTTTGTTATCCTAAATATTTTAATAGGAAATACGTTCATTTTGATGTTGGGTTAGTACATTTGTTTCCACCTCGTAAATAGTTCTCAAAATACAAATAAAGTAATTTTATGTAATTTGCATTACATAAAAACGGCATACTCACTATATATGAAACATATTTTAATATATTAAAAAGTTATATTTATTTATTCTAATAATTCATTATTCGAATAAAATTAGAAACTTTGATAACATTAATTTATGGATGATTTTGTCACTCAATAAATGGGTCATCAACGCCTAATAGCAGAGACAGAAATATTAGTCATAGTGTCGCCGTTGACAATTAGAGTGACTTTAAACTTCCCTTAGCTATCCGATATAATTTTTTAAGATTTCCCCCTGCAGTTACTCTTTATTAGTTTCTGAAAGCACATCGCTATACCTAATATAAATTTCCGCTTGAAACATGGTGGAGTGATAACTTAAGCTTTCACTAAGGCTTTGCCTTGATATCTCTCCGTATACTCGACTTCTTTATCCTACCTTCATGTTCTTCTCCATCCATATATGTAATGGAGGGTAGTAAAGTATGACCCTCATGGAGACATTTATGGTAGTTGACATCACTCTTGTTATGATTAAGCATGCTTCTCTCTGGTAGTCTTTTGTTGGCATTTAGTTGCTCATATCTGTGCTGTTTAGGTTCAATATTGTATGATTTCTCACATATCTTTCGACATGTCCAAAGGGAAATCTTCACTTTGTTGGATATTTATTCCAGATCGGCATTCCATGTAAGCCGCCTATCCAGTATTACTCCTAGATATTTGACTTCATTGATACTTTTTTTCTGCTGATATTTTTTTCGTACAGGGTACGTCTCCTTGTAAATCTGACTAGTACTGTTTTACTAGCATTGACAGAGAGTTTTGCCTGTCCCATCTTTAGATTTAATGTTCATTGAAATGTGCTGGATAGAATATTTCCGTGTTTTACTCTTAGCATAACAATTATTAAATCATCCGCATAGGTCTACCCCCTGTACGAGAAGGAACGAGATCTGCATTGATCCAGTTACATACGGTAGTTAATATTCCTTTTGATCCTACTGTATCATAAAGAGAAATTGGTATTACATATTAAATGAAACTTCTATATCCAGAAAGGCATTTAACACAATCTATTTAAACTACATTTAAACTATATTTAAACTCCATTTATTAGTGATTGTTTTTCTGAAATACCTCGTCCAGTGCTGTTTCTGTTGATTTTTCTTCTTGATGGGCATCAAGAATTTTTTCTACTGCTTTCAATACAAATTATGTAAGACTAATCGGCCTATAGTATTTAGGTACAGCGTTGTTTTGTCGCCTTATATAGTATATACCAACCTTACAATTGTACAAGTTTTTGGTATATAACGTAGTGCTATGCTAGCTCTAAAGATCTTTGTTACAATGGGCAATAAAATGTATAGTGTTTATTGGGTTTTAGTACAATTATTTTACTTTTTTTTTACACAGCAGCTCAAAATTGATCTGTCCACTTCTTAAGATTAACCGGCCAGATTATACGTCTAGAAGTATAGAAGTCGGTATTTATTATTATGCGGAATGTGGCCGAAGTAAGCCAATTTTTTGTTCTTTACGGTGTTAATCATTTCTTTGTCTTTTCTTAGCCTCTGGAGAATAGTTATGTTACTTGTGTGGGTATATATGAGACCCTCAACATAGGTCGGTAGCACCACATTTCAAATGCCTCTAATCGTTTTATGGCATCTCCTGTAAGGCTTCAGCTTTCTACTGTCATCGAGTGCCATAGTCGCAAGACTATTACGCACTTCGATGCGCATCGCCCCGCCTCGAATTTTCCCATTGGTTCTTGACCTGGAAATCCCTATTAATCGCTCGAACAGCGGATATAAATATTTGCGATTTTCAGGTCAACAAGGTCAGTCCATCACGGGCTCTCCGAGAGCTTAGTGCTCTCGGGGCTCTGCTTCCTTTTTTAGCTTTCCGTACTCTGAGGCTAAGATTTTGTTCTACTGTAACCTGGTATTTTTATTTCGACTTAACCTGTGTCATGTAAGAAATATCTTGCCTTTTTCCAAGATCCATAACCTGGAAATGGACTTAAGTAGAGAAGCTATCGTCGACATTTTCGAAGCCCTCTACAGAGCACCCGGAGTTTGCAGAAGGTGGTTAGACCCTTGTTTATTTCCCCGAGGTGACACTACAGAGCTTCAGATCTTAGTTTGAAAATATCTTGTCCAACAACCCTTTTTCGACGCCTATGAATTATTTTATTGTTTGTTGCTAACTTCACTGCATCTCCTTTATTTCAATTCAGTCTCGTTTTGGCTATAAAGTTGGTATTGATATTATTTATTGTAAACGTGAAAGTGGCAGCGGCGAGCGGCTAGTCAATATTTGTCATTAGTGTCAAGTTTTAATAGGAAAATAGCCTTTTGTTTTTTTCACCATTTTTATTTTCTGTGAGTGAGGTAATACATTTTATTGAAAATGAACAACATAAGCCCCACAGCAGGTAGGCTAGTATCCGTATTCAATGTAGTATTGTTGGTTTTGCATCACTTTGTGCTTTCTGCCCACGATCACAAGTAAAAAATTTGATTATCACTAGTTGGTCTCTGTTACCTAAAATTTGATAAGATTAATGATAAAGAATTATGTATTGGTTTTTGAAAAAGACAAACTTCCATCATATGACGTGTCCGGTAAAGCATACTAATTCTATGGTTTCCGAAGTAACTGATTTAATACTCCTACATATTGCAAAACCTGTTGTAAACAAATACTTTTGTAATAAGAAATCGATTAAGATATGTTTTATTAATTATTTATTATGTAAATATATAATATTCTTGAGACTAAATTATTATCTATGTATTCATTTTTAAAATTACTAGATTTTGTTTAATAATAAATAAAATTATTATTTATCGATTATAATTTCTTAAAATGATTAGTAATTTAACATATTGGTTTTTTATAGAAATTACAAAGACTTGGAAGTAGTCAAGAATAACCTTAATGCATAATTCTTGCGTTTCAATAATACATTTTTATTACGATTATTAGTATAAGCAAACAATGTATAAGGTGTAAAAAATTTAGTGGTGGAAACACAAAATTTTCTTGTAGTTCTTCACAGGGTCTCTTTGTAAATGATTTTATTTTAGATGATTCCAATAATTGCGTAATATGACAAAACTATAAAACAGTTTTTGTTCTGGTACATAAACAATGAAATGTCACCATTCAATAATTATTATTGGACCTTTTTGATCTCGTAGTCACTCCCAAATATTTCAAAGTTATAATGGTTGCATATATTACAGGACCGCTTAATTTTCAAGTATTTGGTGAAAGCTTTACCTTCAACATACAAAAACAACGGTATAATAAATACTAACTTTCTCAGCCGCGTAAGCATTTCATTGCACATTGTTTAGTTAATGTCTGGCATTTACTAAAACGCATTGTTTTTTAAAATGTATGTCAAGTTGCTCGGAAGCATTATTGAAATATAATGCAAAATATTGAAGACCCAAATTTAGAATATATTGAAGATCCTTATTTTAATCCACAAGCTTCCAGTGCGACTCCGAGTTTAGATGAACCGGATCTGGACGAATATGACTTACTGGAAAATGAATTAGATTTGTTTGATTTGCGTCAGTTGGACTTTGATGAAGTAACTCATAACAGTATATATTCCTATCCAGACGAATCAGAATCAGTTAATGTTGAAGCCGAATTTTTTAATGTAAAGAGAGCTAATTTGATAATAAGAACTTTTTTTAAAAACAAGTTAAAGAAACAAGTCCGGGTAACATATTGTGATCTTACTAAACCATATCTAGCAAAATTACCTAAAGATAGTAATTTTCGAAGATATTTAGATATTACTACTAACGGTAAGTTTTTACCATATTTATCAGTGAATATTTGTAATAATTATTAAATTAAAATTTATCAGGTATCACAAAAGCTGGGTGCAAAATTGTTTCTTGCAACATTTTTTTATTATAATGAAAATTTAAGTACTTAAGTATTATAAAGTTTTATCAGAAATATTGGTAATGTTTGAATTAAGTCCTAAAGTGTTTATTTACTGTGGCAGCACACTTTGTAATGTATAAAATATTTAATTCAAAACATTACCTGTATACTATGCTGATTTAATTATTTAATTTAGACAAACGAAAAAAAAAACAATTTGTTTCTAAAACCTTAGCTTTATCATTATATACCATGAATAGACTGACAAATCTACACTACTGCCCAAAATTGACGCACCACCTTAAATGTACCATAAGTTTGAAGCTATTTTTCTTCAAAATGTATGATTGGATATTGATGATTTTTTTTTCTCACATTATAAGTCTATTTCTTGGGTCCGCCAAGGGTGTATTTTATCACCCTTGTTATTCAATTTATACAGTGAATCCATCTCAGAATTAGCGCTTGCCGAGATCAGTGAGGGCCTTATAATAAACAGTGAGCCACTTAATAACATAAGATATGCTGACGACACAGTCCTTTTGGCAGGAACACTAGAAGAACTGCAACACCTTGCTGAACAACTAAATATATATTGCAACGATTATGGACTAAAAATCAATTTGAAGAAAACCAAGTTCATGGTATTTACAAAAGCACAAAACATCAAAGTTAAGCTAGTACTAGATAATACAGAAATTGAACAAATATCTTCGTACAAATACCTTGGAGCATGGATCACAGAAGATACTGATCAGACAAAAGAAATAAGATGCCGCCGTGAAATTGCGCGGTCAACTTTTAATAGAATGAGAAAACTTTTTTGTAATCGCGATATCAATATATCGCTCCGGATAAGAATGCTTCGATGTTATATTTTCTCTACCCTTTTGTATGGAGTTGAAGCTTGGACACTTAAAAAATCCAACATTAAAAACCTAGAAGCATTCGAAATGTGGTGTTACCGACGCATTTTGAAAATATCATGGATGGATCGCAAAACAAACGAACAAGTTCTCGAACAACTAGGAAAACAATGCGAAGTTTTAAATTCCATAAAGATCAGGAAATTGGAATACTTGGGGCACATCATGAGAGGTGAAAAGTACGAACTACTAACGAATATAATGCAGGGTAAAATCAAAGGTAGAAGAAGCGTAGGAAGACGTAAAATCTCGTGGCTACGCAATCTCCGTGAGTGGTTTGGATGCAGTTCAATTGAACTATTCAGGCGAGTAACCAATAAAATTATAATTGCCAGAATGATTTCCAATCTCCGATAGGAGTGGAACTTGAAGAAGAAGAAGTCTATTTCTAATATATCATGTGTTATCGTGTTAATGTTTTCTAAACATTATCAACAATTTACCTGTATACGGGGTGTAAAAATAAAGTTGTAGTTTTTCATCGTATTTTACAACTCCCTGTGGAATTTATTAGAAAGCGGCAAATTTGGTCTTGATCAATTGCATCCCAAACTTCTCTCACCACACCTTCTATGTCGTTAAGAGAGACAGGAGGTGGTTGTCACCTCCTGAATCAGCGATCAATATTATCCCACAAATTCTCTATGGGATTGAGATTAGAGCTACGGGGTGGCCAGTTTATGGTTTGTATTCCAACCTCAAATAATCATGGACCACACATACAACATGTGGTCGAGCATTATCATGCAATAAAAGAAGGAGCAAATGGATCTACAGGGTTAGACAAAATTCCTGTAATATACCTTTTTTTTTGTTAAGAAACCTTTAACAATGCAGCAGCAACACTGTTATTAGATATTCCTCTCCAAACCATTACAGATCCTCCATTGAATAAAGTAATATGTCGTATGTTGCACTGTGAGTAGTGTTCTCTTGGCCATCCAATAACTTTCACATGTCCATCTAAGCTATATAAGCAATACCTCGATTCATCAGTGAACAACACATGCACTTAGTCATCAACATTCCAGTCAAGGTGCTCTCTGGCAAATTGTAATCTACTTATACAATGATTTACATTTAAAACTGGTGCTCTGGCTGGTATCCTTACATTCTGATCTTGTTCAACAAGACGCTTTTGTATAGAGTTTCTACTAATTTGAATATATGAACATATGCCACTTGTATTATTTGCAAATGTCTCATTGTGACAAAATGTCTCTTATAGCATAAAACCTGATAAACTGATCTTGGCATGGTGTTTTGAGTCTTCCTTTTTCTTGTCTATGGTGTCTTGTTTGGTTGTTTGCTTTACACGCTTTTTTTACAAACTATTGAAAAAAATTAAGCTATCTCGAAATATTAATAAGATGTATCGTTTGCTTCTAATAAATTCCACAGGGTGTTGCAAAATAAGATAAAAAAACAACTTTATTTTTACACCCAGTATATGGGTAATACATTGACATTTCCCAGAAAACATTAATAAAGTAATTAGTTAGAAATAGATCTGCAATGCAAAAAAAAATCTTTGAAATCCAATTGGGATTCAAAAGAGAAATAGCAATGCTTTGAACATACTTTTCTTTTTTTTTTAATAGAGGTATTAGAATTATTTTTTTTTTTCCGAAAATATTGAGAAAGGATAAAGCTATCTATAAATATTCATAGGATGTAGCATTTGTTTCTAATACATTCCACATGATGTTGCAAACTTAGATGAAAATACACAAATTTATTTTTACACCCTGTATATAGTTAAAACGTTGACATTTCTCAAAAAACATTCATACAGTAATTAATTAGAAATATACCTACAATGTAAAAAAAATCATTGAAATCCAATTAAAGGTTCAGAAGAAATATAGTTTCAAAATATGGTCCATTTAAGGAGATGCATTAATTTTGGAAAGTAGTATATACAGTGGAACCTCGATTATTCGTCAGGGCACTGGATCAAGGGTATGACGGATAATCGAAAAGACAGTTAACAGAACATTAAAAAAAACTCATAGTATAACTCTCAAATTTTATTTATATGTTTTATTTGACAATATAAGAGGGATTATGTTAGTACAATTTGATTTAAATTATTCCGAAATCTTTGTTTGTTTTATCGTTACTGAACATTTTGCAACGGCTGAATTTCTTAATCGACGGAAAATCATTAAATCTACCTTATTTGCTTCTTCTTGTCGAGAATACCACTTGATAAGTTGTTGTATGTGCCATGCAGCTCCTCTAGCTTCTTTACGCAAATCTTTGTGATTTGTAATAGCATCATCAACATCGCCACCATCAAAGTCGGCTTCTGAATCTGTTTCGTGTGCCTCTGTTGTCATTTCAACGATTTCATCGTCTGTCAGCAATCGATAGCCGTTTGCGTCTTCATCAACGAAAAGAAAACAATTGATTTAGCCATAACTGCATTTAAGGGAAGCATTTTCATCTTTTTTGTTGATTTTGCCATAATTTATTCCAAGCTGTTTTCAGCGTTACTTCCGAAACATCAGCACAAGCATCCACAGCATTGTCGACTGCGTGTTTTAAATTGTATGCTTTCCAGCATTCTGGCAAAGAATATTTCTCTTCCATAACTAGGTTTTGAATAAATTTTTTCCTGTATCTTCTTTTGAATGTGTTAATGACCAAATGATCCATTGGTTGTATCAATGATGTATTCGCAGGCAGAAACGAGTACGTGATATTTTTATCGTCACTCCGCAGCATACCGGCTTTAGGATGGGCAGGTGCATTGTCCAAAATGGGAATCGTCTTTGGTGGAAATTTTTTGCAAACAAAATGAATTAATAACTAAATTTTTACTATGAAACCTAGAGCTAAGATTAATACTATTACAAAAATTAATATTAAACTCACCAGTCTTCCGGGTTGAACCGCGTCGATATCCATTGGGCCGAGCTTTCGACATCCTCTCTGATGTCTTCCTCAGGGCTTCCGAGGTCTCCGTCACCCGAGCCCCCAGATACTACTACACTTGTCACTGTTCACTTCGCTATCACTACTACGGCTGGGAACAGGGGACGGTTCATTTATACCGTCGATGGTGACGTCACAGTCAGTCAGAAAAGAAGATCGCGACAGGTATTTTAAAATGTAACGTCCGTATAAATAAATTATTTTTGTAAGATAAATTATAAATAAACTTTAAATTAAGTTGTAAGTGTTATAAATATAGAACCTTTGATAAATAATAAAAACAATAAATTAGAATTAATAAATACATAACAATACCCTTAATTATACCAATAACTTCATTGCAATGTTTATAATCTAAAAAATAATAAAAAAAAAGGATAAATCACTCAACTCTGCAATAAAATTTCAAGTCAAAAAGGTTTAGAATTCAAATGTTCACAGACAGTATTTCAGGTGTAAAACGCACACTAGTTGACAGAACGCAATGCTGTCTAGAAATGGCGGATAGGGCGGTGTTGCCAACGTAAAATAGTACAATAATGTTACCAAACTATATTAAATGTTGCTATGCGAAAAAATAATAACATTCCTGTTGATAAAAATTATTAATTTAAAAAAATGCAAATTTTTAATGCTTGGCCTAATAATTTGACCAGGTACTGCGTACATAATATGGAGTTGTCTACGTTCTTGTATTACAGTCTTGTATACATTTAATTTAATTCTGATATGAAAATATTACTTATAAAAATTATTTTAAGGTAGAGAGTCACAATTCAAGATAAACCAACAAAAAAAGTTAAGCAATTGAATAGTTTCATTTTATCGTACATTTTTTTGGTGTTTTTTAAACTAGCCTACACAATTGCTACTGCTGTCTTGAATGTTTGTCTCAGTGATGCTTTTTATAGTAGATTGTTATAATATATGTAGTGTATATAGTAGAACTTAGTAATTTATCACGCATTATTTTAGAAATATTAGAATCAATTTAAGATAGTGGAGAGTGTTGCCAAATAATTCGAGAAAACACTTGAATATATTATGTTTAAGATGAAGATACGTCGATAGCAATTAATTGTTGGTGCATAGTGGAATATTATTCCCAGCACCGCTCTGAATGGCTTGATTAAGCTTGGGTATACAGTTTACTTTAATTGCTATCGACGTATCTTCATCTTTCCTCACTAGAGCTCTCTAGTTGCATACTCTGGCAGTTATTTTCATGTAATTGCCAGGGACATATTTATATTTTCGACTCACCTCCCCTTCACTGGTTACGGCGTGAGACCAAACATAACTAGAACAAACTTATAGCGACGAAAGCAAATTTGATGTCTGTTTGGAAGATTATCGAAAGCGTGTGATTCGTGAAAAAGATAAGCATTCCATAAGGATTATCTCAAAAGGACTGTAAAGTTTCCACAGGGCATCATGGTGTGGAGTTGTATGTCGGGGCCAAAGGGTTGGGAACTTTACACTTTATTGAGGCCATAGTAAATGTAGCCAAATATCAAGATATCCTTTAACATTCGTTTCTAACAAGTGCGGCAAAGTTATATCCATCCGGAGATTTTATCTTTCAGCAGGATGGAGCCTCATGCCATACGACTACATCTACCAAAAAATGGATGGGAGAACATGACATTAAAGTTTTGTCACATCCTTCTAGCAGTCCGAATCTTAATCCAATAAAGATACTTTGGCACAAAATGAAATAACGCCTAAGAAATAACTCTCGGCATACTTTGCCACAACTACAACTACTTAATTGCAAGAAATATGGGATAATTTCACCCATGAATTCTGGGAAGGTCTAGTTGATACAATGCCTAATAGAGTTCAGGCTGTTATTCAAGTAACGTTACGCCATTTTAATTTGTTAAAAACCTTTTGTTCCAATATTCAGTTGTCAGCATTTTTTGGCTGTCAATTATTTAAATAGAAATCAACATAAAATATATAATTAAACTGTAAAAATAATTCCATACATAATAAAAAATGTTGTTAATTTGATATTTACAATTAAAAAAAAATTAAAATAAAAGTATTTCGGTAAATTGGTATTTTATTTGCAAAATAACTGCTTATTTCAACATACAGTAGTTAGGGCTCGTACTTGTGGTCAATGTTCAGTTTACCATAGAATTTTTTTGAAATGTGCAAATTACTGTAATGGTGATTGCCTATGTTAGTTGTCATATGTCAGATGTCACTTGAACATTTCCGTTAAATCTGAACGGCCACGAGCCATTGTGCTCTTGCTATTGCCCATAATGTAGCATCCAAAGAATTTTTAAACTGTTTCTCCTTTGTCTCGTGTTAGTTTTTGTGTAGATGTATTTAAATGTTTATGACTATAAAAGTACTTGGGCAAGTTTTAGTAAAAGAACTGTGCTCGATATCTGCCTTTGATTTGTAAAATTAATATATTCGAGCATTCAACCATATCCTACATACATATAAACACTTATTTCTCCAATATTTTCCCAAATATGTCTTAATTTTTGAAGTTTGGCAACCTTTTCCACTATATAGATATCACTTTGGCAAACAAAAACTATAATCCCATTGGGATTTTAACTAATTTTTTGTTTTTATTTAATATCAGAAGAAGCCATGGCAGCATCAGAAACCCCAATTCCGGATCTTTCTCACTTGTCTACAGAAGAAAAAGCTGAGCAGGAAAGATTATGGAGAGAGGAACTAGTCACGATCGAAGACGAAATCTCGACGTTGCGGACAGTTCTTGCGTCTAAGATGCGCAGAAGTGCCGAACTAAAACGGAATTTAGGCATCACCGTATGGAAAGAAGTAACAGACGATATTAATCAAGGAATTAAGAATGTCAAGGAGAGTAATGTGTAAGTAGTTTTTAAATGTAAATGTTTTAGTTGTTTATTTCAAAGAATGTTCCAAAAAATGGGTTCAAAGAGATAGACAAAGAGGTGGAGGAAATAGTTTGATATAATAAACAGTTGAAGTACTTAAGTATGTAGTAATAAATTTGGAGTAAATTTTAGAATAATGGCGATAAAGTCTTAGATTGTTTTACTAGCCATGTAAGTCCCAAACATCTATATAAGTACACATAACAAAATAATCTAGGGGACACCTATAATAATAGCTTTAAATCAATGTTAGCCGCAAACACAAAAGTAAATTTGTGTTTTTATCTTTTTTATTGTTTTGGCGATTATTGTACCAACTTGGATGGTAATGCTGATTTGAAAGGCTATTAAAAATTTAACAAAACTTCAATATGCGTTTTTGTCTATAAGATAAAAAGTAATATTTCTTCATTGGTACTTGATTTTCGATGTCAATGTGGATTTTTATTTAGTTTTGCAATTTCCAGTCATGTAGAGACATAATTTAAATCACGAAATGCAGTGACAGCTGACAGAAGTCAAAGAGACATTGCTGAGGTGAAGTGTCAATCGTTTGTGGTAAAAGTGTCAAGAAACTGGTGACGTGACTAAACGCCATACAAGCCGTACAAGGAAAACAAATTAGATTGAAGACCGTTTTATTAGGTTGCAGGCCTTGTGAGATCGCACTGTAATTGCATCATAATTACAATGAGGCTGCAAGAGACCCATAAGGTGTTTGTAAATGGTCAAACCATTAGAAATAGACTTCATGAATTAGGGTTAAATGCTCAAAGAAAGGGTTAGGTTCTTTGTTCACAGATAAGTCCTGATTTTTGAGACAATCTGGCAATGCTAAACGATTGGCCATCGTGCCGGAGTTTCATAGACAGCAAGGCAGCCGTATAATGCTATGGGGTGGCATCGCTCTTATTGGAAGAACCAATTTCGTTTGTCTGGAATGTTTTTAAATGCAACGAACTACTGCGGTATTATTCTCCAAGCTATTGTTGTACCATTTGCACAATAAGCTGGTCCCCAATTTCAATTAATGCACATACTCCACAGGGTGGTGCGAACATTCCTCGAAATAATGAAATTTAGGTATTACCATGGCCTGCACAATCGCCGGATTTAAACTCAATTGAGCATGTATGGGACATATTGGGTAGACGCACTTTAGAACAAAATATTGCGTTGAATACAAAACTGTTTGAGTGTCTTTCAATGGAGCGGAACAGAGTACTGCAAGAAGACATTGACCATCTGATCATGAATTTGTCGTACAGATGTAGAACAGTAACCAACAACCGTGTAGGTCATACACTATACTAACTTAACTTAAAGACTACTTTGTTGGGAGTTGAGAGACAACAAAATAGTTTTTTTATTTTTTTTGTTACCATTTTTTGACTTATTGAGTTCTCTTTTAATTTTCTTACGAGCTATTGCGATAATTATATGAAAAAATGTTTATTTTATATTCGAGACACTTGTTCATACCTTTTTATTAAAAATATTTGAAATAAATTATTTGAAATACTTTTGTTATGTCGCATTTTATTTTTGTATCATAGATTATTTTGATGTGTGTATTACGAAACCTTTATTCCCATTAATAAAAGAAGTTTCTGTAAGAAGTCTACTACCTTTGTACTATTTACAAACACTATCACTTTCATTGTATCCTCATTGTTGACAAATTGTCTACTATCTATTATTTATTATCTCAACAACTGTATTGTCATTTATATTTGTAACAAAAACAATTAATCTGTTAGATTTGCTGTGTCCTACTGTAACTTGTCTGAACTAAAGCTAAGTCAATAACTTGACTTGCATTTTCCTGTTCGGTTTTGTCAGATTTGTGTATAAAAGCTACTCTTATTAGTCTCCATGCTTACATGCGAATATAATTTTTTGTAAAGGTTATTTCTCTTCTGCAGAAATATTGGATAAGTCCAATTATATGGCTCAAATGAGTTTATTGTCCATTTGATTTATCACTTCTTTTGCCACACGCCAGTTTTCCCTAGAACCATAAGTCCAGTCTCCAGTATCCAGTCTAGTCTGCTATGTGTCTAGAGGTATCAGTTTTATTACACACTCAGGGAAGGGCATCCTAAAAAAGTCTTTCAGGGTCTCGTCATCATTGTGAGGGTATTCACCTGACTCCTGTTGGAGCGAGGGAATACTTTCAAAGGGTCCTTTGGGAGAACTTTATTTAACCTTGACATTTCTGCAGTCTGTTCTATCTCCTCGCAATGCCTTCCCCACGATTTCCTTTTTGCCTTTCTCAGTTCCTTATTATATTCAGTCAGAGCTGTGCGATAATTGTCCTACTCGCCTGATTTTTGGGCGAAATTAAATTTTCGTCAAATAACTTCTTTCTTCTGATTTGCAAGGTTATCATTTCACCAGTGTACTTTCCTGCTGCAATTCCTCACTATCTCCGGACGGTTGTCCGGAGGATTTTATTTCTTATTTATTTAGTTTTCGTGAATTTCTGCTTAAAATTGTTCTTTTCTTCTAAATCAATGTTGCATATTTCACTAAAAATTGTGTGTTGGTGAGCGCTCTTGTATGGGTCTAGGACAATTCGCCGTCGCCAATTCGCCGTCGCCGATTCACCGTCGCCCATTCACCGTAGGGACAATTCACCGTTAGCCGATTCGCCGTCGCCGATTCGCCGCGGAATTTTAACTTTTAGAATTTTTATTATTAACACTTGGTTATAAATAGAAGATTTTAGGTAATAAATTATTTTATAGTAAGTACCATTTAATGGTGTGTTGATGTTTAAATTTTTATTAGGAATAAAATATTTAACAAGAACTAGAAAACAATTAGGGTGGTTGATCTTGTAATGTGGGTTAAATTAGTTGTTGTTTATTTAATGACCATTAATAACCAGTGAATAATGATTCAAGGATTTAATTTTTTGTTTAAATTATTGTTGGAATAAAAAATGTTTAACAAGAATTAAAAAAAAGTAGGTAATAATTTTTTTTTAGTAAGTACCCATTTATTGAGGGTTGGTGTATAACGAAAACTTAATTCATATAATTTTATGTTTAATTAAATATTTTTGCTAAGTAAATGAAACAAGTAATCCATTAGTTTATGTTTTGTTTTATTAAAAAATTAATTTCTACATTTCGTAGTTATGGGCTAAGCCTCCGAGATATTCTAAAATATTTTCTCTATTATAATTTTGTACTAAATGTAAAATTCTTTGGTCCGCCAGTTCTTGTAAAATATTTTATTCCTAATAAAAATAAAACACCAACTCAATAAAACAGGTACTTACCATAAAATAATGCATTGCCTAAAATCTTATTTTTATAACCAAATGTTATTAATAAACATGCTCAAAATTAAATTTCTGACGGCGAATCGGCGACGGAGAATCGGCTGCCGGTGAATTGTCCCTACGGTGAATGGGCGACGGTGAATCGGCGATGGCGAATTGGCGACGGCGAATTGTCCCATTCCCCTCTTGTATTGTGTTTCTGTGTTGGATGTTAATTGTGTATGATTAAAGACGATGTCTTGGAGTTTCTGCTGATTGGTTTACTACACATTTTTCTTCTTTGAGTAGGATGATTTTTGATTTTTCTCGTTTTCCTGTCTGTTTCTGTCATGACTATTGTTTGCATCTTTTCACTGTACTATATGTTCATTGTCCCAGACATATTTGCATATCTGTAATCTGTCGAGGTCCCTGTTTTTAATGTATGTTTCATGCTCGTTTATCCTGACACTTTGTGATCTTGCGGTTTCTCCCATATATAAATTGTTGCGTTCACAGGATATTTTATATATACAGTTCTTCGATATCACTTGTGTGTTGTTAGGTTTGGATTAGAATAGGATAGATCTGAGAAATCTGGAGGAATTCCTTGTTAATAAATAACAATGGGTGGTCATTTTTTGTCAAAACCTTTTTTCCCAGGTCGTTTTCATCTTTCAATGCCTCTTCATGAGAGCACGTGTTTTGGGCTCTATCAAATATTAATTTGATCATTGGATATTTGATTTGATATATTGATTTGTATCCTCTTTTGTGATTAGCCCATCCAGAAAATGAAGTGGCTTTATCCCATATAAACACAATAATTAACATATAAAAAATACTTGTCGTGTTTATTACTATACTTACATTCTATAATGTTTTTTTTTCTACCTGTGAGCTTTTTTTTTCTTTCTTTTCTCATCCTCATCCTTTTTTTTTTGTATTTTAATCAATTTTTTTGTGGATGATTTTGTGTGGTTAAGATTTCTACTTCGTTTCTAAGCGTTATTAGTATGCATGTATTAGAAGTTTTATTTTTAAGCTATTCCAATTAGCTTCGCTATCTTTGAATACATTTCTTAACCTATTGTAAGCCGCCAGCTAAATTTACTTTTCTATAATATAGAATAGTGTAATATAGAACAGTATATTGTTATTAAGGATTTTGGATTTCATATTGTTTTGAAGTTTCTGAATTTAAAAAAAATGCTTTTGAAAAATACGTAGATTGGATTACGCTATAAATAAGAGGGAATATTGAGGTTTAACACTATTTTAGCAAAAATACTATAGTACATACCACAATTGTTACGAGTGAGTCATATTTTCAAGGTAGACCTTTGCGGGTCTGAGAGCAAACGAAATCGATGAGTCATAGGCGTGCGCTTCTTATAAAAAAAGTAATAATATAATAATAATTTAAAAAATAATAATAAAAAGAAAACTTATCCTTGTTAAATATATATTTTTTGGAAAAACCCTTTATCCGTTTAAATTAACAAGCTTACGGATTCAAGGATTAAATTTAATTTCTATTGTCAATTGAAATTTAACACATTCGCGACCAACCTGTTTTTAGGTCAGTCCAGTCAAACTGATTGAGGTTATACATAAAACAAACATGCCAAATCCACCATTTTGGGGAGGAGTATTATGATTGCACAAGGATTGTAAAAAAATTGTTTACGATAATGTCACACATGTGTGACACTGGTTTATAGTAATAAAAATTTGAACATAACCCAAATGTCACAAATATGTGACGTAAAAATTTTTAGCTACTACTTATAAACAATCATTGATTTCTTTAACATTAACAAAAATAAAAATTAATCTCTTTTCTGTGTCACTCAGCAAAACAGGATGTAACACATAACCCAGAGGGCTGTTCATCACTCCCCTTACATTCCTGACATGTGTACCAGGGAACAGCCCTTTTTTGCTTTCACTGCACTGTCGACATCTTTTCCTCTTTTTTTCTTTTTTTTTTTTAAGTTGTGTTCCGCAACAACTTTTTTTCTGCTTGGCCGTTCTGTTGGTCCCAATAAATGTTTGATAACTTCCTCTCTAAAGTGAAGGTACGACATTCTTTTTTTCTTTGAGGTGTTTCTATTTTTATTCAACAACCAGTTTGTACCATCATTTTCTTTTTCATGATGATCAAGAAATCATTACATTTGTTTTATCTTTCCATTTTAATACTCTGATTGGACCTCTTCTTTGCCATACGACTTCTCGTTTCTTTAATTATTTTTTTTGTAATTAATAACACTTTTTGGGTTACTTTTTCTGTTTTTTCTTAATATTTCACAAACGTAGGTCTTCTTTGCATGTAAAAACTTAGCAAGAATTGTCCATGTATATAGTGTGCCTCTTCTCTGAATATTCACTAACAAGCCTGTGAACTACTTCAAACACATGCCCATTTTTATTTACTACTGTCCACTTGCCGCTGTGGATTAGGAAATCATTAGTAAAAATCCATGAGAGCTAGTAATTTCATAAATTTTTATTCCATATTTACTAGTTTTTTTCGGCATATACTGTCGGAATATTAACCGCCCTCTCCACGGTAAGAGAGCTTCGTTAAGACTTAAGTTCTCTCCTGGATAGTTAACTTTAGAGATATTATTTATAATATGACTAATAACGTTTTTAATTTTGTGAAGTCGATTTTAAACTTCTACGTCTTCCGGCTTGTAAAAACAAATATTTTGAAGAATAACTTCAAATTTTGATCTGGGCATAGTTTTTCCAAATATTGAAGAGTGACATAGTGGATCTGTGCTCCAGTATAAACGTAAGGAAGGAAGTTTTATGTTTCTCATTAATATGCAGAGACCCAAAATTTTTTTTAAGTGGTCAATATTTATATCTATCCAGCGTCTTAAAAAAGAATATTTGTTAAAAAAATTTATTAAAAATCGTTTGTAAAAGGTATATATTTAACAACCCAAACGGGCTAAGTTAGACAAAACGTTTTCGGAATCCATATTCCATCATCAGTGTCTAGGAGTACATGAATATAGCCACTAAATATATGGGTAAAAACCCGTTAACAAATAATTAATTACATTTAGTTTACAATATTTCTTTTAATATGTTGAGATGTTAAAGTTACCGTTGGATTAGGTAACATGGCGACATATGACTCCACGTTGAAGTTGCTAGTCCTGAGACGGTGTGTCTACGAGGCATGATTTACGGGTTATGATTTTGCTATCAATGCGCTTGTTAATAAGTATTGTTATTAGTTTTTCATGTCTTACTTTATCGAAAGCTTTTTCGTAGTCAACGAAGCACAAGTGTAGATCAACGTTTACATCCCAACATCGCTGAATCAATATGTTGATGGCAAATAGTCCTTCTCGAGTACCCATTCCATTTCGGAACCTGAACTGCGTCTCGCTAATATCCTCCTCTAGCCTTTCGTATATTCTCTTATGTATTACTTTCAGCAGTACTTTTAACGTGTGATTCATGAGGCTCCGTGTTCGGTAATCAGAGCACTCTTTTGCTACTTGTTTTTTAGGAATGGTTATAAATGCTGACAGCCACTCTTGTGGTATTATTCCCGTATCGTACACCGTGTTGAATAAATCTGCCATAATACTTCCAAGTCCTCTCCCACTAGTTTTAACAGTTCTACTGGTATTTCATCTAATCCAACTGCCTTATTGTCTTGAGTTTTTGATAGCATATTTGATTTCATCTATCGTGATTTTCTGTCTCTCTAAAGGATTTAATTCTTGTATTTTCTGCATTTCACCTCTTTCATCTTGGAAAAGTTCTCTAACGTACTCCTCCTATCGTCTTAATTTCTCTGGTAAATCTATTAGTAGTACTCCTTTTTTGTCTTTTATGTGTCCTTGCTATATATTTCGACCCATTCCAGTCACTTCTCTATTTTTTTTGTGCACATATCATATCATATTTTGTTCTCATATCATATTTTGTTTCTAGTTCTTTTATCTCTTTACATTGTTTCATCAAATATATTTCCTTAGCTGTTTTATTCGTTGTATTTCTTTAGATTTCTGTAGATCTTTTCCTTTATATTTCCTTCTTTCTTCCATCTGTAGTAGTATGTCTTCTGTCATCCACTGTTTTTTAGCCTCTGACCTATGTTGTATCAAACTTTCTTGAGCTGGTTTCAGTAAAGTGTTTTTTTATATTATACAACTTTTTATTTACATCTATAATTTGTTTGTTGTCAGTTAGTCTTTTTTGCATATTAAGATTCACATTATTTTTTAATTCGTTTTTTATTTCTTCGTTTTGTAGCATTCTTACATAATTTTTGGTTGTTGTTTTCTGAGTTCAATTCTTTTTAATTTTATTTTCACGTCAGGCACTAACGGATTGTGGTCTGAGTTAACATCTTCTCCAGGATAAGTTTTAGCTAATGTTATAGAGTTTTTATATTTGCTATTTACGAGTATAAAGTCTATCTGGTTTCTGACAATATATAGTCTTCTCTTATGAAGCTGGAACCAAGTATTGGCAATTATCATATTCTTTTCTTGGCAGAATTCTATGAGCCTTTCTCCTCTCTCGTTTCTAGTTCCTAGTCCGAACTGTCCAACTATATTTTCAACCGTACCTACCAATTTGTCACCAAATTGAATGACACTAAACTACTCACAATTCACAAAAAGTAAACGTAAAAGAGCCTGCCACTAATATCACTACAAACAATTCTGTTCTCTGCTTCCAATTATGTTATGAAGCCCCTGTCAGTGCGCTTACGAAACTGACTTCAGATAGCAGACTTCACAATGGCATTGTTTCCAGTTACAACGCCTGAATTTGGGACGAAATTGTTGATCTCAGACATTATCTACCGTTAGAGAAAGGTATAATCTACAACATTTCAGATAACTTAAGTTGATTCGGACATGTTGACAACGTTACATTTTCCCTAGAACCCAAATATTTGCCAAAAGATTTGAACAGTTTAAAAATAGACCAGTTAAACTATTGACATGCATTTCATATAAAATGAGATCTTCTATATAAATGTATATTCTTTGAACAGTCAGAAGGTTTTTCTCAATTTTTAAGAGATTAAACCGATTCCAATAATCCACTAATTTGTTTATTAAATCATTAATAATCGTTAAATTTTACTGGCCTATAAAAACCATTAAAACATGAGTCACTTGCTACAATTGTGGTATTTTACTGTAGTATCTAAAAATATTCTTTAATTCTTATTTTTCTTGTGTATTGAGTGGCATGTATATTAGATTATATGCATTTATTTTATAGCTAATGCATGATTTTTATTCTTTATTTGTATTTATTTTGTTACTAGATACCAAACTGTAGAAACTAAAGTTGGTCAAGTAACTAAGGCTGTGACAGATGCTCCTATGTAAGTACTAGACTACAACTTGCATTGTGACTGTAACTATACATCAAAGTATTCATATGATGTTTTATTACAGATATCAGAAAACGTCATCACTTATAGGAGGGATCACGGGAAACATTACCAATAAAATAGGACAAATGCGACACTCAGAATCATTCAAATCTTTCGAGGAAAAGGTTGGATCTGCATATGAAAATGTTAAGGTAATGTAAATATATTTACAACATTATCACAAATAATTACAAATAGAGTACTATTAAATATTATATAAAACCTACAATAATTTTTGTTAAGAATTAACAGTTTCACAATATAAATTTAAATAAGTAATAGTACATCGTTTTGCGCTATTTATGCTATATATTCTCTGACTCCATAACTAACATATGATCATAGTTCCCCTTTACTCCGCTGGAGCAGCATACCAGTTTAACAGTTTAAAATTCTTTTTATTTAGTTTTGGCGCGGATTTGGAGCATTTTGAATATTTTAAAAAAGCCTCTATACAGTGGTGAGTGCCTTATTACCCGGCTTTTTAACGTAAGAGATAGAAAACACAGTTACCTTGTGAAATAAAAGGAGATGAAAGTCGTAGAGGTGGGAAATAATCGATAGAAACCTATAATTTACATTACATTACATTACGACTATCGATAGTCTCACACCTTTAGACGTTACCTTCGATCTAAATCACCTCGGTCATAATTATTATGTTTGACAGTTTGACGTCGTATGTGTGACGTATTTCCATTTTTTAATTTAGATAAAAGCAAAAATGTGAATAAAATAATTTAATTAATAGTGATTACTTATTCTAATGTTTTAAATTATTAACCAAGAATAATTTCTACTTTTCTACTATGATTTGAGGAGTTTCATACACTTTTGTCACAGAATAATCAGCAATCCTTCGTGGATTAGTGGTAAGAATTCGACTCTGCGACGCAGATGATTAGAGTTCAAAACCTACATGAGGTGTTCATTTTTCTTTTTTTAATAATTTGAAATTATGCAGAGATCAGTTTTGCTTTGAATCACTAAACATTTATGTCAGTCGTTACTAGTATTTGAAGTGTTTAAGTTAAACATAAATATCTTATTGAAAAAATAGTGTCGTCGTACTTTCGAAAATAAAGTAAAAATTCTTCAAAATTAAAAGAATGTTTAAATAAGTAAAAATTTTACAAAAATAAAAAAATATTGTAAATAAATAGCTTCTTCATTAGCAGCAGAATAATAACCCAAACTGTCACTAAAGAATTAAAAAAGTCTGATAGATCAGGGTTCAAGGCACGATGTACTCATGCAGGCGGTTAGGGTTCAAATCCTACACGAAGTTTTTACTTTTTTAAAAATTTGAAATTATGCAGATATTATATCGTTTTGCTTTAAGTCATAAAACATTTATTTCAGTCTTTATTAGAAGTGTTTATAGTAAAACATAAAAATCTTATTGAAAAAACAATGTCGTACTTTCGAAAATAAAGTAAAAATTCTTCAAACATAAAAGAACGTTCTAAATAAATGTACTTACAAAAAATGTTTAAAATAAGCAGAAATTCTATAAAAATATTCTAAATAAACGTATTTTATTGTAATGAAATGTATTTACAAAAAAATGTTCAAATAAGCCTCCATTAGCAGCAGAACAACAACTCAATCTATTATAAAAGTTTCGTCTAACATTAGTTAATGTTTCTGGACTAATACCTCTCATTGAATCAGAGATCTTTTCTCTTAATTCTTGGAGAGAATTAGGCCTATCGTCTTCAATTCCATATAGTTTGGGCTTGATATATCCCCACATAAAAAAATCACAAGGTGCAAGTTCAGGTGATCTTGCAGACCAAAAAATATCTCCGTGTCCACTAATCAATCGATTAGGAAAAGTCGCACTGAGATATTCTCGGAAGATGCGAGAATTATGTGCAGGACAACCATCGTGTTGAAACCATATGGAATCGAAAGGAATTGGTAAATTACGAAGGGCTGGGACAATTTGATTTTGCAGAAGTTCCAAATATTTCCGCCCAGTCAACATACCGTCTATAAAAAATGAACCAATGACATGATTCCCTATTATGCCTCCCCAAACATTTACTTTTTGAGGACGCTGGGTACGAGCGACATAAATCTGACGAGGATTTCCTCGGGACCAATACCGAGCATTCATTGAATTGTGACGGCCATGCAATGAAAACGTACATTCATCGGTGAACAAGACGTTCTCTAAAAAATGTTCATCTTAATGTGACATTTCCATTGCAGTTTGACAAAATTCTAAACGTCTATATTGATCCCCAGGGAGTTGTTCGTTGGATTTATGAAGTTTATAGGGTCGGTATCCATGCCTTTTCAAAATTTTACCAACTCTAAATCTTGAAATTCCATATTGTTCTCCGAGACGAGATGTTGATTGGGTAGGATTTTGCTCAATACTTCACAAATCAAAGTGTCCCTTAGTTCCAAATCTGGATTTACCTCCCTTCGTCTACGAACTCCTCTTGGAGCGAACACGGATCCATAAGTAAAAAAATTACGTATAATAGATTGAATTGTTGATCGTGATGCAGCCGGCCTATTTGGAAACATATTTACAAATTGTTGTCTAATCATGTTGTCTGAGAATCCATTCCCAAAAAGTTTCTGTTTACCGTGCAAAAACACTTCTCGATATGTTATTATTTTGATGGCTTAAAGGCTTCGCTTCGCGCGCATCCATTCCAATGTTGTCAATTGTATTGAAAATCATTACCTGTACAGAGGAATTGATATTAACATTGAGAATTTAGTGATGGATTTGATATAAACAGTCTTCACCGGATTATTTTGCATTCACAACTGAATGCAATGAATGAATTGAATGTATGAATTGAATTTGAATTATTTTGTATATTTTATAACATTGGAATAAAAATAAATTGTAAATAATGAGCTTTTCGAAAATTTGTTACCTAATATGTATCATATTTTATATTATTTTTTTATTGATAAAACAAAAATTTTATCCTTGGTGCGAATTGAACCTCAATTTTCTCGTCAATAGACAACGTCCCTAACCACTACACCAATTTCACATACATTAATTGTTTTCGGACAAAACATACCTACCTTTATTTTAGTCAAATATTTCAGTTGTTATTTTTACTATTAAATAAATTTAAAGATTAAAGATTTACTATTAAATAAATTTAAAGATTTTAAAATCGCTACTAATGAATGTTTTTTACTATAATATATCTTAATTTATTCAAGTATTTATTCTAACATCAGAAATTATTAAAATAAAATATTTTTGAGGTTATCCGTCTAATTATGACTGAAGTCAAATAGCCACGTCTAACGTCTAAAGGTGTGAGATTGTCGATGGTGGTAATGGAATGTAATGTAAATTATAGGTTTCTATCGATTATTTCCCACCTCTACGAGTTTTATCTCTTTTTATTTCACAAGGTAACTGTGTTTCCTATCTCTTACGTTAAAAAGCCGGATGGTAAAGCACTCATCACTGTATAATCATAATTGAAATAAATGGGCTATATAAATTATTTAATATATGGTAATTTAGCGCATAGAATTTTTCCAAATTGCTACCAGTTTCATCATAGCTATTCTAGCAACATTCTAGTCATTCTCTGTCGCACCCTCCGTCATCTGTTATTAGGGACCCCAGGTATATGAAACTATTTACTATTTCAGATCCCCCGAAGTCGACTTTTGTATTCATTAAACAGCAATACGTTATTAATAAATTTGATACACTACTTCAAAATGACCACTTTTGGATAAGCTGGAGAGAAAAAGCACCCGGTACAGAAAGTATCCTAAGAGATATTTGGGGGTCGAGGTCTTATAAAACTATCCTGAAAATTGTAGCCTGTTATTTATGAGTGATACAGTATGTCACCTGGCACCTAGACTATAAACTAATGAGAAAATGTTGCAGTGCTTGTCGGGAGAAACCTGGACTTTGCTCGGCAGAACATTTCTTAAAGTTTTCAAAGCAATAAAAAAGATGTTCTTTTATTTTTTGCTTTGTTCTGAATATAATTAAATTGTTCACTGTCTTTTTATATATGTTTTATGTTTTAATATTTGGTGTGACTTTATAAATTAAATGCATGATACATTTGAATGATATCCAATGGTGGATATAGTGGTATACCCAAATATCTTTATGTGGATATTCTGGTATCAATACTATAAATTGTCATATAAATTCAACTTGCTTCAAACATTTTTATGGCCCCCATAGGTGAATATCTCTTCTATTATACATCATAACTATCGTAAAATGTATTTTCATTAAAAAACTTTTGCTGGTATAAAACTCCCTACATTAAAAAAAAGGCCTGGGGCGAAAGGGGTTAATTTGTTAATAATTAAGTCCAAAAAATCGACTGCAGGAAACATATTGGTTTTTGGTTCAGAGGTCCATACAACTCAAAACAACTGTAGATTGTCTGGCCGGTTATGTGTCACAATCAGGGAACTTTTTTTGCTTATTTCCATGACCTATATTCCTATATAAAATTATATAAATAGTGGAATTACAGGTTTTATAATATAAATTATATTATTATTCACAAAGTATGTTGAACTATATATACCTACTGACCTCGGTAGTAATTTTGTTTGTTGAATAAGTTCACAAATTGTCTTTTATTACACACTTTGCTTTATTATATAAAATATTTATATCATAATATTTTATTGAAAGGTCTAATGTAATTATACATAGTGTATACATTAGAAAATATTAAGATTGCTATATACTTTGCAACAATATACAGTTAACAATTTGTTATCACTTCATTGCACAAATAGTTCATTTCGAATTGTTTCACTAGTCAGGATCTTTATATTTCATGTTATGGTTTTACCGGTTATAAAAATAAATATTGTACTTACGATACATAGAAATATTATTTAACAGTGTTATTGAAGAAAAAAATTAAAAAAACTGGTTCTTTTACAGTTGCTTGTATGAACAGTTATTGAAGAAAAAAAAACAAAAAAACTTGTCCAGTTGCTTGTGTCTTTTATTAACCCATTAGCGCCCACTGTACTCATTTAAGTACAGCTGCTATTTTGACATACTAGTGCCATCTACAATAAAATAGTTGCCATTCTTAGTTATTACAGGAAACTAATTACCCCTAAGATGACAACTTTTACAGATTTCTTTGAATGATTCAGCTTGGTTGGTTAGTTTTGATTTATTGTTTATGGGGTCAACACGTGAGTTGTTTATTTTCTCGACATCGACGTTATAAATTTACAGTAACTTTCTTTCATTTACTTTTTTTTTACAATCAAATGGTTTACGTTAATTTATAATAAATTTAATAAAGTGCTTATAGAGTTTTTAAAAAATATTACGGCAGGTAAAATTCATTAAATACATTTCTCTCAAAAAAATACACAATATTTTAATAAAAAATTCTAGAAGATAAGGTAGCTTAAATGGTTTTTCAAAATATACTACCTTCTGTTCTAACATTGATTCAAAAATGGTTTTTTTACATTTGGATATGCTTTAAAACTCCAATATCTATGTTCTTTTAATATGGTACTTATTGAGTTTTACTTGTCACCTGACGATATATTATTTAAATGTAAGAAATTTCGAACTGCTATTGTTAACCGCGAGTTTAGCTGTATTCTCCTTATTTTTATATTTCTAATGACTCATTTATCAAACTTAATTATGCTGTATTCATTTCCGAAGTTCAGCTAATAGAAAGTCGTTATTCAAATGAAACAGAGTTATTTTTTAAATTTAGTGAGTTTGTCTCCTAAAAAATCGACGAGGCTGACTTATTTTATAGTGAGCAATTATGAGCTTACTGCTCTACTCGCTAACGGTTCAACCAAATGTCATTTTCAAATATCCAGTTTGACTGAAGTTAACAGATGATTTTTACATTAAAAAGAAACAAAAAAGTAACATTGCAAATTTGTTTTTTTCTTTCTATGCTTCTAATTTCGCATAGTTAAAGCATGGTCTAAACAAAATATTAAAAATTCATAAGTGTTAAAGTTTGTGTAACTCGTGATTTGAGCCTCTACTTGTTGCTACTATCTAGTAATAATTTGTCTAATTTACCAAATTTTTAGTTTAAAGTTGCATGTATATCATTATGTGAGCTTATATCATTAAAAAACTGTTTCTGTTGTATTGCAAATTGCCCTTTAAAAATTATCATGTTGCACGAAATACATGCCTACATCAATGAATTCTATTAACCGCATAGATCATATATTATTTCGTAAAAGGTGATCCATTTGTGCCTAGCCAACCAAGTAATGTCTATACACTAACTAATTGTGATATTGTTTTTGTTTTAGGGGAATGTAGTGAATTTTTATGAGGTTGGTATATTTTGAATTAATGTGCAATGTTGTGGCTGTGACTACTAATGCAACTAAAAAAATAAATCAGTGTTGTCTGCGTCAATCTGCTTTATATGTTCAAATGGGTTAAATGTTTTATAGAGCTTTTGATTTATGACCTTAAACTCTTTTTCGAGCCATTATTAACATAATCTTGGAACATCAAAGAGGTAACAAACTTAACACCTGAAGACCAAGTCTGATTCTAGATGTGTCTATCCTACTAGATTGTCGATTGGGCCTCGTTGACCTTTTCACATTGTGACCTGAGGAATCTTTTGTATATATATGCCAAATCTATATTTTTAGTATTTGGATAGGATATAGCACCTGCTGCTGATCGCCTTTTAGGTCGAAGCCTATTTATTCATAAAAGTCAACTGTAAACCGGTCGTATTACAACAGTTGGCTTATTGTACATCTTCCATTCCGTCATGATACCCATTCTATTCTAGAACCTTGCACCAGCTTCTATAGGTCTAGAGAGGATGGCTAAAATACGTTTTTGGAGTCACTAGCTAGTCTCCAAAAAGTGTTGAGTCAATCGTATCTTGCATGACTAGACAATCATGCAAGATATGATTGACTGTTTCACGTTCTCTATTACAGAGTGTTTGGAGCTCTCCACGAAACAGTTACATCATGTGCAAGTCTCGCTGAACTGGCGCATGGCCAGTAGTAAATCCTGTTATGACTCTGAACTGAGTCCTGGTTGTTCTCAGGCAGGAAAGTACTTCAGCCATATTCGCACATGTCCGTCCAATATTCATTTTGCCATGTGTTTGACCGGGTATGTTTTCTCAGTGAGACTTGCTTACCCTGGGCAAAGATGACCAGGTCATCCATATAGTCAAGGATATGCTGCTTGTCGTTGTTGAGTCTAGCTGTCAGCCCATCCATGACCACATTCCACAAGAGAGTAGGCAGAACCCCCCCTCCTTCGTACAACTGAGACTGTATATTAGTAATACCGTATGGCATTTTTGCCGAGGAGATTCTTTCGGATTGTTCTGGTGCCAATTGCATCTTTAGCCCTGTTTCAAATGCTTAGTGTAGAGGCCCACCAACCCAGGGGGACCGACGGCTTTACGTTCCCTCCGAAGCACATTGAAAGGCTCGTATCATTTTTAGAAAAGAAATTTATGTCTCTGTGTCCACCAGTAACTTTGCGTATAACCCACTACTCCCCCAACATGCAGTATATCCTCAATTCGGTATATCCTCATTGTTTTGTCTATGACTTTTAGACGAATCGGCCTTGTGATTGCGTCGTAGGTTGAATGCTCCCCCTATATCGAGAAATGCACCCAACATGACATCTTGGTAGAACGTACTGCAATCCCTGTACGAGATGGTTCAGTGCCGTTTCTAATTTGCCTATAGATTGAATACAAATAAGTTTATTGTCCATTTGATTTTGTCCTGGTTTACCATTGTTTTGCCCTCACGCCAGTTTTCCCTAGACCATAAGACATGGTTTCCAGTCCAGTCTATTGCCACGTGTCTAATGGTATTAGTTTTGTTTTGGACTCAGAAAAGTGAACCCTAAAAAGTTTTTTCAGGGTCACTTTACCATTCTTACTATATTATAAGGAATATTTATGTGTGAGTCCTTTGAGAGAACTTTATGGAGCCTTGACATTTTGCAGTATGTTCTATCTCCTCGTAATACCTTCACGATTCTCTTTTTACCTTCTGTTCTTTATTATGTTAAGAACGTTCTCTTAGCAGCAGTAAGTTCTGCCGAAGTTGCCTTACTATGCTGGAGGTTCGCCTGAGGACTCTGATTGGAGACTCTGGACTCTGAAGAATACCCTTTTAAGTCTGTAATAAGTCTTGAAATGTGTAGGCTAGCATTTACGCACCCTCCTAGTTCTTCCAATTTTCAACAACCAGTCCTCCGTTAAGGTCCAGATTTTGTTTTCTTAGACGCATCCTGATAATTGCTTTCTCGGGGGCGCTGGTGAGGAATATTTGGCGTTTGAGTATAATATTACAATCGCTTGTATAAAAAACCAAACAATTGAAAGGACTGGCAAGACGAAGTTCCACAAATAATAGATAGTCTTCTTCTTCTTCTTTATAAGCAAAATGCTTGTTCAATGTCGATTAATGCCTCTATTGGAGGTTATCACTCCATCTTTTGCGTGGTCGCCCGATACTTCTTCTACCTTTTGGTGATTTGTCCCTCGCTATTCTGACTAATCGGGTCTCTTCCATTCTGTTTATGTGTTCGTTCCATTCCTTTTTTCTGTTCAGTGTCCACTCATTTATTTCTGGTATATTGCATTTTCTTCTGATCTCTTCACTCCTCATTCGATCCCTCAGTGTGTTTCCTGTAATTCTCCTCAGTAAACGCATCTCCGCTGTTTCTAGTAGTTGCTGAGTTTTGGAGGTATCCGGTCTTGTCTCTGAAGTGTATGTCATTATTGGTCTTATTGTTGCTTTGTAGATTCTTGATTTCACGTCGGTATTAATGTGGGGATTGCGCCATATCGTGTTATTAAGACAACCTGCTATTTTATTAGCCTTTTGTACTTGATTTTTCACTTCCTTCTCCACATCTCCGTAGCTAGACAGTGTAATTCCTAGGTAATTTGTCTCCATTACTTGCTCAATGCTGATACCGTCGATTTCCAGTTTACATCTAATTGGTTCTTTACTGATTACAATTGTTTTAGTTTTCTGTGTAAAGATCACCATATTAAAGTCCTTTGCCCTTGTGTTGAATCTATGGGTTAGTCTTTGTAGATCGTCTTCATTGGATGCAATTAGGGCCGCATCATCTGCATAGCAGAGTATTCTGATTTCTTTGTTCCCCATTTTGTATCCTCTTCCTTTATTAATAGTATTGATGATTTCATCCATGATTAGATTGAATAGCGTTGGACTAAGCGACTCTCCTTGTCTTATTCCATCGTCCATATCTATTGGATCTGTAAGCTGGTCATCTATTCTGACTTCCATATTGTTGTTCTGGTAAATGTTCTCTATTGTTTTTATAACATTTAGTGGAATTTCTCTATCGTAAAGAAGGTGAATTACATCTTTAAGCTTTACTTTATCGAACGCTTTCTTCAGGTCTATTAGACATATGAATGCTGGTCTGTTATACTCTAGTGCTTTCTCGGTAATCTGTTTTATGATGAATACTGCATCTGTGCACGATCTTCCTGTTCGAAAACCCTGCTGTTCATCCGCTAAGGTAATTCTCTGATTTATTTGGCCTTGCAATATTTTGGTTGTAAGCTTCAAAGTGGTGTTTAATAAGTTGATACCTCTGTAGTTTTCAGGTTGTTTTTTATCTCCTTTTTTGTATAGTAGGATAAGCTCGCTTTTCAGGTATTCAGGTAAAATACCTCTTCAGGTATTTTATTATGTTTGATGATTTTGTTAATTAGTGCTGTTAGCTGTTCTGTTAATGCTTCTCCACCATATTTCAATAATTCATTTGGAATTCCATCTTTACCTGCAGCTTTTCTGTTCTTCAGTTTTTCTAAAGTTTGTTTTACTTCTTGTACGGTTATCTCGACTTCCTCGTTTGTAATGATTTCTGGGTTCAACATCATTTGCTGTTCGTCATTATAAAGCTTCTTTAGGTATTCAATCCATGTGTCATCTATGTGTTTCGGTTCGATTAAGTCTTTCATCTCTGATCTTTGGCCTCTTATGAAACGCCATATTTCCTTTTGTAGACCGTAAAAGTCGTGTTCCATTTCTTTTGAGAAGCGTTCCCAGTGTTCGTTTTTAATTTTTCTTACTAGTGCTATTGTTTCGTTTTTTATCTTTTTGTAATTGTTGTATTCTTGTGGTGTTTTGTTAGACATGTATCTTAAATAAGCTTTCTTTTTTTCTTTGCATTTTTCTTTCACTTCTGAGTAGAACCACGGAGTTTTCCGCTTTTGGAAATATTTAATTTTAAGAATTTTCCTTTCTCCTACAGCTTCTTTTGCTGAATCTAGGATGCTTGCTTTAATTTTCGCCCAGCTTTCTTCGATTCCATCACTTTCTACGATGTGCACGTTGTCGAGTTTATCTTTGACTCTCTTTTGGTATAGAAGTTTTGTTGATTCGTTCTGCAGACTCTCGACTTTTACCTTTGTGGTGTATTCTTCTTTTTTATTTTTATTGTTTTTATTGTTACATATGCGTGTCGTCATTCTGATTTTTCCAAGTATAAGCTTATGGTCGCTTCATATTTATGCAGATGTTAGTGCTCTTATGTCCAATACTTGAGAGGGATGTATTACCCTGTTCGTCAGGATGTAGTCTATCATTGACCTTTGACCTCTTGTATTTTCGAATGTGTATTTGTATTGTTCCTTATGAGGGAAAAAAGTGTTGTTGATGCGTAGTTCATTCGTGCTACATAGGTCCGTGAGGAGATCTCCAATAATAGATAGTAGATAACAATAACCGAACAATACTCGAAAACAATGAAATTGGTAAGCATTAGAATGAATGCATAGAACTGTTTTACACAGCAGATTCCCAGATATTTCAACAAAGAACATCTAGAAGAAGCACCTGATATAGCAACTTAAAGTCACCATAACAGTTACAAATAGCAGGGGTACAAAGATATATATTAAAACTAATTAACGAAGGACAAGTTCCGATGACAACCTGCAGTGGATGTCACTTTTGTAATTTGTTTGGCTGTTTCTTATAGGTGTCTGGATGGCTTCTAATATCGACGCCAAATAATTAAAAGATGATTTGGTTTATTATTTTCCCTTTGTTTGGACCTGATTGATTCTTTGAATATACTTTTATATTCCGCTTGGTCTGTTGATGTTGTCATTTGGTATTATGGTCATATTTTGTTAAATGTGTACAGTATTCTCTGTAGATCATCTTCTCTACTCGGCAGCAATACAGCATCGTCTACGTAGACTGTGATGTTGTATCTCTACTCTACCTATTTATACCCAGTTAGTGGTTTTACACTTAGAATTATATGTCTTTGGAATTTGGAATTATTAGTCCCTATCATCTTGGAAAATTCATTTTTCTCTAACTATATTTAATACGTCGCATAGATGTATCTTATCAAATGCTTTGGTTAGATCCTCGAAGCATAAAATGCATTGATATTAATTTTGAAGTATATTTCATAGAGTACATTAAACAGACTGATACCTCTGTAGTTGTAAAATTATCTGATCTTAATTAGCAAGTTTTAATTATAACTGACATTGCAATTGCCGTTACCTTGGCTTAAAGTATATCTAAAAGACACACTTTAAGATAATTTCCTTTAGGTACTAATGCAGATAACTATTAATTTAGCAACTGTTATATAATTTGCATGTGAACATGTACTAACCTTTCCAACTAATTATCATTTCCCGTAAGTATTATAACAAAATAGGCTGCTATTATTGCGCTTTAAGAATATAATATTGAAAGAAACATGGCAAGTACTCTGCTCCGTTAAGGTACTAGACAGTAGGTGCAAGTAACATGGAAAGGAGGTATTAACATTTTTGGCTTTGGATTTTTTAATTAATGGCTTTGGATAACTTGATCCATTCAGCCACGATAATGTAGTTGACTACTTGAATTTGTTAATGATGCATTCACCTATTGCATTTGTTAATAAAATATGACCCTTGTTTATGTAAAATAATAATATAAACTTATAAAAAGCAACAATTCGCAACAATAGTGAAGTGAGTATCTTCGTAATTTAAAAAGTTTTGATATTGGATATTTAAAATAAAATGTTTTATCAGAAATTGGTTATTACCAATGTATTAAACAAAGTTCAAACGTATTTTAGCATTAATTAAACAACATGATTAATAGTTTTCAATCATTAACCAAATGACTGATAATAGGAGTATAAAAAATAAACATTTGAATTATGCTTTTAAATTTTACTTCCATACTTGATAATCAGGTGGTCAAGGTTGAGGATAAAAGCAAATGAAAAATACGTAAAATGATTTCGATTTATTATTTAATAATACAGTGTAAACGTCAGCAATAACACCAGCTACTAACAGTGTGGAAAATTATCTAAATTGTCGTACCTTTGGATTATACAGTGCTTTTCAGATAAAACTATCCACCTTAAATAACTTTTGAACTTCTAAATTTTAGGAAAAACGCAAAAACACGTCAATTAATATTTGAAGGGGTAGACATTATATCATATTTAAGGTTGCTGGGAAATGCACCCTTTCACCCCTCGTACCTATCATCCCTTCATTTTTTTAAAATTACTTCCCCCTTTTTTTATTCGATATTTGGATTCTCCTCTTTGTACTGATTTCAGAAATGTATAATACATGATGCTTGAAGTGATTACTTTATGAGAAAAATAGATACAAAAGCAAGAAAATTGGATTGAAAAAAAAATTATTTTTTAACAATTTTATTACACACATTTAGAATGAACATTTCACTGCTAAAAATTTTGACAATAATTGTTCAAAATGACTGCCCTTCACTTCCATACAATAGTATAATCTATTTTGAAATTCTTCTCTGACATTGCCTAACACGTCTGCATTTAAGTGTCGACATTCATCCTCTATTCTTTGTCGTATATCATCTAGAGATTCTGGTTGAGTAGCATAAATTTTTGTTTTTAAATACCCTTGATAGAAGAAGTCTAGGGGTGTTCAATCCGGTGATCTAGGTGGTTAATCGATCATCTATCGACTTTACCCTATCCAAGGACCAAGAAACGTTTCGTTTAAAAATTATCAGACAGGTAAAGCAAAGTGTAGAGAAGCTCCATCATGTTGAAATACAACCAAATCTTCGGAAAAGTTATCCTTAACCTTTCTTTTTCTTTTTGTGCCACTCCTATCAGAGATTGGAAATCATCAAGGCTATTCTGACCTTGTTTACGGCTGACCTAAAGAGTTCATTAGTGGTGCAGCCAAACCACTCTCTCAAATTCCGCAACCATGACATTCTTCTACGGCCTGGATTCCGTTTTCCTTCTATTTTTCCCTGCATTATATTTTGAAGTAATGCGTATTTATGTCCTCTCATCAGGTGACCAAAATATTCGACCTTAACCTTTGATAAAACTTTATTAAAAAGTGAATTTTTTATTTCTTGGTTTTTGAAGGTATTACAAATACTAAGGTTAAATATTTAAAAAGTTAAAATTATGCTACAACCTATTTTGTTACAGTCATTTAAGGTGAGGGAGATACTATCCTTATTAACAGGAAAATTGTCTATCTCATAAACTAATCACTTCAAGCCAAAGGTATTATACATTTTTGAAATCAACACAAAAAGGAGAATCCAAATATAAAATAAAAAAGGGGGGAAGTAATTAAAAAAAATAAAGGGTTGATACAGGGGTTGAAAGGGTGCATTTCCCAGCAACCTTAAATATGATATAATGTCTCCCCCTTCAAATATTATTGACGTGTTCTTGCGTTTTTCCAAAAAAATAGAGGTTCAAAAGTTATTTAAGGTGGATAGTTTTATCTGAAAAGCACTGTATTGATGATTATAGTGCTATCTGATTTTGCTTTTAAGGCGTCTGCTAAATTCTTGTATCGATTGTGACATACGGTTTCGCCATTCTTGCTGATTGCTAATACATGCGCTGCTTTTTCGCTGTCTTACATACTTTACCTATTAAGAGCGTAGGCGCAAAATTTCGGGCCAATGCTTTTTAAATGCATTATTTTTTTTCGAATCCTGAGAAAACTAATAAGTATTTTTAAAAATTTTAAACGCAGAATGAAAGATCCCATTATCACCGAGGGCCAGTAAAATTGCCTCCAATAGTAGATAGCTATTTTTCGTAATAAATTTAAACCAGTAACAACTTCTCTTCGTATATTGGCCATGATTGTTCTATGTTAGTTGTTTGTCCAATATCATTTCCAAAATCTTTATACCGTCTACAAAATCTAAGAAATTTTCTTTAAGCTGTAGCTTAAAGAGTGTCGAGAGACTATATTTTCTTGGACACAACAGTCACTTCGTTATAGATTTGGAGAATTTCAATATGTTCGACCGATTATTTAGAACATTTCAGCTATGTTGACTGTTTCTGAACTGGTAGAATATAATCGCCCTTTAACTATTTGTAAATTGCTGTTTAGAATGTCGTTAATAGCTATCAAAATAAAGTTTCAGTTATCGTTGACCCTTAGGGGAATACCTCATTTCTGCATTCAATACATTCTTGCATTCAGAAATTTAACAAATGTTTTTTATACATTTCAGACCAAGGTAGCATCCCGTTCTGGTTCTCAACACAGCTTGGACGAAGCCGGCAGGTCGCGCTCAGGTTCCACAGTTACGAGTCCAACAATTCCAGAAGATAAACCATTGGCGTAGGACACTAAATTTCTACTTAAATATCAAACGATCACATAAAACAGTACGCCAGCCGATATGCCTTGATAAAAAGCTTGTCCAAGAAAATACACATGCGTTTGATTTATTTAATACCTAGTTGTTACTATTTTCATCGCCAATTCTATACCTATTTTATTGCCTTTGCTCGGAGGTTTATGTAATGTTATATTCTAGTTTTATTAAGGGGTCAAATTGCATCTTGGGTATTTAAATTGGCCTAAACTAGTAATTCTACAAAACTAATGTAAAGCGCCATCACACTAGGTTGTCTTGGTAACGTGTTCAGTAGCTTCGCAGTAATGTCACAATGTGTGACGTAATATGTGCAAGAGAAGGCATGCCAAATTTGACAGCACCAAAATAGCGTTGCTGTGAATCTCTTTATAGCTTTCTACGTGTGTCTAACATAGTTTAACAAATTAAAATCATATAAAAATGATAAGAAAAATTATATAAAATGATACGAATATTAGATACTCATTTCAAAATCCTGATCAAAACAAAAGAGAAATTTATTAAATAAATTAACTTAATAATAAACTTACTTGTTTAATAAGAAATTTATTAAACAATTTAAGTTATTATAAATTACGTCAGCATTCATAACATTCTAAATGGAAGGAAGGGATGCCAACACTGTTAGTGGCTCCGTTTAGACAAACATCTAGGACGGTTGCTAGTGTATTTTATGTGCACTATGGAACATATTGCTTTTTGTGTTCAGATTGGCCGAACGCCTGGTCACGCTGCTGTAGCAGCCTAGTGTTATAAATATATAAAGTATCACATGTAAAATTTTATTAATAAAAATGTGGAAAATAAAAAAAACTATGATTTTTCTTACGTTTGGTTCCTTTGAAGTGCAGATCTATCAGTGTCACATTTTTATTAAGCAAAATATACCATCAAGTTGAAAAAGAAACTTGATGTCTCATTATCATTTCAGTTTTTAGCTTTTTATAACCAACTCAACTTTTATTTTCGGTTGTTTAACGGCGTTTTATTAAGAAAACTTACAAAATTCCGTTTTTAACCTCCAAAATTTCGCTTATTTTTCACTTTCGCTTATTTCACTTAATTTTAATATGACAATATGTTCGATAAAGAATATCTGTTATGTGGGGAGTCGGTCGTGTTCTCCTTCATCATTGAGTTCAATTTTCATTTTGCATCGATTTTACATAAATATTTCATTTCACTTTTTTTCATTTATTCTTTTAATCCTGTTGTGGTTTACTATTCTGTTTTTAATATTTTGTGTTAAGGATATTTTATTTACTTTCTTACCGATGAATTTATGCCCAGATTTTTTTATATCAGTATAGCTATGTTGATTTACTTTCTTCTTATTATTTTCTTAACCATAAAATTGAATTCATTGGACTTTGGAATTTTGGCTACCTGGACTACAGCACTTGTACAATTTTTCTCCGATATCTTAGTGGCGTAATCATTCATAATGGCGGGTGGGCGCCATTTTATAAAATTTTTTCAAATTAGATCATATAGCAAGTAAAACCCTTTAAAAGCTCTTGTATCATTCGGCATGTTCCTAGATATTTGTATAATTCTGTCTCGAAGATAATTTGGTAGTATTCAGCTTTTATGAAAATTGCTTCAACTGGTCAATGTATTTTCCAGTTTTCCACACACTTCATTCGACGTGTCTTTTAAATTATGTTGCGAAGTTGCAAAGTTTTTGGAAGCATAGCTTTCTTATCGCGAGTTACGGACGGAGAGGTTCACCGCCGTTGATTGCACTGAAAAGTGTGAACAAAATAAAAACGACTGTAGCTGCTGTAAAGACATATCGCGCGAAGACACTACCACCCATGTGTGTTTATTAATAATATTAAAATAAAATCGATTGCAATCGAATCAAATCGAAACGAATTAAATAAATTTAAAAAATGCGCTCCGTGCATAGAGGATAAGAAAGCTATGCTTTCCCTTCTCGGTCACTCCCGGAGTGACATCCCATTTTTTTTTCTATAACACATAAATGGTAAGAGTTTTCAAAGGTGTATCACATGCTAATATTTTCATTTATCAAAAATGGCTATGACGTCATATTTTTGACAAACATGAATAAAAAAAATATTGTATCGGAAATGGGAAACTGGAGTAATACGTTCGACCTGTTTCAGCGTTTTCCATATTGCCGCCATCGAACAATGAACGGTCGTCATTTTGAGACAGCGTGAACAAAATAAAAATATATTAGTTTACTGAGTTCACAATAGCTTTCAAATGAGATATGACTTACCATATGATCCCATGTCATTTTGAATTATTAGGTCACTAAAAAGTCATGGAAAAAAGTACAGATATCTTAGTTCACTTATCCAAAAATTTAATAAAATTGTATGGTTCCAAAACTTTACATTTGCCTTCATAACTGCTCAGACGTGTATCTGTAGAGTAGGGGGGCGAGTTAAGTTCCACAGCACTTAGGCCACAATTGTCCCATTGTGCATCCTCCCAAGGAGTTGTCGTCCTTAGCCCATTGCCCATCTTGCCAGGTATAGGAAGGTGGACAAGTCATTAGGAAGTCCGTATGTGGACCAGGACTCGCCGAAGCGTATTTCCTAGTCATTCCCAAGTACTTCTTTGATGTCGACTTTTCAAGGTTACTTAGTGTTACCTTGGCAAGTCAACATCCTTGCCCTTCTTCTCATCTTTTTACGGTTTGCATATGGGAATGACATTTAACAATTTCCGCGATTTTTGTAGTTGACCAGCCAAAAAGATCCCCAGGTCATGCAATAGGCATTTGCCACGTTCGTCTTTCTTCGGTTTTGTAGGGTTTTTCAAAGACATACTTTGGTTTAATTACGTCGCAGCCTGCAGCGCATCCAGCTCTCCCCGCCAGAAACGAGTTCTCAGTTGTCCCCCTCCTACATCAAGGTTTGCGACAGCTGAGCGCAGTCGCATCATTGTCACCAGCGTCACCTCTTTGACATATATGTCTAGAGGAGTGATGCCAATGACAAAATCCATTGCAGCAGTTGGTGTTATTTTCATGGCACCTGTTATATTTATGCAAGCCATCCGTTGAATATGGTTCAGTTTGTGTATCGCTGTTGCCTGTAGCACTTTTGGTACCCAAATAATAGCTCCGTAAGTTAGCATTGGCCTATCAGGCGTGTATCTTTAAGACATTGTTCAATACCAAAGATCAATTGGATCCCTTTTTATTCGGTGAAGTATTTTTAGTTACGCATTTATTAATATAATTGTAAAAGGTTTATTTATTATATTTAACTATTGTGGGTTGCTAAAATATACACGGTAAATGTAAATTATACATTTGTATTCTATGTTAAATAAAGCAACATCTAAATCGAAAATATTTTCTGTCATAAAAAAAAAAACTTGTTTACACCGGTTTGTCATTAGATTGGACATCACATAACAAACTTCACTGGCAGAAGGTCCGCGAAAAGACATTTTCTACTCGAGTTATTGGAATCCACTGACCGGAGAAATTGGAAGCTCACGTTCATTCTGTGGTGTATCTGAGATGTGTTAGTTCATCAGCGTTGACTGATTTCTTCAACGCAGCATATAATACTGGCATAATTCTAAACAACTCACTGGAGCCCACCTTTATTTCTCTGCGAAATGAAGTGAATCCTAACGAGTATCGAAATAAGAAATCAGATTAATAATAAATGTTCAAGTAAAATAAACAAGGAAAACAATTCCTGTAGCTGGCTGTATACCACGTATCACAAAAAAGAGGTTAGTCTTCGTAAATGGGTATATTTATTTAAAAACCCTTAAAAGGGCTACATCAAAAAAACAAACGTTTTCGGACTGAACAGTCCATCATCAGGTTTAAAATTGCCTAAAATAAGTATAAACCATTTAGTTAAAGCAAACGTGTTTTTTTTTAAATTTTGACTAGGGTTAAAAAGCAAAAATGGTTATACTTACTAGGTTAAAATGCCTGAGCCACCAAAATACCAGGGTAAAAACCCTTTAAATTACATGTAGTTATTAAAGATTGTACATATTGTTGTTATAAAACTGTGATGTTAAATATTAAATTGAATTTGGCTTCCGGTAACATGCTTGAAGTGAGTTCCAGTGTCCGGAGAGTATTATAGGTGAGAGTATTACACCCTACATTATCCTATATTATAGATGAGAGTATTATACCCTACATTAATAAATAAAAAGTTTTTAAATCCCAACACCTGGATGGCTGTTAGTATTTTTAATATCATTGAAAATATTTTTTGAATCTTTTGGCTGCAGTAATACTATGTATAACTAATCATCATTTTGTTTTCGACACCATTCATAGGTATCTTGTCAATCAGTTACCAGCTGTAGTCCGTTTAAAGAGGTTTACACTCCGGACACTGGAACTCACTTCAAGCATGTTACCTGAAGTCAAATTCAATTTAATATTTAACATCAGTTTTATAACAACAATATGTACAATCTTTAATCTTCTTCTTTAAGTTCCATCTTCTATCGACGGTTGGAAATCATCATGGCTATGCGGACTCTGTTGACTGCCGCTCTAAAAAGTTCTGCACTACTGCATTCAAACCATTCCCTCAAGTTCTTAAGCCAGGATATTCTTCGTCTTCCCACATTTCGCTTTCCTCGGATTTTGCCCTGCATAATAAGTTGTAATAATGCGTATTTTTGCCCTCTCATCACATGTCCCAAGTACTCAAGTTTTCGTCTTTTAATAGTTAATATTATTTCCGCCTCATTTCCTATCCTTCTAGTTACTTCCATGTTTGACATTCTTTGAGTCCATGATATTCGTAGGATTCTTCTGTAACACCAAAATTCAAAGGCGGCCAACTTATTCAGATGAACTTGTTTTAGTGTCCAAGCTTCCAGACCATAAAGAAGAGTAGAGAACACGTAACATCGAAGCATTCTCAGGCGTAGTTCTAACCTTATATCCCGACAACAAAGAAACTTTTTAAGTTTAATAAATGATGTACGTGCTATTTCAATACGTGTCTTAATTTCTTTGGTTTGGTCTACATCTGATGTTATCCATGTTCCTAAGTATTTATAGTTATTAACACTCTCAATTGCAGTATCTTCAATAGTCAATTGGATATTTGCATGTGCAGATTTAGTCATGATCATGCATTTAGTTTTCTTTAAATTTATCTTCAGTCCGTACTCATGACAGCGTTCATTAAGGCGTTGCATTACGTTCTGTAAATCATTGTTGTTATCCGTAATTATTACTGTATCGTCTGCAAAACGTAAGTTATTCAAAACTTCTCCATTGATAGATATACCTTCTATTGAGTCTGAGAGCGCTTCTTGAAATACCGCTTCACTGTAGACATTGAAAAGTAGTGGGGACAGCACGCAACCCTGGCGGACTCCTCTCTGTATTTTGATATTTTCGGTGTACTGGCTGTCAACTCTTACCTTGGCAGTTTGATTCCAATATAAATTAGATATAATTTTCAGATCACGACTGTCAATATTTTTGCTTTTTAATATATCTACAAGCTTTTTATGTTGAACTTTATCAAATGCCTTTTCAAAGTCTACAAAACATAAGTACATATCCTGATTCATGTCCATGCATCTCTGAGCCAGCACATTCAAGCCGAACAAAGCATCTCTTGTACTCATACCATTTCTAAAGCCAAATTGTGTGTCACTAATCTCATATTCAAGAGTTTTAACAATTCTGCTGTGAATTATTTTCAAAAATGTTTTAAGTGTGTGACTCATTAAAGCTATTGTTCTGTGGTCTGAGCAAGTTGTTGAACTTGGTTTTTTGGGAATTGCTACAAAGGTTGATTGCAGCCATTGTCTGGGGATTGTGGGCAGTCTGATATATTAGATTAAAGAGTTCAACCATTACATCAATAACATCTTCATCGATGAGTTTTAATAATTCGATGGGCACCTCATCTGGTCCAGTGGCTTTAACCCTCTTTTGTGTTTTTGATGGCATAGATGACTTCTTCTCTTAATATTGGTGGTCCAGTATCTTCGGTGATTTCTAATGACAGTTCTTCTCTTTCATCATTAAATAGTTGTTGAATGTAATTGGTCCAGTGACATAATCTCTCCTTCATATCAGTAATAATATTCCCTTTATCATTTTTAAGGATATTCGTTTTTGTACGCTTTCTAGAACCTGTCATTTCTTTGATTTTTTTGTGTAAATTAAAGCTGTCGTACTTTTTATCCAGATCTTCTATTTCCTTGCATCTATCGGAGAGCCACCTCTCTTTTGCCTCTCGAATTTTCTTTCTGATGTTTCTTTGAATTTCTTTGTATTTATTCAGGTCTTTTGCTTTATGTTTTCTTCGTTCTTCCATGAGTTCAAGAATTTCTACTGTCATCCAAGGTTTTGTTTTTTCTTTAAGTGGTTTGAGGGTTTCTTTTCCAACTGACACAAAGGCATGTTGAATTTTTCCCCATTTTTGGTCAACAGTTAGAGTTTCTGCATTATCTTCTTTGACTTTCCTTAAGCTCTCGTTTATTTTAAATTTGGTTTCCACATATGTGTTGTCTTGTAACAATCTTTAATAACTACATGTAGTTTAAAGGGTTTTTACCCTGGTATTTTGGTTTTTTTTGGCTCAGGCATTTTAACCTAGTAAGTATAACCATTTTTCTTTTTAACCCTAGTCAAAATTTTAAAAAACCACGTTTGCTTTAACTAAATGGTTTATACTTATTTAGGCAATTTTAAACCTGATGATGGACTGTTTAGTCCGAAAAGGTTTGTTTTTTTGATGTAGCCCGTTTAAAGGTTTTTAAATAAATATACCCATTTACGAAAATGTTCAAGTATTGACGAAGGTAGTTCATAAAAAGCTGGATGAGGTGACAGTTAATACGAGTTTAGACTGGATATGAAACGAGGTAGGCAATATTCAGTTTTTAGTACAATGAAACTGAGACTTAAATGAAGATATTTTCTTTGGTTTCTAGATTTGACCATGAAGTTTTGCATTTTATCTCCGCTCATACGTATTCCGTACTCGGAAGAATCTTTGAATTAACACTCAAGGATAATCCAATTGGAATAAAAATCACTCTATTATTAATAGGGGCAAATCCTATTAGTAATTTAGAGTACGCCGAATAAAAAGTTCTACTAGCAAGCAACAGTATTCAAGAAATGACTCGCCTGAACATAGATATTTTAGGATGCAGTGAAGTTCGATAGTCAAATTCTGGAATAAAAGTTATAGATGAACACCATATGTATTATTCTGTAGACGACACAACAAGAAAGAAAAATGGCGTAGCGATAGTAGTCAAAAGGGAAATAGTTAAAGCAGTAATAGGATTTACGCCCATATCAGACAGAGTTGTGCTATTGAAAATTAACTCGAGCTCCTCTAATATAAACATCATTCAGGAAGAAATAGAAAATTTCTAGAAGACTCTCTAAAACTGACCAAGAAACATGAAATTACTATTATATCATGGGCGATTTCAATGCCAAAATAGAACAATGTACAGTCAAGAATGTCGTGGGGGTCATATGGTCTTGGCATAAGAAACGAAAGAGGAGACAGACTGATCCAATTCTGCCAAGAGACGGATATTGTTGTAACGGATACACTTTTTAAATTACACCCAAGAAGGCTTCATACATGAAAAGCACCATGTGATATTCAAGGGACAATCATAAGAAACCAAATTGATTTTATCAACATAAACAAAAGGTTTAGAAATTCTATCACCTCAACAAAAACATATCCATGCGCAGATGTCTTCTCAGATCATAGTCTATTGGTTGCAATGATCAACATACGACTCAAAAAATTCATAAGAAAATAAGGTTCAAGATAAATATAAGACTACTAAAAGAAAATGACATACAGAAAAAAGTAAAAACAGAGATTAATAAGAATTTTACGAAAATAGTTAAAGAAACCACTAGAGGCATAGAAGAACAGTGGAACGAAATGAAGAAATCTATTATCACAATTTCGCATCAATATCAAAAAGAGAAAAGAATCAAGAATGGATGAGAGATAATATATCGAAAATGATGGAAGAGCGAAGAAAATTTAAAAAAAAATAGGGATAAAAGGAGCAAAAGAAGCAAGGCTGACGAAGAAATGTACAGAAATTGAAACACTACAACGCAAACATGATGATTTTCATATGCATAAAAAGTTAACGAGGCATAGAACACCAGAAAACAACGCAATACAGGCATAGTTGCAGACATTGAAGCTCAGATGTCGACTACCATTGCAGCACGAAGTCCCACTGAAATAAACAATCGCTACGGCTTAGAAATAACAAACAAAGAAGTAACTATGGCCATTAACCGGATTTAAGAAGGGAAATCACCAGGACCTGATGAGGTGCATGTTGAAATTTTAAAACTATTAAAAGCACACCAAATCATAGCTCTGACGAAGCTTTGCAACAATATCTACGAGACTTGTTACTTACCAAAATACTGGCTACTATCAACATTTATTCCACTTTCTAAAAATGCCAACGCTAGAATATGTGAAGAACATAGAATAATTAGTTTGATGAGCCATAAGTACTTCTTATTCTTCTGGTAGCACTACAACCCGGGGTGGGTCTTGGCTGACTGCACAACCTGCTTCCATCTCGAACGGTCGTCCATGATGTTTAAGTCAGTGGGTAGCCCCATTGTTCTCAAATCTGACCATATATTATCTCTCCATCGCATTCGTGGACGTCCTAAGGGCCTTCTCCCTGTCGGGACTTCTTCCCAGATTAACTTGGTAAGGCGGTTATTAGGGAGCCTATGAACATGGCCAGCCCATCTTAGACGTTGGGATTTAATCTCTTGGACTACGTCGCTAGCACTATACATTTGTTTGACCTCGGCATTTGTTCTCATTCGGTATTGGTTAGTATTCGGATCGTGATAGGGACCGAAGATCTTTCTGAGGATTTTTCTCTCAAAGCATCTGAGTTTACTTTCCATTGCTTTTGTCAGCGTCCACGTCTCACACCCATACATGAGCACCGGTCTAATTACTGTTTTATATATCCTGATTTTTTATGTTCGTGTTAGGCTCTTGGATTTAATAGTGTTGTGGAGGCTATACATACATCTGTTTGCTGCCTGAATTCTCCCGTTTATCTCTTCCGTGATATCGTTATCTGTGGTGATAGTCGCTCCGAGATATTTAAAACTCTCCACTCTTTCAAAGTTATTACTTAAAGTACTGCTTACTATCATTCACTCGCGCATATACATCAAATTAGAAGAACGCCTGAGTGAAGTTCAATTTGGATTCAGAGCAGGACTCGGAACGAGGGAAGCATTTTTTAGTTTGCAAGTTTTGATACAGAGTTTCAGGGATGTCAACTGCGATGTGTATGCATGTTTCATTGATTTCGAGAAAGCATTTGATAAAGTCTCACGTGGGAAAATAAATCAATATATGTTTTAAACGGAACCAGTGTTGTTCAGTGACATTTTATCTGGTGTGCATAGCAAAAAACTAACCCGGTTTAATTTATTTACGGCAACTACAGACATAATATGTACTATTTTATTATTTCAAATGTACTAAGTTATTAATCTCTAAAAATGCAAATTACAGATCTATCGTAGCTTGTCACAAATTTCTCAATTCGAGTTCAATGTTTTCGTCTAAAACATGGCGTTCGCGTGCTGTCAAACTTCAAAGGCGGGATCTGAGAGTGGGCATTCTGATTGTTTATTATTATATGACCTAGTTTTAAACGGTTTTATATCTTAATATGTCAAAAACAGGGACAATTACCTTAGAATCCCAATCTGCATTAAAAATGATTTAAGATTTCATAATTGGCTCCGCCTCACCCTTAGGAGTGGTTGTGAGGGGTCCTATTTGGTGCCACTCGATAGATTTTTGAAAAATTTTAGACAGATGTGTTCGTTTAGAGTAATTTAATAATCGTAATTTTCCGAGGGTATCACGATAAATAGTTTTTTACCGATTCTAACGCCATCTATCAAAAATTCAAAAAATAATTTCCTTGTAAAAGGTACAATAAGGAAAATCTGCAGTAAAAAATGGGGGTTTTCAAATTTCAATGTCGTTAAATTCTTTATATGTATTCTAATTTATAAATATGTGTGCCGAAACACTTGAAATGCGGACCATAGCTGGTGTTATTAATGTCATAAAAGATTTAGCAAATAAATGATGTACGTTTTAACTGACTTAATAACTCTTATGTTTTCGGCCTTGCTTATTGTAATAAGCTATATACATCGTTTAACCGAAAAGCCATATTCTCTTTTGATTCTTGATTCTTAATACTTTTTTCAGCTAACTACTATACTTTATCGATTTTACAAAATAAAATTGTCTGATCAAATTTTTCACGTAATTGTCTTAGGTAAAGCATTATATTTTATTTAAAATTATCCGAATGGTGATAAAACTTAGATAGTATAAATTAGTTTTGTACAGGTTTGGTTAGTTTAAAAAAAAGATTAGTTGTAAAAAAGGTATTTTTCATATTGTTCTATTAGCTTAAGACTGTGAATCTACTAATAAATGTAACCACTGTATCTATTCTTCGTAAATATAATTTATTGGAATTTAAGTTTGATGTTTATGTTATTTCAACATTGGTGTTTCCAGGAGGTGTTAAGAAAATACTCTAGTTCGCGACCTTATACATCTTGAGGTAGTAAGCAAGAGAAGAGATTTTACTATTATCTCTTGGTACTTTTACTACGCTGAAAAACAGATTTGACACCACGAAGTTTTTGAATACAGAGAAACTCCGTACAAGTTAACTTAGATATATAAGAAAATAGATAAATAAGATATATAAGATCGGCTTATTGGACCACCCGGTACATAAGAGTTCTTACTCAAGCTGGGTATCTACTTCTGTTTTTTATTCATACTACGTAGAGTATTTACTACAAAATTTGGAGTATAAACTAAATTCTCATTTATATTTAAAATTCCCAATAACTGTGTAAGTAAAATAGTGGGTTTTGAAAATATTTAAATAAAAATATTGCAATTAATACATTCGAGACAATAATAATTTATTTACGTAGATATTTACTAATACAAATTTTCATATACATAATAGTTTAAACTTCTGAAACAGCTTTTAATGTATATCGGCTTCCTCTGGTCTGAAAATAAGATATATCATTACAATAAAATAGTTTATCAATAAGGTGTATTAAAAAAATCAAATAATATTAACGTTCATACTTAACATAATGTCCAAGAAAAATTAGATTCCCAAATAACATCACATTTGCAAGCATATAAGATGAAATGTTTATAAATTATTTGGCTTAAAATTTTGGAATGCATTAATAATTCATAAATCATAAAGAACAAAATATATGTTTATAACTAGTTGTTAAATGGACTAGTTTTATGTACTAGATGATAGATAAAATTAAAACACGTATGTTTTGTTTTGCATCTGTTTTAAAGCGGCTTCCCACGATCGGCGATATTGCGGACGGACGATATTCGCACCGATGCACCGTGGGATATGTCTCGTCCATGGTAGCACAGGTACGTGTGTGCTGGTGCGTCGTATCCATCGAGAGTCAGTAACATCAAAGGTGCGGACGATAAGTGCAAGTCAGAAGTTGTTCATTCGCTAACACGAGTAGTTGTCTGTAGGTTAAACCGACAAATGAACAAGTAGAAGTAGAAGAAAGAATAGAAATATCAATAGAACACGTGAAAGAAGCACTTAAGGGAATGAAATTAAGAAAATATTCAGGCCCAGGCGGAATAAATCCAGAGATTAGGTATGGATAATCAAAACTCTTTGAAATGATCCGAAAATTATTCGAAAGATGCTTAAACGGAGAAGAAGTTCCAGAAGAATGGAGACAATCATATATCTCTCCAACACACAAGAAAGGCACAAAGACGGTTCCTAAAACCTATAGAGGATCGCAGTGATTGCTACTATAGGCCGACTATACTCAAAAGTACTACGAAACCTGATAAAAAATTATAATAAAGACAAACAACCCAAATAACAAGCGGGATTTAGGGCCGGACGCTGCACTATGGATAATATTTTCACATAAAAATTGCAATGGAAAAACGAGGGCAGAGAAATAGAGAAACCCATATAGCTTTAGTAGATTTGGAAAAAGCATATGACAGTATATACACTTTTCTTTGCGGATGACTAGTTAGTAATTGCCGAAGACATCTACGATCTTAGCTATATGGTAAGAAACCTGCAAGAAGAATATGAGGTGGCAGGTCTAAACATGAATATGACAAAATGTGAATATCTCTCAGTGGGTACAGATGAAATATGTGACCTAGTCTTGGAAGACGACAAAATCAAAGGCATACAATCCTGCAAATATTTGGGGGTCATTTTTAACAAGGAAAATAGCGCAGATGAAATCAGGGAAAGAATAAACAAGGGCAGAGCAGCGACCCGTGCCTTAAACTCTCTTCTCTGGCAAAAAACAATTCGACGAGAAACCAAAAAACATAATTACGGTAGTATAGTCCAAAGTATTACACTTTACGATTCGGAAATATGGAACGTCACCAAAGCTAATAGAAACAAACTTATGACGACAGAAATAGATTCTCTGAGACGAAGCTCCGGTATATCGAAACTGGAGAGTTAGAAACGATCAAATAAGAAACGAAATGAAATTGGAGCGAAATATCAATGATGACATAGAAAGAAAACAATTAATCTGGTTCGGACATGTTAAAAAAATGCCAGAGTATAGATGGCCTAGAAGAGTACTGGAATGGATCACTTTTGAAAGAAGACAAAGAGGAGGTACACGAAGAAGTTGGCGCAACGATATTGATGAAGCAATGGCGGCAAGAGACTTAAAAGAGGCAACTGCATATGACAGAAAAAGATGGAAATTGGGGGCGGAGAAGCGGCGACAGCCGTAATCAATCCGTTATTATATATATATATATATATATATATAATATAGATATAATATATATATATATATATATATATATATATATATATATATATATATATAGATTTAACGAATTTAAAACGGATCATACAATTTAATATATGTCTGTTTAAACTGCATTTGAAATAGTGGACCAATATAAAACTTGGACAAAAATAAATCCATACCTGGGGATAGACATTGTATAAAATATCGTTCAACTATCTGCCTCGCAACGATGTTGTTTGCGTAACAATGTTGCCAATTGCCGTGTAATAATCCGATTTGCGGATCTTTTTGAGAGTTATATCTTCTTCGTATCTTTAAATACATCGGATATTTGCCTATATTTTTCATTGTATTTACCAATCTACTACAACAGACTAATAACCAAAATAAACTTAATGGTTTGTAGTTATTTCCTTTCTTTCCTGTAAATATTTTATGGTTAACACCTTATTTGAGAAACATCTAGAGGAATGAGGTTGGCAACACCGCTCAAAGAGGGGCGTCTAAGGAAGCGATAAGTGGTTTGACAGCATAATAAAATCGTAGATTTATGTGTAGCTTTCAATTTTTATACGTGATGGGCGGGGCAACCCATTTGGGCGGAGTTTTGACTTGTTCTTAAATGATTTCCTCCGAATCCAGCAGCCCGCTAAAGTATTGGATTTTTATAATATAATTATTTGACAACCTTTTGTTGGCTAATCACCTAGAGCGAAATTGAGCCGAAATACATAATATTCCGTATGTTCCGAATTTATTTTGTTCAATCTGTATATGATATATATATATATATATATATATATATATATATATATATATAATATATATATATATATATATATATATATATATATATATTCTATAAGGCCTGTCTAGTATTTGGAACTAGCCACATAATGATTAAATTACATAATCAAAGTAGTCAACATTATAATTAAAATGACACTAAATAAGTCAATGATCAAGGATTACATTTTTAAATGATTTCCTTAAAAATGTAAACCTTTATCATTCACTCATTTATAACGATATTAAAATCTCATATCATTGATTTGATTACACCATTAGCCATAAAATACAAAAGCTGGCAGCACACCATTCCCGCCCTTTCGAGAACTGTCAAAAAAAAAAACAGCTGATTGTAGTAACATTGGGGCAACATTTAGACGTTAATCTTATGTGCTTACTTGTGTAAAATACATTGGTATTTGCACACAACAATAAATTGATATATTGCCAATTGTGAATTTTGTGAAAATCTCAACACGCGCAATATACAGGGTGTCACAAAAAGATTGATCATAAAAGACACCACAAGTTTTATAGATGAAATTATAAAATCTCAACACGCGCAATATACAGGGTGTCACAAAAAGATTGATCATAAAAGACACCACAAGTTTTATAGATGAAATTAAGTCGATTTCACCTAACTTACAGAAAACCAAAAAAAGTTAGGTATGTTAAAGTTACAAAGTATATTGCTCTAAAACGGTTTAAAACTTTTGAAGCGAATATTATATCCTCCAAAACATTGTTGCACACCTACAAGACTTTTGTCAGGCCGATAATCGAATACAAGGCATGCGTCTACCTTACTCTCAAGAGTCACCAACTGAATGCCATAATAGCTACAGAACGTAGAATTCTACGATACTGCATGAGAAAAGATTGCTCGTATCCATCAGCCCACATCTACATATTGGCAAATATCACACCAATTAAGGACATAATCCTAACCCTTAGCAGGAAGTATGTCCTAAGAACCATAGCTGGCTCGAACAACCGAGCTAATACTAAAGACGCCTTGTACACATAGAGGGCAAATACTCACCAGGTACCCCACTAAGAAAGTTCCATTTCCTCCAGCTAAACTTCTACACAATGCTGGACCTGAACTTCCTGATAAGTATTTGAAAATTCTTGCAATATTCCCCATCTATTATCGCAGATAAAGACTGCGCGCCACTAACGGTAATAAAGAGCCGTTCCTACTATATGGCTGGTAACCCCTGAAGTACCTTACACGGCATGCTAGACAGATCCCACTTCTTCTTGTGCGTTCTATCGATTCTTATCGATCACACATACAAACCACCTTCTTTTCCCCCTGCTCCTTAGTAGTCTACTACTTCTTGGTTCGCATTTCGATTAATTGAGGTTTCTCACACCCCCCACAACTCCGTTAAAAAAAAGAGGCTCAAGCCTAAACAAGGTTAAAACTCAAGGTCCTAGCGAATATTATATACTGGCATTCTATTACTTGTTTCCTCTATAGTAAAATGCTAAGGCGAGCGTCACGGAACTAACGTCACGAGAAGGCATGACGGGTAGTGTCACAAAATAGCGGTTCTTCACATCGATTCACTACTCTCGATCAATTCGTTTCTAGTCATCATACGTTTAAATTAACAACTGCATGAAAAATACAAACGTTAAATAAGAAGAAAAAATTAAAAGAATATCTATCAATAAAAGATTCGATTCGTAATGATTGTCAAAATTTAAGTCCTAAATGTCATTCAATTAATAACAATATTGAATCATGTGTATTTTTATGACACATCTCATTTTAAATGCAAGTTTAATTTTAAACATCTTATTAGTTTATATAATAATTAAGTATACTATCAAATTATATTTATTTATATTTTATTATTAATTTAATATTTTGTCTGAACTTGAAGGTCTGTCAGAAGTAAAACAACGTAGCTTTGTTAATACGTTAGCAGATGGCATTAGCAGCAAACCTAATATTTATAGAAATATTTTAATATAACACCCCATATAACATTTTTAACACCCCATAACTTTTTCTGGGTGAACTTTTACATATAGGTAAGTTAGGAAAAGTCGACTTATTTTCATCCCTAAAAATCATAGTATAATTTATGATCAATCTTCCACTACTAATATGTTACTCATTTAAGTTAAATGTAAGCACAAATTATAAAAAATAAACAGAATTAGTAAAAACACTTACAAAACTACATTATTTTTAACAAACAAGTAAAAGAGCAAAAAAGAAGCAACATGTTAACGTTTCCCAAGGTGACTATTAAAATTAGGTTACTAAATAAAACACTACAAGTCCACTTCTTTATATTTTTCATTCAAGTTGCTTGTTTCTTGATAGACTTTAACTAAATTGTTACATAATGTGTAAAAATTTAGTTAAAATCAGTACATATTAAGATTTCTTAGTTGTTAGTGTATTTGGACTTCGTAACTCTATAATAGTAGATAATATTATTCCTAAAGTAAGCAACCCAAAATCCCAAGCATATTAAATAATATTAACCGATTTATATTCCAATAAAAGAAATTTTCCTAATTTATACCTTTATTTAAATGAGTAAAATACAACCTATTTAACAAACACTACATTTAATAATACAAAGGCTATGTAATAATTATAAATAAAGATAAAAGCTTATAATACTGCGATAAATGTGCAGCTATTAGTACCAAATGAGAAGTGAGAATACTGATACAACATACTGTCACATTTATCAATGACTAGATCCATTTTGAAACTAAAAAAATAAGGTGGAATATATCACAATTAATTTCATGTGGATCATTACCTCATCTCAGTCTTAGCTGTGCACTAAAAATAATCATTCTAAAATTAAGTAAGTATTTCTCAAGATCACATTGATAATTTTATCGAGGCGATTAATTACCAATTATTCTCCATACACTTTAATTTATTACAATGTTAATAAAATACGCTACCAACAAGTATTGATGACCATAAACAAGACGATAAACAGAAAGTAATCTAAACCTAAATCACCAAACTATACATAGAATGGGACCTGAAAACAGTCCACCCAGATATTTGGCAACCTTCATTAGATTTTGTGAACATGCTGAACTAACTATAACTATTTGTCATTTGTTAACTCCCACCTTTTAGTTCTAAGAAACCTTAATGTTAACTAGAGGATATACCATATATGTCACGTAAAAGTGTTATACCTCTTAAAAATTAAACTCAAGTCACCATTTCCGAAAAATATAGAGACAATCTCAATTTTTGTATTAAAATCATACTTCTTTAATTACCGCCCCTGTTATAACATATATAAATATAAAAGTACATTTGAACATGATATATATTGGGATAAAACCCAATATAACATCATACAACAGTGACGGAGATTTTCTAAAATAAAATATTAAGCATTGTTCCAAAAATGTTTGGGTTTTACCAACAATGACCTACCAATTTATTTCAATTTTTGTCTTAAATTTTGTAGCCATTTAACAAATGATAGAGGTCCGTAATCTCTACAGGTACAAAATAGGTTTACAGGTTTACGCCTGATTGAACTTGCAGCATCATTGGGAATGGTGGTAATAAGTACATGTTTTCCTCACAAAAATATCCATATAGCCACATGGCAATCACCAGACGGTCAAACAAAAAACCAAATTGACCACGTACTAATAATTGATAGTCGCCATTTCTCGGACGTACTAGATGTAAGAGCATGTAGAGGTGCTAATATAGACTCTGACCACTACCTTGTAAGAACAAAACTCAGGGTTCGTATATCAAACGCTAAGAAGGGCTAAAGTATTATATTTCGTAGATTTTGTACTACCCTTTTGATCATCCCCCAAACTTTTGAGTACGTTCAAATCAAATGAATTTTGTGGCATCATTAGTTTTTAACACATTATTTTTAAAACTTTTTTGCCTTTGATCACTTTTTCGAAAAACTAGTTTTTTCCTAGTTGGATGTAAAATTACAATTAGTTTATACGGATACAATAATTACAAACAGTTCCATCAATAATAGTCAATAATTTGAAGCTATCATTTATTGTGTGAATACGATTAATATTAAAAATTTTGATATTACAATGGCTTACACATTTCAGGAAATGGCAAATATGCACTTAACTTTGGGTAAGTTGGATCAGATTAAATTATGATTTCAATTATCGAGAATATCGTAGGCGAATGTTAAGGAAATAATCCAGCAGCCGGAAGGCGTTATGCAGTAAAATACACCAATCAAAATAAATCCGATAGACGATTATTTCTGACCATTGATCGTCGTTTACGGGTACATTCCAACTGCAAGTTGCTTGCAATAGTGGTCGTCCAATAAGGGATGGAACTGATGAAGCCATTTTAAAAATCATTGAAGAAGTTCCTGGAACAAGTACAAGGGTAATAGCTGCTCAACTAAACGTTCCTCACGTAATGGTTTGGAGGCGTTTGAAGGATCAGCTGCTTAAACCCTATCACTTAACAACGGTTCAGGAGTTATTGGTTGAAGATTATCCTAAAAGGATTGGATTTTGCGATTGGTTGTTAATGGAAAACACTAGAAATGTTATAACGAGCACATTTGGGCCGACGAAAATCCTCACGACAAAAAAACGACTCATCACCAAATGACTTTCAAAGTTAATGTTAATGGGCAGGAATTGTGGGTAACAATCTAATGGGCCCAGTATTTCTTCCCAACAATTTAAATGGTGATAATTATTTGCAATTCTTGGTAAACGATTTACAAGAGTATTTGGAAGAAGTAAATATTGCAATAAGGCAAAATATGTGGTTTCTACAAGATGGCGCTCCACCGCCTTACAGTAATGAAGTACGGGAATACCTTTGCAGGCAGTATCCTGGTCGGTGGATTGGAAGGGGTCGTGACGCACCTATTTCTTGTCCACCCAGAAGTCCAGGTCTTAACCCCATGGACATTTGCTTTTGGGGGTTTATGACGAACAACAATTGAGGGTCAAAATATTGAAGCTGCAAATCAATTTCGTCAGAAAAATATGATTTTTCAGCACATTGGTTTTCCTAATTAAAACGATACCGAATGTATATTGAAGAAAATGGGGGTCATTTTGAACATTTATTGTAATATCATATTTATAGAGGTTATAGACATTTTTTCTACTTGTTAATTTACTTAAGCTATTTATTTAGTTGCAAGTAATTTTTTAAAGGTTAATGAAAAGGGTCGTAACTCAATGAAAACTGTTTTTTTTTTGAAAAAAGTGATAAGATGCAAAAAATAATGTGTTAAACTAATGATACCACAAAATTTATTTGATTTGAACGTACTCAAAAGTTTGGGGGGATTTAGGGCTGCACACCCCTCTTAAATTTTTTTTTTATGAAAAATGCTTTCAGAACAAGAAAGTAACGTGTCCATTTGTATTACAAAATGTCAAGTAGTTTAGGAGATATTGCAAAAAAAACAATTTTTATTTTGTAGCTTCAAAGGGCTGTAACTTTTTTTGTGTACACTTTTGTACCAAGTCAAGTTGGATTCAGTCAATTTATTTTTGATCCCGGAATGCGTGATTTAATTTATGACATACCTTTTTGCAACACTTTTGATTGAATGACCAAATGCTGTTAAACCAATAAAATTAACTGCATGGAGAATAAATGGTATTTTTTGTAATATAATATGGTTATTAGGTTATTGAACTAATTACATTATAAGTTATCAGCTCTAAATCGATGTAAGAATTTTTCTTCCAAGTTAAGACCTTCCATAAGATTGGAATAATTCAACTTTAAAAAATAATAAAAAATTAGATTTCATATAAATTTTGTTTAAAATCAAAAAGAGTTAAAGATCAGCTATAACCGTAACTAGAAAAGGAAGATAAAACAGGTAATTTACAGTAAGATATTAGGCATCCTAGACATTGAAACATGCTGATCAAAATGGTGTAAAAATTTTAAGATGTGGTTCTATTAGTAAACGCTATAAACGCCTTGAATAAGCAAACAACGTACAAATATGTGTTCTAAAGGATTACTTAAAGAACTACAAGAAGTAAATGCTATTAGCCACCTTTGATAAGATTATTCATTGCCATATTGCATGACGGCAAAATACAATAGAAATATTTGTTTTTTTTTTTTAATATATTGACCTGTAGAGGATTACTTCAGTGGATAACCCCCTTCAAACTAATCTAAAATTGACTTTATTAGTCTGAATGCACTTCCCTAAGTTTGATCTGGGACCTGAAATCAGGTCGGACGGCAGTACAATCGTTGTAATCGTTTCAGTATCAGTCTACCAATTTTTTTATATATTGTGACCAATGACGTACAATAAATCGTCATATCCCGGCGAAAAGTCACTAACTGACATTTTGTGAAAAAACTCATTAACTTCGCCGATCATATGAAATTCATCATATCTTTCTATTATTAAAGTCACTACTTGCTAAATGTGGTTCTAAATGGCTATTTTTGTATGTTAAAAAATCACTAACCCGTTAATACAGAAAATATTAAGCAGCCAAAAATACCTAAGTGACTAAGTAAGTTTTTACATACGGACAAATTTTAGAGATATGCGTTAAAACTCATTAATGGTAAATCCTCCTAAGGACCCATTACCGCCCCTATCTTCCTGTGGTGTCTATTCTATTCCTTGTTCATGTGGACATGTGTATATTGGCGAAACTGGTCGTTCCGTCTAAACTCGGATTCAAGAGCATCAAAGATGCATTCGATCAGGTCTTTTCTCCCATTCTGCAGTTGCAGAACACTGCCAAGAAACCGGTCATTCCATATTGTTCGAAAAAACCCATATTATTTCTAAAAGCCCCTTCTTTTATTCCAGGAAAATCCGCGAATCTCTAGAGATCCGAAAAAATCCACATAACATCAATCGAGAGGAAGGATACTACTTTCTCCCATCTGGAATCTCAGTCTAGAGCCTCCGTCCGGTCCCGCTACCACGATGCAGCCACATGATTGGCCAGCGCGCGCTTCTTGACGCTCGCGCCACGAAGTGTGCCGATACGTCCCGACACGACAGGTCACCGCGACTATAAATAGAGCGGTAGCGGAGTAATCGTCGGATTCACTCTCCGCCTCTCGACGCGTTAGTGTTCTGACCTGTTGGACGTGAATCCCTGGCATTTGGTTTTCACCTCTGGCTGCGTTGAGTAGTTGAGTTACTGTGACCAAATGCCCATCTTGGTAGTTAGTATTCGCCTCTGGTTGCGTTGAGTAACTGAGTTACCGTTGCTAACTACCCATCTTCCTGTCTTTTGTTTTCTTTTTCTTTTTCTTTGTTCTCCTGAAGAAGCTACATACAATTGTAGCGAAACGTCGAGATGAACCCACTTTTGGGTCACTCACAAATGACACGGTACAAACCCGGAAGACGAATAAATTATAATTCATTAATACTTAGTGACTTTTTCCAGAATAATAAATCACTGCTGTGTTTAATTTTACACTTCTATTTCCCAGTTATTGATATGCAGTTAGTGAGTGAACACGTATTATTTCGCTAAAAAAATATTCCTTGGTGACGTTTCTTGTTAGATATTGTTATTGCAACTGATTGTTGACAACATTTTGCACGAGAGATTAAAGCCTTATACCGAAATGTTTCTAGGAGAATATCAGGCAGGATTCAGGCGTGGACATTCAACCATTAACCTGATCTTTACACTACGAGAGATCCTCGTTAAAGCGCAAGAGTTTAACATAGATATGTATCATATGTTTGTCGATTTTAAAGCGGCATATAACAGTATCTTAAGACCAAGTCTTTACAACGCTATGAATGAGTTAGAAATTCCAAAAAAATCATATGTTTGATAAAAGTGACAATGGCGAAGATGCTATCAGCAGTAAAAATTCAAAAAGACTCGTCAACCCCATTTGAAATACATAGGGGTTAAGACAGGGAGATGCGCTGGCGTGTCAGCTTTTTAATGTCGCCTTAGAAAAAGTTGTACGAGACGCTAATATAGATAGCAGGGGAACAATATTTAATAGATCAGTAAAAATTCTAGCATATGCAGACGACGTGGACATTATAACAAGAACCAGGGTGCGAACTGCGGAAATCCTAACCGAGCTAGTAGCAGCACCAGAACGAATGGGATTACATATAAATCAAAATAAAACCAAATTCATGGCGATTAGAGTTGCAAAACGAATCGATTTTGTAACACCTGAATTAGAACAATTATACAACGCTCACTTAGAAACAAAAAGGCAGGCCACAATTGCTAAAGAAGAAGATAAGAGCAGATCTGAAAATGACCCCACATTTATGTCTGCAACGCTTGACTTACAGAGTGTTCTTCAAATACCGTCTGGTGAAAAGTCTCTGTTATATTACTGTTGTAAACTTTGCCTTTATAACTTCACTGTTTACGAGTCACGGTTTAAAAATGAAGTATATTGCATGCTGTGGTCTGAGGGGAATGGTAGAAGAGGCAGCAATGAGATTGGTACAGCTTTAATGCAATAGATTATTGGACTTCCAAATAATATTAAAGAGATTTCTGCTCTATTTGACCCAAACTACTCCTATTGAAATCATCGAGCAGAAATACCTAGAATCCGGACATTCTTTCATGGAAGTTGACAGCTTGCATAGTGTCATTGAAAGGGAAAATAGGCATGTGTTTGTTAATTCTGTTATGGAGTGGATGAACATAATGAAACGAGCCAGATCAAACAGAAACAGAAGCTCCGCTAATCCCTACCATGTCAAACTGCTGCATTTTTCCGATATATTGGATCTTAGAGATCTCTCAAAACGGTTAGATGGCTTGAAATCAAATCTTTACAATTTGAAAACTCAAATCCAGACATAATAAAATTTCGGTACAGTTGCACAGAGCCCTATACTGAACTGAATGTACGCGGAAGAGGTGGGAAAAATTGTGCGAATGAAATAAAAAGAGCTTATACTCAACTACTGCCTATTAGTAATAAAAAAAGGTGGATTTATTGAAGTTATGTAAAAAAGAAATTATACCAGAGGAACTGCATGGATGGTATGCATCTCTACCAACAGCCAATAATATACCAGATACAATAACCGAGCCAGCCGTTGAGGATGACGAAGAAGAGGAACTTTTTTAATATTCTTTTTTATTATAATTTATTACGATGTAATAAATATAATAATATGTAATAATTATATTATACGTAATAAATAATTATTACTAAAACTTATTATTGTTGTTTATGCAAAAACTCACTAACTGATACTATTGCACAAAATACATAGTAAAGTATCTTCAAAGTATTAGTAACTTCAGACTAATAAATCTAAGAGCAATAAATACACCTTAAAAAAGTTTGTTATAGAAAATTTTAAAAACCTGATTTATAGCGAAGATTTTATCTTTAACTTCAAATATCTCCATAACATCAAAATGTTAGTGACTTCTCGCTGGGATATGACGAAATAGACTCGGTAAATGCTGTAAAAAGTGTACTAAACATGAATACCTCCGTTTATGTGATTGTTATGATACGAAGTTGTACAAAGTTTACAATTTTTTACGAAGTGACGTTGTGTTTGCATATTTTAAGTAACAAGCAAATGTTATTTTAAATTTTTGAGGGTTATTTACTTAATATTTTAGTAAAATGCCATTTAAGCGCCTTGTTTGTGGTCGCGGAAGTTCGAATCACTTTTCAGGTCAGTTATTTTTGAAATATATATTATTTTAGAAACATTATGTGTTGATAGTCAGTAAAGACGTTTTGTTTATTTAATAAATAAATTATACATTACACTGAATACTTCACAATTGCAATTAAGTGTTTTGTTTTTGTTATTAAAATCATTTAAATATAACTTTTAATAGATTTCCTTTTGACAATGAAAAATAAACTAGCATCCTACTGTTGTAGTAAATATTATACCTCCAAGCAGGTCTTTACGACACCCGATTATATATCAATTATAGAAGTATATATAAAAAACGTTTTATATCTTCTTTGACGGATTCTAGGGGGATGTTATGCTGAATACATCTCGTTGCGCTGGGGACCTAATAAGGCGTATTAACTATGGCGTGCAACACCTAATTTTTGAATCTTTGTAAGATATTATAACTTGAGACACTGGCGGTGCCCCATAGCTGGATCCAATAGTTCAAATGGATCTAAGGATCGATTTGTATTGGGACCGTGCAAGTTCGGAAGAGCGACACCTGGTGTCGTAAATCAGCAAAATTTACTGCGCTTTCATATTAGATCGAGGTTACCGGATAGCTGTCAAGGACGTAGCCCCAAAAAAGAATAAGAAGAAAAAGTAAGATTGAGATTATGTCGGTATGTTATTAAAAGGTAAACGTTGTATGTAGTGTAAATACAAATAAATATATTATTAAATTACAGCATTACTGTTAATATGGATGTAATAATAAAAACTGGATTTAAGAAAGTAAATCACCAAATAGTTTTTCAACCAAGCACTGAGTCAAAGGGAAAAGCTTTAGTAGTAGTAGTAGTAGTAGTAATTTTTTGTTGTATTTTTACAATTTATAACACAGCATTTACTAAATCCCATTTTCTTCAGTGACAGGAGGTGTAAATAAACAGACGAATATGAAATATGACAATTTGACAATATGAATTTATGAAATCTATGAAATGTGCAGTAAAAAATGCAAGATTTCTCCGCTACTCGCGCACGATCGTTTCTCGTATCACATCCAAGTATTTGCACGTCGCCAATAATAAAACCTTGTTATCCAAGGACAATTTTGATTTTCGGCCAATGAGCCAATACATATTGCTTAAGGTCCAAGTTGTTTGCTATTTGTTTTTGCCAAGTTGGGCGGCGGTCTAAATGCATGCAAGATATTTGGCATCTTTGGATTGAGGACGTTGACAATTATTGTCAAAACATGCAGGAGGACAGGTTTCTCTATGTAGCGTAAATGATATGTGAAGTGTTTTAGTTCGATTAGATTTTTGAGACATATTTTTAACCATTGCTGAATTCTAATTAGGTTTGATTGGAGGGTTCTTGAGGCTGGTAATGGATCCATGTTGGTTGCCAAAATAGCAGTATCATTTGCATACGTGCTAGTTGTTCTTGTTGTTTGTATGTCCGCTGTATACAATAGATATAGTGTTGAACCTAAAATGTTGCCTTACAAGACACCTGAATATATGGTATATATTTCAAAGTGCTCGGTTGCTCGGTTGTTTCACCAGGAAGTGTATTTTCTAGGCAGTTTTAAGAGCTGAAAATGAGAAAAGATTAGGAGCTTCTGTAGTTTTATTGTCAGTTTCGTATGCCAAGCCTAATCGAGTACCTGAGATGTGTCAATTAAAGCCATAGACATAATACTACAAATATACTGAGGTAATCCAGACCCGTTCCTTCAGTGGGACAAACAAAAGTGTCGCAAAGCAGTCCGTGCATCTCTTTCTAATGGGCTGGGTTTGTCGACCACGTGGCTTAAATGACCAACGGTAAGGTCACGTGGTCGACAAACCCAGCCCATTAGATAGAGATACAAGGACTGCTTCGCGACAGCTTTCTCTGTGGCACTGAAGGAACGGGTCTGTAATGCAGCACTATACCTATATTATTGCGTGCATGGGCATAATTTAAGCATCTTTTAAATTGAACTAGAGGTTGTTTCTTCCTTGGGGCTTCAATTTGGAGTACTATATTTAACAGAGTTAATATTGTATATACTACATCATTGTTGTTTTGTATTATATTCTCTTGAGGAGCACTATGATAGAGAATCCTTAGCGTAACTCTGCATCGTTTTTCTTCAGGTAATTTGTAGGTATGCCGTACTATTTTGTGTGCATCCAGGGTTTCATTTATTATTTATAACTCTCAACTGCGGAGAACTTAATAATAGCAGCATTTATATGTATCAGAAAAAGATTATTTTATTCTGATAAACAAATGATTTTGACAGCCTCCAAAAATGAAAATTGTATGCTTGAAAAGCGAGAGAAAAACAAGCCGAAATGTTAAGGTCTTCAATAATTGTGAAATCTTACACAAGAAACCTGAATTTATCTATAGTTAAAAAGTCATTTTTGGATAAAATATGTCAATTTTACAGGTATAATTTTGTAGCAATATCATTTCTAGTCACCTAAGTTTTGATTAAAAAAAATCCCAACCTGAAACGAATTTCATTATGATTTGAGTGTACAGTAAAACCTCGATATAACGGACCTCTATTTAACGGACTTCGGATATAATGGACAAAAAGTTCGGTAAAATGCAAAAATAAAAACGTACTCTTAATTAAGATATAATAACGCAAAGGCTTATATGATTATATGAGTGATTTCCACACTGGTTACTCACCACTCTACAGCAGTTCTAGTTTATTCGTTGTGAATGAACACATTTAGTGTACGGCAGTTAATAAGTTAAAATTTTTGCAATCCTACCCTTTAAATATGGACAAACGAAAAAGAAACAATCGAAATTGATCAATCAAAAACTAGAGATTCTACAAAAGTTGGAGTATGTGTCTGGAACGTCTGTGTCTCATGTATGTGACCAATATAGCATAAAAAAGCAAACTGTTTCGGACATAAAAAACAAGAGCAAAATAAATAAATTTGTATTAACGTGTGATGAAGGAGAGAACAGCAATCTCAGAAAACGAATGAAATTGGCTCCTGAAACTTTACTGGAAGAAGCCAACAATGTTTCAGTGGGGTGCCGGTCCGGTGTTCCCGGGTGGAGAGCCGGGATGGATGGCTCTGGCGCTTTCGCAAAAGACACGGAATCATTAATAAAAGAATTTACGGCGAAGCTTGAAGTGCACCAAAAGAAAAAATGGAACTTTTTAGGCAAGAATTAGTGGAACATATCAGTAACGAAATACTATTAGAATCTCAAATTTATAATGCTGACGAAACTGGTTGGTTATGGCGTACTTTGCCTGAAAGCACACAAGCCTCCAAATATGAAAAATACAATTCTAGAAGAAAAATCAGCAAAGACAGTGTATCAGCACTGTTTTGTGCTAACCCCGATAGATCGCATAGATTGACTCCTGTAATAGAGTTTTAAAAAATATAATGCATCATCCGCCCATTTCATATTATAGCTCCAAGAAGTGGAAGATGGTTCACCTCGTTTTTGACAAAAAAAAATATAACATCGCTTTTTCAACCGATGGATCAGGGTATACTTTTGGCAACCAAACAAATATATATATATATATATATATATATATATATATATATATATATATATATATATATATGAAATGAGGTTGAATGCTCGAATAAATGAACTTTGAAAATAAGGCTATTATCGAGCACAGGTTAATTAAATCAAGCCCAAGTACTTTCGCTTAAAATAGCATCTTCAGGGGCATCTGAAATAAGCCAAGAAAACGTTTTTTAGATGAAGTAAATTAGTTAACTTCGATAAAAAACTCGAAGTTAATGGATGAAAAAAAAAGGTTTTTGAGATTAACGTTTTAGACTTACTTCGTCAAAATAAGAACTATCCGGCAAGCGTAGGATGTGGAAACATTAAAACTAACATAAATTATACAAAACACTACACTAAAACGAGGACAAACAGTTTAAAATTACTTCTACGCTACATTCTCTGTCAGTTTCTGGAGGGATAATGATCTAAGTGGAAATGATACGGTGACATATGACATATGACAACTTTGATAGGCAGTCAAAGTTATGGATCTGTGATCAGCAAATATTGAAATTCTGTATAAGTTGTCATTGGCCAAAGGTCCAACTAGAACTACTACTGAAAAATCAGCTGATGACGTATGACATGTAGAATATTTTGATTTAAACTAGATTGCATAATCCAGATCTCACACTCACACCCGTCTGTATTAATAAGGTTGTAGGTTTGAGGCTAAATGAAGTGTACATAAAGTGTGAATGAAAGAAATAGACCAAACGATCTATTGGACAGTGGGTAGTTGACTACAATAAAATGGTCTACCTTACACTGTCAATATTGCAAAATGAGAAGAAAATTGACTATAAAATTGAAATATTAAAATTAGATCAGAATTGAAAGCAGTGTGTAAATGGGTATAGTTCAAGTAGTTCAGTTAAACCTCAAGCCAATGGGGGAACTATAAAACTAATATGTAATAGCATTACTAAAGACCAACCGACCAACAGGTGTTGAAATATAAACTGTGGAATTAGTATATGTAGGTTATGCAGAGATATGAAGAGTGAAATCAACTCCAACTGTGGATCAATTGAATCTGAGCAAGCTAGTTGTGTAAATTGTTAAATACAATAGTAATGCTGAACAGAGCTTGAAATTGGTAGATTCTTAATGTATAGACTCAGTGCAGGAAGTCTAGACAGCCGAGCTGGGTCCACTACGAGGTGAAGCTGTAATAAAGTTTTTAAAAATAGGTTTAAATTTAGTACAGTTTAAATTAATTTGAGTATTAAGACAATGAGAGTTTCCATTCGTTTCCTTTGTGATCTCCAAATCTTCCAATAGATCCAACTCCAAATAATTTTTCTTTCTACTGATGTCATGCAAAATAGACGACCCAGTATTGATGTTGAAATTGTGTTTGGTAGACTCTAAATGTTGACCAAAACTTGAAGAGTTTGGTCTTTTTAAATGTTCTGATATTCTAGTAGATAGCTTTCTAATGGTTCTGCCTACATAAGAGGCATCACAATCATCACACTTTAATTTGTAAATACCACTTTTGTCAAGTGTGTTCAGCCTGTCTTTAGTGTTAATTAAAAAGGAACCTACAGTGTTGTGTGACTTAAAGTCCCAAGTGTGCCCAAGTACTTGGGCTTGATTTAATTAACCTGTGCTCGATAATAGCCTTATTTTCAAAGTTTAAACAAATATATCGCAGAAATTTTTAGACGAAGTAATGGTTGTATTGCATAATGGAGATATTGAAGAAGATACAAGAGGGCAGCGGTGCTTGCAAAACTTGGGGTCCTACAATTTAAAATCAACCATTTTTAATTTTGCTGCAGCATGGGAGGAAGTAAAAGAGCAAACATTAAAAAATGGTTGGAAGAATTTGTTTGATTATCAAGATGCAGAGACAGATTTAGAAGGTCTGGAAGTTACTGATTTCTGTAGGACAATACATAATAATGACGGAGAACATGTAGCTGAGGAATATGTTTTACAATGGCTAGAAGCAGATGAAGGTGACCCTGGGTATAACATCATGATTGAAAGTGAAATAGCAGATGAAGGTATGAACCTAAAAAATGATAATGGAAGTAAAGATAGCGAAAAAGAAAAAACTTCACGACGTCACTTCACGACGAACGTCCGAAAACAATTAAATAGAATTTTGTTTGTATTTTGTATATAATATATCTAAATACGCTACATACATATTTAAAAAAAATTTTTGATTTATTTTAAACATATTTTTATATAACGGACTTTCGGCTTTAACGGCCATCCTGCCCCCCCAGATAGTCCGTTATATCGAGGTTTTACTGTACTGAAGTTTTATTTGATAATACTAAAATACTATGTATAGTAACTAGTTCAATACCTGTAGCATATTTTCTGTATTTCAATTCATTAGATAAGATTAAGACAAGTTTTCTTTATAATAAAAAAATATCTAAAATTAATGTTTACTGCATAAACCTCAGTATGTTGCAGATAAGCACTTGTGTGTAAAATATTTCAAAATATCAGTCGTGATCTATTTTTTTAAAATATTTTGTAACCGTTAACATTTAGGTCTAATTTAAAATTAATAAGCAACTGTATACTTAACTAGTAGCAATTCATACTTCTAAGCAGGAATAACTTGTTTAATATATTTAAAGGAAACATTATTGATGCTAAAACATTTCTTTCTAAATTGCGTTGTGTTATTAAAAAATGCTTATAAAACTCTTCGAGTCTATTTTAAAATTCCTGATTTTATTGCGGTAATGAGTGTGTACTAGATACGAGTGCATTTAGACTAATTGGTGATGAGTTTACATGTAGGTACTCTAGTGCGTAGCCCGCGATATCAAAAGCTATGCTTCCTATTACCCAAATAAAAACTTAACATGGAGTCTCTAGAATACTAGAATATTAGTGGTTGTATAAAAAATATTTAGAAAAAAAAATTAAGATAATCCCAGTAATAAGAGGAGAAAATTTAAAAGTAATAAAAACTACAAAAAAAAGTATAGGAGTTAGGACTCAAAAAATCTAATCCAACACAACAAAAATATCAAACCCATGGCTAAACATCAAAATCAGAGATTACACATACGATAAGAGGAAAGCATACCTACAATATTGTAGTAATAAAACAAATAACGCCTTCCAGCAATACAAAGATGTAAGAAACAATATAAACTATAACACAAAAAGCATAAAAAGGGACTACTGGACATGATTCAAAAAGCTGGAACACGACCCACATGGGCACAAAGAAAAGTTAAGAAAATATTTAGTACAAAGTAAAAAACCCATAAAAATTTATAAAAATCTAAACAAAATATAAACCAAACAATGGGTATCTTATATAAACGAATTTTACAAGGAAAGCAGTATTAGACATACAGAAATATGAGTTATTATAAAAGAAGTATTTATCAGATAAGCAAATTTTTAAAAACACATCGAATTTGAAACATCCGCTCTCTCATATTTTCTTAAAAATATAGATTGTTCGTTGCACCTGTTATCATAGTACTAAGAATAAATATTTTAGCTATATACTTTAAGGGGACTATATTATTAACAACTTTTACGTATTTTTAGTAACAACAACTTTTCTTTTACAGGTAATCTAAAAACGATAAATTTAGAATGATGTTTCTATTTGTAGCCACTACAATTTTAAAAATAATACATACACATAACAAGACATAAATATACTAGACATACCAACTAACCACCGAATCTAAGTCAAATATAAACTTTCTGAAAAAAACTTTGTAGGTTAATAAACCATCAATAAGCAAAGCAAAGTATATTCTTGTAAATAAAAATAGAGGGAATGTAAAGGTAGTGGGGGCAAACATATTATTAGACAGGAAGTGCGATCTTTAGAGGCCACTTTAAACAAGGAAAGAGAGTCTCTCTCCTTGTTTGACATCAAATTTAGTTGGGTTATGTTATTGTTTATCCCAAATGTCACATGAAATCTTATTTATATTGAAGTTTTTTAACAATTGTGTCGCATTTTAGACTCTTATCATTAATAATTAATTAAAACTTTCTCGTCTAAGACACATTTTGAAAAATATTATATAGCTACTGTTGATAAGTGTCGGAAAATTTAAATTTCGCGCATTCGCATTTCCGGATATGACCGCCATCAGAGGCCACTTTTTTGGTCTCCTTTTCATAAGGATTAGATTTCCTCTTTTGTCTTATTGCTCGATGGTAGCGCGTCATTCAAATTATGTACAGGTTTGAATGTAACAGTTCTCATTTCTCATATCACGAAACGTTCTCAGATTGTTCACACAAATAAGGAGTTATGTTTAATTGTTTTGAATACACAGAAACTCATAAAAATGTTGTAGACACTTCAACGGAAGATAGCAAAATCAAGAAAGTTTCTAAGAAGTGTCCTTTGTATAATTTTTATTCAAGTTATGTTGCAGAATTGCATTCTCATTTTCAAGAAGAACACAACCTAATCCTAGAAAGTGAAACACTTCAATTTTCCAATTTAGTCTCTTTTCAGGAGTGGAAATGTTTTATTGAAAGTAGTACAAAAACCAAATACGTTAAAGTCGAGAACTTTTCCGCAAAGACTCACAAAACAATGAAGTTTCTCTGTCATCGGTCAGGCTGCTTTAATTCTGAAAGCAAAGGAAAAAGGTACTTAAAAATGAAAGGGAGTATAAAAATTGGTGGATTTTGCCCAGCAGTCTCACGGTTGTGGTTGATTTGGCAGAAAAAGTTGAAGTCAATTTTATAAAAACACACATTGGACATCAAACTGAGATTTTACAGTTATTTCCAAGTCTATCTGAACGTCAGTTTATTGCTGATATTTGATTGTGGTAATTATTTTTATTATACAACAACATAACAAATAACAACAACTATGATCTATAATAATAATAAGTGACAAGCAGACAAGCCCTCCCTCACTTGTTGCCAACTCACAATAAGATAATATTTATAATATATAAAATAATAAAACTGTGTATTTAAAACAACTAAACATTACTTCTTGTTTGAGTGAACAATCCGAGAACGTTTCGTGATATGAGAAATGAGAACTGTTACATTCAAATATGTACATAATTTAAATGACGCGCCACACACATACTAAAGTGCGATTGGATTGGTCAGGATTATCCTGACCTGCCAACGGCTAGACGCTAGTGTGGCGGACAGAATAAGGTCGACTCACCACTCATCACCTAACCTTCCTACCTATGCCACTCATTCTCATAACATCAACCACCAGACAAGTACACTATTTTTAAGTTACTCTTTCTAAGAGATTTTGTTTTTTTATTATTACGCAACGTCAACTTCTAAATTTAATTACAATCCATACAATATTAAAAAATATAGACAATTTTTTCCAAATCTTGATTTTTTTTGTCAAATCGAATATTTTTGTGATTTCGGTACCAAAATCCAATCATTGTGTAAAAGAAAAGTTGGTGTTACAGTATAAATAAGAATAAATGGAGGTAACAATTTTATCGGTATTTTAGATGTACCCTGCTTTGAGTATGTGGACGTTTTGTAACTTTAAAATAACGAAAAAACATTAATTAATTAAAACATGATAAATTTTTCATGGGAATATAATCCGATTCTCTTTTAGTTTCGGCAAACCTGAAAAATATTAGTAGCTAGATCACACAAAATAAAAATGTAGAAGATTAAGCAAAAAGTACCAAATTCTATAACTAATTAACCAATCTTGTAATTCAACGTTAATAATATATATATATGTACATATTTGGAATTTATTTTACGAAACATAGGCTTTTTAATACAATTACTCAGATTCCCCGATTTGCAATTAACCAGTGTAAATTTCAATATAACGTCGCGATACTTTATAATTCATTTATTTGTTCGACTGGACTCCCCCTCCAGTCGATATCATACTACCACACAGCAAACCTTACCAAACGCAAACGATCATCGTATAATTAGATCTAGCCGCCAGAGTAAAAACGGAACAGTGTAACGATACGATTGTTAATAATCTAACATTCCGAACGTTAGCAAAATCAAAGTCAAATAATGAAATCGAATTCCTACAACAGCTACTAATTTGCCTCCGTAGAGTAGGCCACCCACAATACTATCTAATATTTTGATAGTTATGAATATCGAAATGTAGGATATAATAGAATCGATTCCCTTGTCATTGAAGAAAAAGGGAAAGGAAATGCTCATTTTGGAACAGAACACAAGTTTAATCAAATCTTGCCCAAGTACTTTCGCTATCTACAGCATCATCAGGGGCATTTCGTCAAATTTGGGCTATCCAGCAAGCGTAGAATGTAATACACATGAGAGTAGACATAAATTGTACATAACACATGTGTATTACATTCTACGCTTGCTGGATAGTCCAAATTTGATGAAATGCCCCTGATGATGCTGTAGATAGCGAAAGTACTTTGGCAAGATTTGATTAAACTTGTGCTCGATATTTGCCTTAATTTTTCAAAGTTCATTTATTCGAGCATTCAACCTCATATCAACAAATAAATAGTCGAGCAGTACGATTTACTAAAGTAAATGCAGAAATTTTTTGTATTCGACCGGAGTAAGGTGGAGAAAGGTCAAAAGGAGGAAATAGCAATGTTAATAAGAGTCTGGGCTAAAGAACAAACAGTGCAAAGAAGCTATTCTATGGCCAATTTATGAGAAAAGTGATATTGCATAATGTACAAATTATATGGGATTAGCTTTGCAGGACAAGGTAAATAAAATATTGGGGACGAGTAATAAGGGTTCAAAGGAGTAATGATGCGCAATACAAGGTGTTGCTTCCTGATAACACCTCTAGCCACTCCTACTCAATTCCTATCCTCATCTCTAAAGTCTGTTTTAGACTATAACATAAAATGATATAAGAAAATGTTATAACAAAAACTTACATTAATTATTATTTATAACTGGGAATAAGCCACAATTAAAGATAAAAATACGTTTATTGACATAATATATAATTATATATATGACATAATACATAATTTACTATGGAATCACTAACAGGAGAATTTTACTGTCATCATGTCATGTGTTTGTCTTTTTAAAGACGAATTAGATGCTATGATTTTTTCTGACGGATATTCTCAAGTTAAAGTTGATTTCATGTAATCGAATGAACTATCTTATAAGTAAAGTCGTCCCAGGAGCGCAACTCAACAATATTGGCAATATCATTTTAAAGTCGTCTACTTTAAAATGCCATAATGTATGTCTGAATTGTCAATATAAATGAGTCAGATAAAATTAAATAATTAGAAGAATTTTTTCACTATGTAACAAAAAACAAAATTTGTTTAATTTAATGTTTGTATTTTGAGAACGATTTCCGAATTGGAAATTGAAACGTCAATAAACGTATTTTTATCTTTAATTGTGGCTTATTCCCAGTTATAAATAATAATTAATTTACAATGCCACAAGAAAATAGCTTCAGAACAATAAAAACTTACATGAAATGAATGTGTACAATATTAGTACAAGAAGTTTTGTGTATTACATTGTCACATTTTGGTATGAAAATATGTTATATGATTCTGCGCATTACATGCTAAACAGTCCTTTTTTTAAATTATGTTGGTGTACATGAACTTTTAACCTCAATCTTCTTATTCTTCTTTTTGTTATTGTAACGTAAACTCAACATTTAACCTAGTTTTTTATCCACGTAAATACCTAGTTAGTTCTACCCTCGTTTTACTTTTGCTTTAACAAAGACATAGGTATATATATTTATGATGGATAAGAAAATTCTCCTATTATCTACTGCTTCCATTACAACATTTCTTTTAATTCAGACAAGCAAGAAAAAACGCCAACGAAATATGTGGTCTAGAGCTTGGCTTCAAAAAAGACAGGAAGGTCGTGGTGTTTTAAGTATGTTGTAAACTGAATTAAAAGACAATGAATCTGAAAAATATAGACAATGTTTAAGAATGTGTAAGCCACAATTTAATGAACTTATTGAACTGATTCGAGAAGATATTACCAAAGAGGATACAAAATTGTAACTGCGCATGTGTGTATACTAATAATTGGTATCAAAATAGGACATGTTCTAATTTCTATAACATTTTTTGTTAACAGATTTTGTTTTCTGTTTTACATTATGACAAAACTTAGTATACCATTTTCTTATATCATTTTATGTTATAGTCTAAAACAGACTTAAGAAGTGTGACTTAATTACACGGGTGAACCCGGGAAAACCTGAGCAACCTTACCTAGGATTGGGTAACAAACTCCAGTGGAAAGTAGGGTCAGGGCTGACAGGAAGGGAGAAATGGTCTTCCGAAACGGGGGTTGGGCGATAGGTCAGTAACCTATTCTTGTAAAAAAAGTACTACTACGAAACCTTCAGATATGCCTTGGAATGGACGGATATCGAGACGACGACTTTGGCAACGGAATAGGGAATTTATGCTGGGAACATGGAATGTCAGAACGCTAAATAGACCAGGAGCAAAGAGGATGATCCTTCTACACGAACTGAAAAGATATAAAATAGGAATCACTGCAGTACAAGAAAGTAAATGGTTGGGAAAAGGTATCCAGGACTTTAAAACACACTATACTGTATAGCGGTAAAGATGAAGGAAATAAAGAATTTGGAGTAGCCTTTATCGTAGATAATAAAATGAAGCACCTGATAACAGACTTTCAAGCCATCAATGAAAGAATCTGCAAGCTTAGGATAAAAACGCATTTCTTTAACATAACCCTTATAAATGTACACTCTGCCACAAATGAACAGAAAGAAGACACTAAGGTAGCCTTTTATCAAGATCTAGAAGAAATATACGACTCAATACCAAGAAACGACATGAAAATGGTGATAGGCGACACAAACGCCAAGATCGGAAAAGAAGAAGAGTACATAGGGGTAATAGAGAAAAATAGTTTGCATAGAGACACAAATGAGAATGGTCAGTTTCTAATAGATTTCGCAGCTCGAAAGAATATCATTATCAGTTCGACATGCTTCCCACATCGGGACATACATAAGGGCACCTGGATATCACCTGACGGATATACATGGAAAGAAGAAACATGGTTCGATGAAGAATGCAAACAAGCCATATAGGAAAGAAATGAAGCACATAATAATTACATACTCAGACGTACTAACAGAATTTGAGAACAAAAGAAGAAGAGCAGATAAACTGTGCAGGCAGAAAAAGAGAAAGTACGAAAACCAACGGATACTAAACATAGAGAGAGAGTTAGTGCATACCAATTTATCAAACATTTAAGACAGGGATACAAACCGAAGACTAACCTCTGCAAAAATAAGAAGGGTGAAATCATTAGCGATATGGACGAAATTAAGAGAACCTGGATGACATATTTTAAGGAATTACTATACAAAGGGACACAACCACCAATACAATAACAGAAGCAGCAGCAGGAGGTACAACAACAAGAGCTGGGGGAAGATGGAGAAGAAAATGAATTAACTAGACCCCAACGCTAGAGGAGGTCCAAATGGCAATCTATATACAAAAAAGCCATAAAGCACCGAGAATAGAGAAAATACCGGCAGAACTATTCAAGCAAGGAGGAAGGAATTTGACACAACAGATGTACCAGCTAATACGAGAGATATGTATAGTAGAAGAAATCCCCCAACAAAGGAATAAAAGTATAATCTGCTCTATTCATAAAAAAGGAGACACACTGTTGTGTCAGAATTATAGAGGCATCTCTTTACTTTGTTCAGGATACAAAATACTCACAAACATCATTAGTCGAAGACTTCAACCTCTCACGGAAAAAATCATCGGGGAATATCAAGCAGGGCTTAGGAAAAATAAATAAATAAACCATTGACCAACTATTTACAGTTAAACAAATACTAGCCAAAACATGGGAATATAACATAGACGTTTACAATCTCTTTGTAGATTTTAAACAAGCCTATGATTCAACAGATAGAACAATTCTACTAAATATATTGGAAGAATTTGGCATACCATCAAAATTAATACGACTAGTGCAAATGACAATGACATAAACAAAAGCACAGGTATGTATTCAAGGACAGTTCACTGATAGGTTTACGATAACGCAAGGAAACAAGGTGACGGACTGGCTCCAACGTTCTTTAATCTTGTTCTTGAATATGTAATTAGACGGTTGACGGTGAGCGAAAATAACATACAAACAAATCTACCCAATTAGCAGCATACGCAGATGATATAAACATAATGGGAGAACAGTGAATGCAGCGGAAGAAGATGTACACCGGAAAACAAATCTTCGGGTCTATAAAACAATAATCAGGCCCATATTAAGTTGTGGTTGTGAAACATGGGTGGCGACACAGAAATCTGCCAATGCATTAGATGTGTTTGAAAGAAAAATATTACGTAGGATACTGGGGCAAATAAATGAAAACAACAATTGGCGAATTAGGTATAATAGAGATATATACGACTAATATAGCGAACCAACTCTAGCACAATACACTTAACTGCAGAGATTACGGTGGGCAGGGCAAGTGGTCCGCATGCGTGAGAATAGAATCCCCAAAAATAACTAAATGCAAGAATGCAGGGAAAAGACCTGTTGGAAGACCTAAAAAGAGATGGGAAGACGAAGTCGATGAGGATGCCAGGAACTGCCTGGGAACGCGTTCATGGAAAAGAACAGCAGTAAATCAAAATGATTGGAGAAGCTTGTTGAAGGAGGCCAAGGCCCGATTTGGGCCGTAGTGCCATTGGATGGATATATGTAGTAATAAGGGATATAATTAAACAGTAACCGGAAAGCTGCATGGGGAATACCAGGCAGGTTGGTATCGGATCAAATATTTACTATGAAACAGACTTAAGTCAGCTCATAAGACTACAATATGTTGGTAAATATTATCTTTATACCGATTTTAAGCAGGTTTATGACAAATGAATCAGATCAAAGCTTTTAGATATATATTTTGGAATAACCAAAATGTCGGCTAAAAACTATAAATTTTACGGTAATTTAGTAAAAATAATATCATTTAAGAGTCTGTATCGACAAAGAGGATCTGGCGTTTGAATGAAATGAATATGCATTCCAGTCGTCAGACCGCGGCGTTCAAGTAGAACTTTTGCGCTCGAGCGTTCTTTTTGCAGATAAACAAAAACATCTGAACTCTGCGTTTATATAACATTTTCTATGTCGTATTTTGTACAATCAATGGAAAATATTTATTCACGTATAACAAGAATATCTTCAAATAACTGACCAACAAGAGTATTCATTTCTTCTTCATATTTGCATATGACAGCTTTGTTTCGGGATTCTTAGAAAATTATCTCTCTAATTTATTGAGTTTTTGCCCTGTAGAATGTTTGCTAGATATCCTTCTACTTGTCATAATGAGAACATTATATATATATATATATATATATATATATATATATATATATATATATATATATATGCCGGTTTAGAACGTCCTCCTCCGTTGTCCGACACCTAACTTCCATCCTGTTCTATCGTGGCAATCTTCCGTTGATAGATTCCGTTCGCTCATTGACTTTTTTGTTTTGCTGCCACTCTAGTTTGGGTCTTCCTCGCTTTCTATTACCTATTGGGTCCAGTTCAGTATTTTTTTGGGCCATCTGGTATTTTGCATTCGCTCTACGTGTCCGTACCAGGTAAGTTGTTTCTTTTCGATATCCTGAATTATCGTACCTTCTATTCCCATTCCTCATTATTTCTCTTCGTGAGACTCGCATAGATCTTCTTATCGCGTCCATTTCGACTGCCTCTACCTTCTTTTTTGTCTGTCTGGAATTCTCCATGTTTCCGCTCCATACAATAGGCTGCTCTTAACCATTGTCTCGTATATATTAAATGTTCTCCTTGCTCCACAAGATGCCATTCAGACATCCTATTATCTTTTTAGCAGTAACTATTCGTTTTTCTATCTCTTTCACATCTGTTCCGGTATTGTCGAATGTGATACCTAAATATTCATATTCTTGACATTGCAGAATTTCTTGACCGTTGTCCAACTCCAAATTTTCGCTCTGAGAGCCTACACATAGATATTTCGTTTTATTTACGTTAACTGTCAAGCCCCATTCCTCATAGTCTTCTATCAGCTTTCTAATCATATATTGCATGTCGTCTTTGTCATTGGCCAAAATCTTCTAGATTTTGCAAAGTCTTTTACACCTTTTATGTTCACTCTTTTTATCTCGTCTTTATTATTTGGTGAATGTAATGTTAACAAGCCTCCAACTATGGGTAATATTACTTCCTCACAGCTCTAGATTTTCTTTTGCGATTTATCTTTCGATAATTTCTGGTTCCTATAAGTTTCCCACTATATTTTCAATTGTTTCATTGCTCTTATCTTAATAAGCTGTCGATGTTGTGATCTATAAGTTTTTCTTTATCTTTCAGTTTCCAGTATACGTAACTAGATTATTTTTGAAAAAAAAGCTCCGTAAAATTATTCTAGCAACAAAATGTACAGGGAACAGTTTAAAAACTTATAGCTAGCACAAACACAAAAGATATCGTAAAAGTTTAGTAAAAAGCAGTGCAAAAAAAAGCAAGTGCAAAAGTAATTTTCTGACACATTGCACAAGATAGATTCGTTTACAATATATTAACATGTAGATTTTGATACGTTTTACAATTTTCTTCTACTATATTGTTAAAACACTCACACTCCATAAGCCGCGCAAATAGGGAGAATTGGGACACAAAAAGAAAACAAAAAACATTTTCCCAGGAAATTTATTTTAGCTCAAGTTACACAAATACAGCTGTCACAGCCAATATATAATTTTTCAGACCTATACCTTTCACAGCAAATACAGGGCGGTTCAAAAAGCTTTTAAAGCCAACAAATAACGTCAGCAACAAAAAATTCTAGAAACCAAGTTTCATGTGTTACCCTGTATACCTGTCAATTCATACCAGGCGATTTCCCGATTAAAAATGTAAATCTATCATTACTATGTGGACTCTTCCTCACAATAATGCAACTAGTTTAAGTGTCATTCAAGGGCGACTAAAATTTTACGAGGAATACCTGGTAATGTTCATGAGAATAATTCATATTTACTATTATAAGGCATTATACCTAGATTTAGTTATTTTATAGTACTACTATTTACTAATTATGTTACGTAATGCTATCTAATTGAATGTTTGCATAGGTTCTTTAAAAAATGAGTTATTCTACCATTTTTATTAAATACTCCTAACTGTGTTATATTATAATTCTATAAGTAATAGGTATCACACGATGTCCAGGCAACATTTTTACGAGTTATTATTGCCAACAGTTGTTTTTATTAAAACATTTAATTTGATTACACAGTCAGCATCATTCAAAATACATTTTTTTTTATTAATAAAAACCAGTACGACCAGATACATTAAAAAAATATCTCACAAGAAAATGATATATACTAACCAATTGGATAGGAAGGTGAAGGAAACATAATAATGAAGAAAAAATTGAAGATCCACAAAAAAAAACAGCCCAGACGGATTTGTTTAGTTGTTGAGGTTTTTGTTTTTAGTGAGTCAGAATTTTGATTTGGTATATGTCCCTGAAAAGTTGTTTGTAAAAACCTTTCTTCAAAATTGACGAAGTATTTTCTTCGCGATGGAGTTACATTAAGGTGTACTTTTTTCCATGTGAAAATTAGCGGAAAAATGTAAAAATAATGTTTTGGAAATTACCTTAGAGAAAATCGGAAATACCTTTAAAGTTACAGCAAATTTTGCGATACCATTTTTTATACTTGCATAATAATTTTGTAATCCAGTTCTATCCGAAAAATTAAAAAATTCTGCGAGAAAAACTCTTTGTTATATCAATCGCTGACTTTTTTTAGTACAGAAGGGCAAAAAACGTTCCAAGCTCATTTTAAATAATAAAAATGAGTTAAGGTAAGGTGGGGCAAGTGCGTGAGCGGGAAAATTTTTATTACAAATGTATTAGCTGCTGCCATCTAGCATCTAACTTTGGAAATATATATTATGTGAGTCCAGCGCGCAAACAACCGACCGTCAGGCTTAGTTATTGTTGATTCTCAACGGAGCGAAGTTCGTGCATTAATATCATCGCACGGTATAAGGTGACCCTGAAAATTTCATCTTAATTCATCGGTTTCACAATTGAAAAACAGTGTTCCCGGCGAAGACTGGTTTCTAAGGTTTAAAAAAAGAGGCACAATTTCTTAATTAAAAAGCTTCAAATCGTAGAGTTTGCTCGCAAGAAGAATATTGATCCGTTCATTGTAAACAGTTACTTCGAACTTTTAGACGAAACTTTAAATAATTCGGGATTGAAAGAAAAACCTGCACAAGTATGGAACCTTGATGAAATTGGTTTTTGTGCAGATCCGTCGAAGACTAAAATTGTTGGACAAAAGGGTATGCCAGCAACCAGAACAACTAGTGGTCCGTGAAAACAAAACACAACTGTTCTTATGGGGTGCAGTGCCGCTGGAGAAAAAGTACCACCACTCATAATTTTTAAAGGCAAACATGTTTGGGACCAATGGGTAGCATAACCTGAGACTGAGTACCCAAATACTACATATGCCGCAACAGTTATCCATCCAATGGCTGGATGGAAACTAATGTTTTCAAACATTTCTTCGAAAAAAGCTTCATCAAGAATTTATCTAAGGAGCACCTCGTTCTTGTTATATACGACGGGCATACAACGCATATTCTTGTGGATCTGATAAGACTAGCAATTGCAAATGAAATTACCACTGGAAATCTGAAGAGAAACTGATCCAGGCATATTGATAAGTGGTTTTACTAAAGCTGGAAATTGATAAATTGGATAAATAAAGTGGATTTTTTCCTTTAAATTCAATATACCACGGAAGTATTTCGATCCCTTAGCTTTAACACGATGGGATGAAGACATACAAAAAAAGAAAACTGGGACTATCAACCGAGGTACTGAGTCTTAGAAACTGTACGAAGCGAATACGAAATTTCCTTACCAAGCTCATCACAGTCAAAACATCTTACATTTGAAGAACTTCTACTAAAAGCTATCAAACGTGATGGGAGTCAAACAAAAATTCACAGGAATAGGATCTCTGTTGGAGCTGAAATAATCACACAACTGATTTTTAATATTTCAAAATAGGTTTGAAGAGTTGTTCACACTTCTACACATAAAAAAATGGATCATTTATAATTTTCCACTTAGCAAAGATTAAAAATTCTCGAATTTTCCGAATCCGAACAGAATTGGTCTACAAAATTATTATGATAAAACAAAAAATGGTATAGAAATTTACTTAGAGCTATTGTTTTGAAAATCGCTTAAAACTATTCATATCATATTTTCATATAACTTTTTTAGTTCTAGACTAAATTCAAAACTATAGTGATAAACAGATACTTATCTTCAAAAATCTAGGTTCCGGCTCACTGTAACCAATTTAATCTTTTCTTGCATGATGTATGCAACTCGACTGAACTAAAAGTGTGTACTTGGGTATGTACAGTTAATATTAATTTATTTATCACAGTATAGTGTGATACTATAAAAAAGTCACACTAATCTATGCTAAGGTCAAAAAGTCGATGCAATGCAGTTATAAAGAATAAAAGAAAAACAAGAATACGTTATAAAAGAGGGATTAAAGTAGAGGCACTATAAAAAATGTTAATTATCAGTGAAAACATTTAGACCTCAATTGAGAAACCCATAAAAGTAATATTTGGGTAAGATATTACATAGGAAAAGATTTATTAAAAAAAGTATATTTGTTAGTAATCAAATCAAGAATAATTTTTCGATTTTTTTAAATTTTTGCTGACAGTCGCTAGCGGTTTTTTTGGAACATATACTTTTATCTGCATACAAGCTTATACATTAACTTATACATTTTCTTTTAACTTTTTTAAAGAACCATACTACTATTTAAGTGTAAGTAACTACTATGAATGTATGTCAAATAAATCAGCTGTTTTAAAACTCGTATTTTTGATATAAACTAAATCCTGTTTTGCGGGAATATTGAGCACAAATCTAACGTTTAAAAATAAAAACTAACTATTTATCACCGGCGGGTGGGTAAAAGTAATGTATATTGTGATTAAACCAGGTGAAAACTACATAAACAGTTCAACTATAACTTTGAACTGTTTGTTCTGCTCGGTTTGCCTATTTTATTCACTTGAAGGACACCGGTTACGCCGGCTCCACACATGGGGGGCCAATGTTGGCACCAACAGCGTTCGTCCATGTGTGTACTTGCTCCAACGTTGGGAGTTTTCCGTGGACTGTCGGTTTTTGCGTACACATCAAAGGGATTGGCGCCAATACTGGTGATGCCGACCACACATTGGCGCTACAGCAGTGTTCTAATCGGCGTATAATTATGCTATATGTATATAATTTTCGCAACCTGCATAAAATTAGTTACCCAATTTTGCACAATCTAGCAGAGCAAAAGAAAATAAACCAACGACAAGCCGCAGTTGATAAAAAAAGTGCTCGTCTTCTTGTTTCTTTTAAAACACTTGTGCTGCCATTTTACACAGCATTCTTTTTAGAAAATAAAATTACTTTATCGAAGAAAATTTCCATTCCATGGCGGCATTAAAAAACAAATTTACAACATGTTAAAATCAATCTTCGGCCACCTGAGCCACTTTCGTTGAGCTGTTTAGAATGAATACTCCGATGCACGTCAGTAATTTATCAGAAAAGGGTTTATGCTCAAAAGGTCATTTCTTAGATAAATAAATAATATACATATCTGTTTTTTTTTCAGTACATTTCAGGCACCCAAGAAGATCATTTTGTCCTAATAGACTACCGTCGTGTGGTCATGTAACTTTTAAAATATGTATCGGCTGTGGATTAGTCATGTATGATGCAGAATATAGCCAAAATAGAAGGCTAAGAAATTTGGGAATTGAGTTGTTACGCTGTAGACAAAATGACGTAAAATTCGCCTTTTTGTAGCAAAATATAATTATATGCACTCATTATCACGACAGACAATGTGTGGATGTTACACTGAATATGGGAATACAGTTGACCCAACGTTGGATCCCATGGATCACGTGGAACCGACCTTAGTTTAATCAAACTAAAAACGAAAATTGAGTCAAATGGTAAAATGATGGGGATTTTTACAGAGAAATAAATAATTAATACTGATGTCAAAGACATAAATCATAAATAGATAAATAAAAGGCACCCATACTGAAGAAATAACATCGGTATAAAATGACAACATTATTGTAAGAATAAATAATCTCGAAGTCAATCAAGGTCTCGTAGTATAAAGCTATGCGCACAGTTGACGAACCGCCGGCAAAGAAACGAACCACGACGATCTAAAATTTAATGTCTTTGTATATTTGAGCGAATCAGCGTGCACTGTACGGTTTAATACATCGATTCACACCGAAAATTGAATGGAATGGAATATTTTCGCGGATATTGCGTAGTGGTGCGTTGCCTGGTATCTTAATGACCGCTACCGAGTGAAACGAACCGAAAAATATTATTGCTTTATATGTTTGTCGGCCCTGTACGTATTTACCATCGTCTCACTCACATTTTCTTCAGATTCTCTCAGACAACATCTTCCCACCTTTTTCTATCGTCTCCCATCTGTTCTTTCCCAAACACATTATTAATAAGGCGATTGCCATTACTGCGTGAATACTGATTCTGACGGAATAGAATTTCTAAATGTTATACTTTGCTTTGTCAGATCAGCTTTTACGGTCGATCAATTCAGGAAATAAATTCAATTTTCGTGTTTGGCTTTTTAAAAATTCCATGCACCTATTTATTACGATTCTGTTTAGGTTTTCCTTTTTCACGCACCACAAACTAACAATAATTTTTAAATCTATTTACCATACAATATGTAAGTCCACTGACTGAGCTGACGTGATTTTACCGGTAAATGCACGTTACGGCATTAAATTTCGGGCTGCCGTAGTGAGTTTTGTTGCCGGCCGCTTTGGTCAAGTGTGTGAGTACCTTAAGAGTTAAATTTTAAGCACAGAAATATCTCGACAGATTCTAATTAACAACAACCGCACGCCCTAAGTTTGCTACTATGACAAGAAAGCATATACCAACATATAGCTTTGGTAACAACTTGTCAAATCATTTTTAAAATGTCTCACGGAACCGACATCGTGAATTCAAGAAAAAAGATCAGGTCTAAATTGGAAGGACACGACGAGTATTTAGAACAAAGAGATAAAATAGGCAAACCTTTACCACTATCTACTATGTATTCATTAACAATCAAACAAAGAGTAAAATTCGGCAACTTTTTATTTCCTGTACGTAAAATATATCCTTAATATTTGAAAATTTGCTTGACATGAACGATGAATAATAAGATGAACAGAAAAAGGGTATATATATTTTTTTAATGAAAATATTCTAAACAAATGAGCAACATGTACAAATCACTAATGTAATACATTCCTACAAAAAAAAACATAAATCCCATTCGACTTTCACGCCTTTGGACCAAGTAGAAGCTCAAAAAACAAGAAACAAATTCGTATTCACCAACACCAAAACAAAATAAAACAGAGTCACAATCAAAATTCATTATTAAAATACTCATAACAGAAAAAAAAAACTAATAATATGTATCATAAATAGAAAATAAATTAACATAAACACTCAAATGCAATTCAGTTTTAATTTTTATGTAAAGTATGCTTATTGGGAAATTGAATAGAGTATGTATTATGTCATATATCGCTATCTCCTTAAAGAGGCGAAATCGAAACATTCAATAATTTTATTAGTAGTGTTTACCGTCAGTGTTGACAAAACGCGAACTGAGAAAAAAGAGCAAGATGATTTTTGTATTAATGTAAAATAAAAAAATTATCCATATTTGATCAAGATAAAATGACCATAATTTACTGTTAATTAATCGGTGCATACGCTTATGTACTAAGCCCATTACTGCAGCATTATATAATTAATTTGTGAACTGGATACCTTTAAAGTGATTTGAAATAAAAACCTTCAAAACATACAGAGAACAATTTCATTTCTTTTATATTGTCAATTTCCAATCAAACGAAACAAACTACAAAATCTTTAGTGATTCCCCCATACTTTTTTTACACGAATTCAGTGTAATATTAAATACAAATAAAAAAGAAAAATTATTTAAACGAATTGCAATAAAAGATAATACATTTACTTTAGCTAATCAAATAATCTTTATTGTTAATAAGTATTTGTAATATATGAAAAGATCATCACTCTGTTTAAGATAAGACAAAATAAACTAAACACAACTTAAACTTAATTTGCCACAAATAAATGTAATTTATGACTGTAGTATTGTTAATATGGATTATTATAATATATATGTTTCAAAATTTAATCTGGGTAAATCCCATGGATTTTAATACGTCTCGATACGCAGTCAAATGATAAAAGCATATTTTTATAAGTTCGCTATTTTAAAAATTAAAGTTCTACAAGGCTTAAAGGAATGAAACTCATAAGAGATCATACTTCATTCACAGAATTAGGCAACTCCTTCAAAATATAAGATGTCAATTTGTCATATACCACTATAGATTAGCACATCCTCAATTTATCACAGTACGAACTAAATTTTAAATACTATTTAACATAAAATTTTGTTTCAGATCTTCCTTTTTAAAAAAATATCGAAAATAATCGAGACTAAAAAGTTCATACCATAGGAAAAACCGATCACAGTGACATTTGACAGATAACAGCAACTTTAAATAATAAAATACAGATCAAATAAAGTATGTTCTCGTTATTAATTTAGATAGTTAAGCTCGAGATGTTATGTAAGACGCTCCCTATCTACGAGCTTTGGAGTGTTTTTGCAACTCACATTGAATGATATCCTCTGGCCTGGCAATAGCGTCTTCCTACAAGATAGGCGACCAGTACCACAACCACCAGGAGGGCTAATACGCAACCAACTACGATTGGGACGACATCTGAAGTTATAGCGGAAGCTTCACAATCGATAGCTAAAAATATTAAACAATTATTAGCCGAAAATAGCAATTTCATACAGTTTAAAAATCATTTGTTTATCAAAAAATATACTGAAAACACTGCTGACAAGTCCTATTGGTTAAATTCTGAGGTATTTAGCATTGCGGTAGTACCCAAAGTATAAAAATATCAAATGAAATCGTAGGCTTCCACGGCCAGAGTCAGAATTATAGTTTTTCGTCTTCCGGGTTTGGACCGTGTCATTTGTGAGTGACCCAAAAGTGGGTTCATCTCTGAAAAGTGGGTTCATGAGATGAACCCACTTTTGGGTCACTCACAAATGACACGGTCCAAACCCGGAAGACGAAAAAACTATAATTATAAAAATATCGTTTTATGGTATATTACGCCGCTCTTGACAGTCCCCAGTTATTAAGCACAAATTATAATATTCAACTAAATTATTTGTAAGTCAATATTCTTACTGTTATTATAAAATTGCAAATGATTTGATGCAATGCAAATGAGGTTTATAATGGATATATTTTGTTTTTAATGGATTATCTACTTGTTGTACTATACATTTCTTGTATTGTCCCTAGTTCTTATTAAAAAAAGCAACATTACAACTGGTAGAAGTTATTTCTTATATTATAATCACATGCTGTTAAAAAAATAAATAAAAAAGTGCCTACTAAGATTTAAAAGAACTAAATTATTTACAAAAAACTATTTTATAAAAGATAATATTGATATGAAACAATATTTCAAAATTTTTGAAGAGACACAAATAGACAACTTCTTCAAGGATCACCTTCATAGACTTGACTCTGTCACTTAAATCTTCTTTATCCTCGTAGTCTGGTGTAAAATTGCGTGTAAGAATCTCCCAAAGTAGATGGTTTCATCGAAAATAGTGACATTAGTCACTCCATAATAAACGGTTGTGACTTCCTAAATCTTAGCTAGCACATCTTTTGCCAAAGAACCGCATATCCACTTTCATCCTTTTTCCAAATAGTCATGTTATCCTTTACAAATTTTTTGAAATATTTTATGTCCGATTGATCCAACAACTTAAAAGACCTACAAGTTCTTATGAACATAATCACGTATTACAGTCAACAATATGAACTCAATATAAACATTAAGAAGATATTCCACACAAGCTTATGATAATTAGCAAGAAAAGAATAACAGAAGGTCCTCTACGTCAACCAATCCCCCTGTATAAACAACCAGGAGATTAGAAATCCACGCATGGGAAAAGTTAGATCCGCCTTCAATCGGATGGGGGCCTTCTTCAAGAGTCACAACCTCTCTCTTGATACAAAAGTAAGAATGCTGCGATGCTACGTCTTCTCTGTTCTTTTTTATTGTGCTGAATCGTGGATTTTGAACGAAGATATGTGCAGAAAATTTGAAGCATTTGAGATGTGGCTATATCTGAATTAATCCAGATATGGTGTCCTTCAAGCCAACCTGCAAGGAAAAATATTTGGAAAACGAGGTCCAGAAAGAAGAACATCTTGGTTAAAGAACCCCAGAATCTGGTTCAATACAACATATGTGCAGGTTTACCGCGCTGCTGCATCTAAGATAAAGATTGCCATGATGATCGCCAACATTCGTAACGGATAACCACATCAAGAAGAAGATTGATCCAAATCATAAACAAGATTTACTTTCTTCTTGCTCCCCGAACAATTTGCTTCGAAGTTTCAAGCCATAGGACTTTCTCTACACATTTGAGTTATGTATTAATTGCAGAGTGAATAGACTCCCATTTCATATAACTGTGCCCAGAAACCAACAACTTCATATTGATGACTTCCAGGTTATTCAAATGTTTCCCTTCATTTATATTTCTGCAGTAAGCTGATTCAAGTTTTGACCTCCACATCTGTCACTAAAAAAGGTGACACAGGTTGTTGTTTCTGGTAGTGATTTAAGATAAACACTGGCCATTTAACAACTTCATCGGGATCCTTGAGTCTCATTCCACATAAAATGATCTCCCTGCTTACTGACAAAATTGTAAATTGTGAAATTGTAGTTAGCAAGCCTACGTTTATAAAAGAGTACATTCTTTGTTACATCAGAGGATACTGAAGATTAAAATTGGCACATCCGTGTGCTCCATTGGAAAATTAGCATCAAATTGATCTTTAAGTTTTTCGGTTCTAGCTTGATCCTTAAGAAAGGGATGAGGTTCATAATCTACTTTAACCAACGATTTCTCATTAGCGGTTTCACTGACATAATGAAAAAAAAAAAAAATACGACATTGATCTTTTTTAGGACGATGAAAACCTAGATTAGGACATGTAATTAGGCGAGATAAACAATTAGAAAAATTATCGACCAAAGAGGACCAGTGGGAAGACGAGTCAGAGGAAGACCAAAACTTAGGTATCAAGATAACATAGAGGATGATCTAAAATCCATCGGAGTTAACGCATGGATAAGAGTTGACAGACACAGGGGCGAATGGAAGATTGTTCTGAAGAAGGCTTTGGCTCATAACGAGCTGTAATGCCACTGATGATGATGATGAAAACTTAGATTAAAATTTTCATTTAAAATTTTTCTATACATTGTCAAGCTAACTTTCTCTTCGGCTCTTGAATCACACAACTCAAAATAAACTCTATATTAAAGTGATATTTAAGAATGCATCAAGATAATGTCGTTCAGTAGATGATCGACAATAATGGAAAGGCACAGCGGGAAAGTTTGCTAGTGTATTTATAAATATATATCCAGAATATATTTATAAATATATTCTGGATCTATCTCTATCTTTATATGGAAACTGTTTCCAGCTGTTCTCCGTGCGTAGAGGTTTTCTCCCCGGCTCTGGAACTCAATTTTTACAATGTATGTTACCTGAAGTCATATTTAACTTAATACTGAACATCACAGTTTTTAAACAACAAGATGTATAATCTTTTATAACTATATGTAATTTAAAGGGTTTTTACCCATGTATTTTGGTGGCTCAGGCATTTTAACCTAGCGATTTTAAAACCTGATGATGAACTGTTTAGTCCGAAAACATTTGTTTTTTTGAAATAGTCCTTTTACGGGTTTTTAAATAAATATACCCACTTACGAAGACTAACCTCTTTTTTTGTGATACGTGGTATACAGCCAGCTACAGGAATTGTTTTCCTTGTGGATTTTTTTAATAATTAAAACATTCTGGTATATTTGGAAAAAGCAATTTCACAAAAACAAGGATAACCGAGGCTGATAAAGAAGATATTCAGTGGTGACTATACCCTTTATTTTGGATAACAGTTTCATTTAGGCATTCCATGATAGAAAGGTACCAAATTTTGTTAATATAATTTAATTATTGTAAGAATTTCAAATTTAAGATAGGTTGTTCTAAATTTATATTGTTTGTGTTAGATATATATGTGTGTTTCATAATAGTTATAACAAGTACTTACAAACTAATTCTTTGAGAACCGCGATAAAAACCCTATACTTATATATGTTATTTTAAATTATTCATTGCTCACACACAAACAAAACATCATAGCAATATACATATATATATATATATATATATATATATATATATATATATATATATATATATATATATACATATATATATATATATATATATATATATATATATATACATATATATATATATATACATATATATATATATATACATATATATATATATATATATATATATATATATATATATATATATATATAATATAGTGTTTGTGTCAAAGCCTTTTTATAACCCAGTTGCTTTCCTGTTATTCTATCGTTTAGTTTTTTGTAGATACAATCTCCATGTAATACTCATTCTTCATGTATGTCAATCGTAAAAATGTATGTCAAGCGAAAATTGAGTTAAATAAAACAATTACAATTTGGTCGTGCTGGACTCTTGATTAAATATTTTCACCCAATACTCAATACAGGAAACTAGTTATCAGACTTTTATGATAAAAATTGTTCAGATTTTATATAGCGCAGTGGTCACTAATCCGTTTCTACGGCGTTTGGTAAACTTACATCCGATTCTTAGAAACGGAGTTATAACAAATTTCGTGAAAAAATTGTAAAATATTCATTTGATGGGGTTTTTTCAAGTATAACTCAGCTTTAATATGTGCGATTAACTTCCAAAAGCCCCTCATTTTAAATGTAAATGTTTCAGCTTTAAAATTAACTTTGCAAAATGACTTTATCGATATTAATAAAAAAGTTATAGCTATTAAATATTAAAAATTTCACTAAAAAGTTGCAAACTAATTTGTTTATAAGAGATTTAAACAAAATTAAGATACGGACTTTTTACAATTATTTGTTATACGTGGCGTTTCCAAACGCCACTTTGTTAATTTATTTAATAGGAACACAATTTTTATTTTAGTAAAATTAAATATGTAATTTTTTATTAAATACAATCATTTAAACAATTAAATTGCGAATAACAAATTAACTGACGATTTTTCAGTCTGGTGCCATCGATAAATCGATTCTAGGAACCAAAAATCATAAAAAGAACAAGCCCTCCCCGTGGCTCCTAGACTAAAATGCAATAAAAGCGGTTAAATAACATCTACTTAGCTAGGATAAAGGATGATTATATTTTACACATATAAAACTTATTTTATTTATTGCTTTTATTTAAATAAAACAAAAAAAGCATTATTTAAATCAAATACGGTTTTCACTGTCTACCAAACTTTCATAAAATAGAGAATAATCGGAATATTTTATGGCCGGACTTTCCCTGCATAATTTAGAGAAATATAAGATAAGTTATTTTTAGAATTATTATTTTTCCACGAATTGTAGTTTAATAGTTTATTCATACAGATCACGACATTGTTTTATTGACCATACAACACAATGGCAATCGCTGTGACATTTACACGTTTCCACCACTATATTCATTTTACAGTAGGTAAAAATTGTCGTAATTGTCACATTGACATTAAAAATTTCAAAGGAAGTTCTGAAAGAATAAACAAATAATTAATAAAATGACTAATATTACGTTGTACACCGTCCAAGAAAAAGTGCAACTTGTAACATGGTACTTTCAGGCAGTGGCGCACCCAAGGGGGGGTTTGGGCGTTAACCCCCCCCCCAGGGCATATAAAGTAAAATATATATAAAGAATAGTAGGAAAATGTAACTTGCAAAAAATCCAAAACGCTAATTGAATTATTAAATTACCACTTTAAATATATAGAACACAATAATTATTATATATACAATGATTATTACACAATATTTAATAATATTTTTAATTATATTTAGATATAGATACCTAATATTGGGCTTATGACAAAAGTAGACAGAACGAGTCTGTTGCGAGTAGTATGCGCCTATAGGACTGTGTCTGCGGCGGCCTTGTGGACTATCACGGGCTGTGTTCCCTGTCTGTGTTAGCAGTAGAAAAGAGACATCTCTATGGGAGAAGAGAGCATTTGACAACAGCTATAAAAAAAGAAGAAAGGGAAAGATCTATAGAAAGATGGCAAGAAGAGTGGAACAAGGAAGATGTTGCTCAGTGGACCAAGATGCTGATCCCGAGCCTAAGGGACTGGGTAGATTGTCTGTTTTAGGGCGTATCTTCATAGGTTCAGAAATATAGATACAGATAAATGCCTATACTGTGAATATTCCGACATTGTTACTCACACAATGCTGGAGAGTAATAGATGTACAGTGGAAACAGAATGTATAAATAGGTATGAACCCTGTGACTGTAAGAAAGATGATCGTGAAGATAACGGGAAGTACGGAGGGATGGAATAGTGTTCACAGTTACGTATGCTAGGAGAAAGAATTGACCAACACGTTTCTCATGTAAAAAATGTGCAAAATTCATGTGCCTTGAACATTTAACTTGTGTATGTGCACAATGTTATTTTGATAATATGGTTTAAAGCAATACCTAACTCTTATTTTTTTTTGTATGTTGACATTTTTTTTGTATATTTTTAGTAAAATAAATATAATAATCAACAATGCTTGTTCATACAAAAAGGTCACATGTATTCACGCTTTTCACGTGCAAAAATGGTATGCGGACTTATAGTCCGCCGCCACTATCGGTACACAGAAAACGTGTGCCAGTCACGGACGGTTAAATACTATTGTTTGTTTTAATAAATTATTTATTTAATTGTTGTACAAGTATAATTACAAGTTATTAATCTAATGTAATTTGCATTCACCAACACAAATTCTTATCACCCGATAGCAGAAACGAAATTTTATTATGTATTGAATTTATTGAACATAATGACTAATAAGTTGAATCAACAAAAACGCGCGTCGAAGAAAATGATTAGAACAAAAAAACACGAACAAGGTGTTTAAATATCGTTATGGATGTAACCTTGAGCACATATTTTATATCCAATATTATTTAGAATGCAATGAAACTCAGTACACAATTATTATTTTATTTTACGTCAGATGATTAGTATTATGGTATTTTTTAATTTGATATGATAGCTGCTTTTGTTTTCGAACTCAGTAGATTATACTAGTGTTGTTAAATAAATTAGTTATTTGTTTTGAGATAACGCTCGAATAGGCAACCAAGTAATACCCGGCATCAAACAAAAACATAACGAGAATGTTAAAAACGAAAATGGAGAACTGATGTTCAACTTCTGCATGAATAACGAACTAAGAATAAACAACACATTTTTTGACCACAAAGACCAATACAAATATACATTTAATAACACCTGTTGACAAAGATCTATGATAGATTATGTTATAACCAACACAGATATACATCCATCAAAAATAAACGACGTAAGATGCCTCAACTCAGCAGATATAGGTAGCGACCATAGCCTAGTATTATGTAAAATAAGAATAATCCTGAAATACTTCCCACCCAAGAGAGCGGCGCCAACACACACAAAAATCAAAGTCGAAGGACTAAATACGAAATCGACGGAATACTTATACAGGAAAAGAGTATCAGACAAGATCGCTGGGAATGAAATATTAGAAAACGATAACATCGAGGAAAGCTGGGAAAAACTCAAAAATAATGTAATTAACGCAGCCACATAATCACTTGAAGAGAGAAAAGTAACGAACACTGGATCTTCCTGAGTGACCACAGTCTCAGAATAAGCACCAGACTCAAATTTGACAAATGCTATGTGTAACTTACCTTGTTTTATGTAGCAGATAGGGCTTGGACCATGAAAGTTGATACAATGATCTGCCTTGAGGTCTTCGAAATGTGGTTATATAGACATATACTTGGAATATCTTGGATGGACCACGTCACAAATAAAGAAGATTTAAAAAAATAAAAAAACAGAACTACTCTTGATCAAGATATGAAAGACCGCATACCTAAGACATATATATTGTTCTGAAGCTATTTTCTTGTGGCATTGTAAATTAATTACTATTTATAACTGGGAATAAGCCACAATTAAAGATAAAAATACGTTTATTGACGTTTCAATTTCCAATTCGGAAATCGTTCTCAAATACAAATAGTAAATTAAACAAATTTTGTTTTTTTGTTACATAGTGAAAAAATTCTTCTAATAATTTAATTTTATCTGACTCATTTATATTGACAATTCAGACATACATTATGCATTTTAAAGTAGACGACTTTAAAATGATATTGCCAATATTGTTGAGTTGCGCTCCTGGGACGACTTTACTTATAAGATAGTTCATTCGATTACATGAAATCAACTTTAACTTGAGAATATCCGCCAGAAAAAATCATAGCATGTAATTCGTCTTTAAAAAGACAAACACATGACATGATGACAGTAAAATTCTCCTGTTAGTGATTCCATAGTAAATTATGAGGGAAAAACCAGGAAAAAAACCTCATAATACTATCCCGACATTGTAAGTATTTGTTCGTGAATTTAGTTTACCTTCAACAAACATCAAAATTCTGATTTTATATGTTACGTTATTTAAAAAACATAAATGATGTATCCTCTATATGTTACTGACTTACTAATACTGGTATTTTCTTATTAATAACTTCCTCTTTCAATATTGGTAACCAGATCCTACTACATTCTGCCGAGGAATTTGCGACACAATTGGCCTCATTCAGCATAATTAGAGCCGCTTCTTTGATTTTCTTTTTTTACCATCCGTTTCTTTTAGGACTATATTTGAATTATTCCATTGAACTCTATGTTCATTATCCCATGCGACAGTTGTCAATCTATCAAATAGACATTTAAATGCTACGGAGAATTTAATACTGTCAAAGGGTCTAAACTTTGCTATTACTCAGCCATCCGTTCCAAAATTAGACATAATAAGCTCAGTGGAGAAAATATCTCAATGCTTACCAACCCATGAAAAGGAAGAATACAGAGTGTTATGTAAACTTGAATTGGAAAAATCTACTAAAATTGAACAAAACATAAGCAAAGAGGAACTAAAGGCCATAAGAACTTTAAAAAATGACGACTCCATAATCATCCTACCAGCAGACAAGGGGAATGCAACTGTAATAATGGATAAAATTCAATACGAAAATAAAATTAAAGATCTATTAATAAACGGACCTTATACAAAATTAACAAAAGATCCAACAAAGCCTTTGGAAAACAAAATATATAGAACTTTATTCAAGTTTAAAGATGTTTTAACAAGTTATCAGAGGGGATTAATTACACCTCATTACAGTAAGACTCCTCATTTTTATGGAGTACCGAAAATTCATAAAACGAATATACCACTTAGACCCATTTGTAGTACCATAAATTCTCCTTGCAGTGAACTATCAAAATTTTTATTAAATATTTTAAAACCTTATACAAATAAAAATGACACATTCATAAAAAATACACAACATTTTTTAAATAAATTATCAAATATTGAATTTAATTCAAATAATACTTTGGTAAGTTTTGACATAAATAGTTTATTTACGAATGTGCCATTAAATAAGACTTTAAGTATAGTCAAGACAAAATTAGAGAGTGATGATTCATTGGCAACTAGAACAAGACTAAACATATCGGCTACAATGGAGTTATTAACATTATGTACTGATAATACATATTTTCAACTAAATAATGAATTCTATAAACAAAATTTTGGTCTAGCAATGGGCTCTAGTTTATCTCCATTCTTAGCCGATATATTTATGGAAGATTTTGAAACAAATATCATTTCTAAACAAAATTTCAAACCCACAGTATGGTGGAGGTATGTAGATGATGTATTCTCAATATGGCCTCATGGATCAGAGTTGTTGGACACATTCCTAAACGATATAAACGATAAAGAAGAGACAATAACATTTACCATGGAAAAGGAATATAATAACACGCTACCTTTCCTGGATGTTTTGATCTCTAAGAACGATACTGGATATGAGACTCAGGTGTATAGAAAACCAACACACACCAATAGATATTTAAATTTCAAATCAAATCACAATATTAATGTAAAAAAGGGAATAATTAAATCCTTATACGATAGAGCCAAAATTACTTGTTCTAACGAAAATTCGTTCTTGGAGGAGAAACATTTGTTAACATCTGTTTTATTAAAAAATGATTATCCTTTATCGTTTATAAATAAGGAATTTTCAACAATCGATCGAATAGAACAGAACAACTTAGAACGAGATCCTACAGCATACACAAGGAATAATATGAGGAAAATAACAATACCGTACATAAAAGGATTATCAGAAAAACTTAAAAGGATAGGAAATAAATTCAACATTTCAACAACATTCAAAACAACAAACACGTTGAGATCTATTTTGTCTAAAACCAAACCTAACAATGAACAAGAAAGGACAAAGAATTGCATTTATAAAATACCTTGTGAATGCGATCAGTTTTATTTAGGTGAATCATCAAGGCCATTAAATGTTAGAATAAGTGAACATCAATCTTATATTAAAAACAGAGAATTTGATAGATCTCAAATATGTAAACACGCATGGGATAATGAACATAGAGTTCAATGGAATAATTCAAATATAGTCCTAAAAGAAACGGATGGTAAAAAAAGAAAAATCAAAGAAGCGGCTCTAATTATGCTGAATGAGGCCAATTGTGTCGCAAATTCCTCGGCAGAATGTAGTAGGATCTGGTTACCAATATTGAAAGAGGAAGTTATTAATAAGAAAATACCAGTATTAGTAAGTCAGTAACATATAGAGGATACATCATTTATGTTTTTTAAATAACGTAACATATAAAATCAGAATTTTGATGTTTGTTGAAGGTAAACTAAATTCACGAACAAATACTTACAATGTCGGGATAGTATTATGAGGTTTTTTTCCTGGTTTTTCCCTCATAATTTACTATGGAATCACTAACAGGAGAATTTTACTGTCATCATGTCATGTGTTTGTCTTTTTAAAGACGAATTACATGCTATGATTTTTTCTGGCGGATATTGTCAAGTTAAAGTTGATTTCATGTAATCGAATGAACTATCTTATAAGTAAAGTCGTCCCAGGAGCGCAACTCAACAATATTGGCAATATCATTTTAAAGTCGTCTACTTTAAAATGCATAATGTATGTCTGAATTGTCAATATAAATGAGTCAGATAAAATTAAATTATTAGAAGAATTTTTTCACTATGTAACAAAAAAACAAAATTTGTTTAATTTACTATTTGTATTTTGAGAACGATTTCCGAATTGGAAATTGAAACGTCAATAAACGTATTTTTATCTTTAATTGTGGCTTATTCCCAGTTATAAATAGTAATTAAGACATATATCTCGACAATATATATGAGTTCTCAAAACTAATCACAAAAGGCCGAGACCAACTATATATACTGGCAGAACATAACAGTATTACACTTGTATGGATTCAACGCAACGGGGAATACATGGCAATGAAAGAGCTTATGTACTCGCCAGAAGAGTCAATTACAAAATATTTCGGTCCAGAGCCGGCGTGGAGTGTCAAAAAGCATCTTCCGCGACGACAAAAAGCCTGCGAAGGCAAGATACTTCACTGGAAAAATATAGCCGGCCAAAGACATGGCAAAATTATATATTGAACGAAGATACTAATAACACCGCAAAGTAACTTTTTTTCCATCTTGGAAAATTAGCTGTCATTTTCTTAATTTTTAATATTTTTGTACCAAAATTTCACATAATACTTTTGAAATGTTGTACTATAATGTACTAATGTATAAATAAATTTATATTAAACAATTTTTCAAAAAAAATATGTTTAAAATATTGAAAATAAACCAAGTCTAGAAATTTTACAGTTTTTAGTTAACACAAAATATTTCAATGGAACTACTGCTTATTCTAAAAATATTTTAAAGTTACTTACCATCATAAAACTTATGTTGTGTCACATTAGAAAAGGCTTGGAATTGCACATGACTAATATGCAATAAAGCAATAGTATCATTACTGCCTAGAGCGGTCAAATTCAAAGTTTGGACCTTAGCACATTTGTAAGAATGATCCAACATAGTAGAGAACTCTGACTTTTTATGAGTTACATTCAATAACTGTGAGGTACCTAAAATAAAGCAAAACAATAAATAATTAGCGCGGGATAATAAATAAATAGAGGGATAATTATCCCTCCAGATACTGACAAAGAATGTAGCGTAGAATCTTTAATGTAATTTTAAACTGTTTGTCCTCGTTTTAGTGTATTGTTTTGTACAATTTTATGTTATTATTAATGTTTCCACATTCTACGTTTGCCGGATAGTTTATATTTTGACGAAATGCCCCTGAAGATGCTATTTTAAGCGAAAGTACTTGGGCTAGATTTAATTAACTTGTGCTCGATAATAGCCTTATTTTTCAAAGTTCATTTATTCGAGCATTCAACCTCATTTCAATTTTCATTATAATAACTACAAAGTGAAGTTTAACAAGTAGACCACAGTCTCCCCATCAGGGTACACAGTTACCTTAAATTAACGGGTGAAAGAAGAATGTCAATACTCTTTTCTCTCAATTCATTTTTTTCATCTTCAATTGAAGAGAACATATACGGAGAAACATATAACAGATTACTAATATACAGGGTGAGTGGGGAGGAACGCACCAAACTTTAAGACTGTATAATATACGTAAAAATAAGTAAAAATAACTCATATGTTGTTATTCGATTTTCATTTGTTTTCGAGTTATAGCGATAATAACACAAAGTTGTAATTTTACTGCTACTTATCACATTGCTGTAACAGGTATCTGTGATTCGTTTAATAGTTAGTTAACTGTCATAATAGTGTAGTGTCAACGTGATTTAATGTCTATTTGACAGTTTGTATAAAAAAAGTTGTTGCAAAATGCCACATACTTATTCAAATAGTGATTATGCAAATATGGTGTTTGTTTATGGCTTTTGTAATGGAAACGGTAGAGCTGCTGTTGAAGAATATCGTCAACAGTTTCCAAATCGGAGAACTCCAGATAAAAATGTATTTATTAGAGTTTTCAACAAACTATGCGAGACCGGAACGCTTCCTAGTTATAAAATAATATCGGAACGTGCTCCCCGACAAAGTTTACAAGAAATACAAAATATTCTGGATTCAGTAGAAGATGATCCAGGGATCAGCTCACGAAGAATCGGTACTCATTTAGCCATTCCTCAAACGAGAGTAATTAACACACTTCACGAGCAAGGTTTATATCCATACCACCTACAACGTGTACAGCACCTACAACCAGAAGATTATGCCAGCCGTATGCAATTTTGTCGATGGATAAATAATAATCGTCGTGTTATTCGCATACTTTTTACCGATGAAGAAACATTCACCAGAGACGGTATTAATAATAGCCGCAACTCACATGTATGGTCAGATGAAAATCCACATGCAACAATTGAAGCTAGTTTTCAGCACAAATTTTCGGTAAACGTGTGGTGTGGTGTGATCGACGGTTATTTAATTGTCCCTTTCATATTTGAGAACCGCCTTACAGGAGAGGAGTACTTGAATTTTTTACAGAATGAATTGCCAGGACTCCTACAGAACATTCCACTAAATATCAGAATGCAAATGTATTATCAGCACGATGGAGCTCCTGCACATTTTGCTCGTCAGGACAGGCAACATTTAAATACAAAATTTCCAAGGCGTTGGATTGGTCGCAATGGTCCTATTAGTTGGCCTCCGAGGTCTCCAGACCTAACACCATTAGACTATTTTCTATGGGGCTGGTTTAAAAATGAAGTTTACAAGGTAAAAGTCGACACTCGCGATGCACTAATTCGACGCATTAAAAATGTTGCAGCCACAATTAGAGCAAACCATGACGCAATCAGAAGAGCAACGTTGAATGTTCATAGACGAAGCAGAAAATGCTTACAGGTCAATGGTGGTATTTTTGAAAATTTATTATAAGAACATTTAACATTAAATTAATGTTAAGTTACAACTTTGTGTTATTATCGCTATAACTCGAAAACAAATGAAAATCGAATAACAACATATGAGTTATTTTTACTTATTTTTACGTATATTATACAGTCTTAAAGTTTGGTGCGTTCCTCCCCACTCACCCTGTATATATATATATATATATATATATATATATATATATATATATATATATATATATATATATATATATATATATATATACAGGGTGAGTCACGCTCAACGGGACGGAGCCTACCGGGGAAATGGCTAAAGATATTAAAAATTCCTTTTGTAGGAATACGTAGGTCAGTACCGGCTACAAATTAAAATTTGTGAGATATATACAGGGTGTCCCAATTTGGCGTAATGATATAAACTTATACTTTTTTAAATAGAATAACCTATATTTCACTTTAATTTTGAATTCTACTGAACAAAATAATGTTACTTTATTCAACATTCCCTATACCTATTTTTGACCGGTTTCGATTTATTTGGGTTTTTCTGAAAATGTACTATTCGCGAAATTAATTAATTACACAATATCCCATCAATTATAATTAACGCCTTTTTGTCAATTAATTTTCAAGTGTCCATGCTTTACATCAGAATAATTACCAATTGAAATTAATCTACAGAGTGTTCGCAATACGAAGTGTCAATGCTGTATAATAGTTTGTGTAATTACTTTCTTAACTTAAATGGGACACCCTGTATTTTACTTTAATTTTGAATTTGAATCAAAAAAATATTATTAATTTATTAAACAATCCCTATACCTATCCTTTATAATTTTCGATTAATTTGGGTTTTTTTGAAAATGCACTATTCTTGAAATTAATTAATTACACTTTATTACATAAAGTTAAACAAAACACACTAGAAAAAAATTAATTTACATTAAATGTTCAAAATGGTGTCCATTTTCTTCAATACATAACCTCACTCTGTGTTCAAAATTTTGTTTTACTCTTCTTAGCATTTCTGGAGTAACTGTTGCAAACGCATTACGAATACGCGTTTTCATGTCTTCAGCTGTTGTAGGTGGAGTTTGATAAACCAAACTTTTAATATATCCCCAAAAAAAAAAGTCCATTGATGTTAACCCAGGTGATCTAGGGGGCCAATTGACAGCACCACCCCTACCTATCCACTTTCCGGGAAATTTTCTGTCTAAATATTCTCTAACGTTACGCGTGTAATGTGCTGGAGCACCGTCTAGCTGCAGTAACATTGTTCTTCTAATATTTAAAGGGATATTTTGCAAAAGTATCCAAAAGTCTCTTCGTAGAAATATTAAAAACTGTTGTCCATTTAAATGGCCATTAAAAAAATACGGTACTATCACATGTTCTCCTATTACTTATTCCACCATATACATTAAGGGACCATCGGTTTTGTCGATCAGTACATCTATATTCATGTTGATTTTCCGTATTGTAAAAGTTATGTCGGTTCATGAGTCCATTATTATGGAAAGTAGATTCATCAGTGAACAAAATTTTATCAAAAAAATGTTGATCTGCTCCCGTTTTGTCTAGAAACCATAAACAAAATTCTAACCTACGTTCAAAGTCAGTTCCATACAAATGCTGATGTATTTGAATATGGTATGGGTGATATTGATATTTTTTAAGAATTCTGCATATTATTATACTAGTTTGGCTTACTTCAATCTCCCTGGCCATCGTCCTTGTACTTGTATTTGGACTTTCAATAACTGATTGAATAACTTCTAATTCGGTATTTTCATCTTCAGTAATCGGATTTATTAATTTTCGTTTAGTATAAACAACCCTGCCAGTTTCACGAAACCTTGTTAAGACTCTGTCAAATACTTCTTTACGAGGATGACGTTTTAAGGGAAATCTCTCAGCATAGACTCTTGATGCTAACAAACTGTTTTGATCACATTCACCCAGTATTAAAATCATATTTACTCGGTCTTCAATTGAATAATCTGCCATTTCTATTTAATTGAAAGCAATACAGTTAATAGTTTGACAATTAGTTTGACAGCTAGGTACCTTTTGTTTTTTCATGGCATTCTTTATAATAACGAGCTATGTAATTAATGACATTTAATGTTCCAGGTAACATAATGCAAATAGATTTGAAGATACTAGATATTAATATAAAATTTTATAATAGTTTTATTATAATAATTGTTACAACATTCAAATACAGGGTTTTTGTTTAAGTTAGAGTAGAACTTTATGTAATAAAGTGATAAAAATTAATTAATTTCAAGAATACATAGTGCATTTTCAAAAAAACGCAAATAAATCGAAAATTCTCAAAGATAGGTATAGGGATTGTTTAATAAAGTAATATTATTTTTTTAAATAGAATTCAAAATTAAAGTAAAATACAGGGTGTCCCATTTAAGTTAAGAAAGTAATTATACAAAATATGGTACAGCATTGACACTTCAGATTGCGAACACTCTGTAGATTAGTTTCAAATGGTAATTATTCTGATGTAAAGCATGGACACTTGACAATTAACTGACAAAAAGGCGTTAATTAAAATTCATGCGATATTGTGTAATTAATTAATTTCGCGAATAGTACATTTTCAGAAAAACCCAAATAAATCGAAACCGGTCAAAGATAGGTATAGGGAATGTTGAATAAAGTAACATTATTTTGTTCAGTAGAATTCAAAATTAAAGTGAAATATATGTTGTTCCATTTAAAAAAGTATAAGTTTATATCATTACGCCAAATTGGGACACCCTGTATATATCTCACAAATTTTAATTTGTAGCCGGTACTAACCTACGTATTCCTGCAAAAGAAATTTTTAATATCTTTAGCCGTTTCCCCGGTAGACTCCGTCCCGTTGAGCGTGACTCACCCTGTATATATATATATATATATATATATATATATATATATATATATATACAAAAAGAAAGTGGTTTGAAACCCAACTAACTTCATAAGTAACTTCAACATAAAACTTTTTATATTCCGTCCTCAGATACTCCACTTCACCCTAAATAAAAACAATTTTGTTAACATCAATTTTAAAATCCCCTATTTAATATTTCCGTCATGTTGGTTAACAGATAGGATATTTTCTGCGAATTATGTGAAGCTAATATCAATAAAATGACACTGGGTATCAAATAACGATAAGAAGCGTTTACATTAGAATGTTTGCCTTAAAGTTAAACACATACAGCTATAAATATCACAAATAAAACATTATCTACAAATATTTCCTACATCGATTTAAAATTTGTGGTCGTAATAAATCATGCTTTGTACTATGTAGTTCATTATCGATTCAAATTTTAGATACATACAGGGATGCAAAAATTTTCTAACCACTTAACATTTTCCCAAGTTATTTTATTTTATTAAATTTGAAAATAAAAAAAAATTCCTTAAATAAAGCAGGGTTAATGGAATAATAATAAATATAATCTCTCAACGCCAGCTAATCATATCACCAATGCTGGATGGATAGAAGACACAACGAACAACTGTCAGCATTACAATAATATTCTTTACGAACCCTTTACCACTGAAGTTTCAAATGCTATCAAAGAGCTTCATAACTGGAAATCTGGATCAGACGGAGTCCAAAACTTCTGACTCAAGAAGTTTTTTAATGTTCATGAGTGTTTGTCAATGTTGATTAATTATGTTATCTCTAACCCACAGGAAAGACTAATCATTTCTTACACAGGGAACTACTTATCTAATACCAAAGGATCAAAATAACACCCAAGATCCAGCCAATTACCGCCCAATTACTTGTCTTCCAACTTTGTACAAATTGGTCACATCCTACAAATTGGTCAGAGGAATTGCAGTTACTAGTAGTATTAGCAGAATATATGGGAAAATAATAAAAAATCGAATAGAAGAAGAATACCAAGATATGGAAGCCGAAGAACAGGCTGGTTTTCGTGCACGTCGATCTACAATAGACTCATGTCTTCTCTATTACGCAGATAATTGAAAAGAAAGTTGCTCGTGGCCAAGAAGTTCACCTGACGTTCGTAGACCTTAAAAAAGCATATGATAGTGTCCCGCTTGATAAATTATGGGAGGCACTGGGAAAACAAATATAAATATAGAATTGATTGAAGCGGTAAACACGTTGTACTACCAACAAACAACAGGAATTAAAACAGTAAATCTGATAACACCGGGATTCAAAGTGACTAAAGGACTAAGATAAGGATGCTGTATATCCCCACATTATTCAAAATATATCTCGAAGCAGCACTCAACAAATGGAAGAAAAAATGTACAATATGGGCATACCACTAATGGACTTAACTTTGTACCCTCTGTGCTTTGCGGATGACCAGGTCATCATCGCACAGGACTCTGAAGACCTTAGTTACATAATGCGAAAACTATTAGAAGAGTTTACAGAGTGGGGTTTGGAAGTGAATATGGCAAAAACTGAGTACATGCGTATCTAAGGAGATCAACATAACCTTGTCGTAGAGGAAAATCAAGAGATCAAACTATGTGAAGACTACAAATACCTAGGAGTAAAGATCACTCAGGATGGAAAATTAGATGCAGCCATTAAGGAACGAAATACACAGGGAAGGAAAGGCATAGCCTTACTGAATAGCGTACTGTGGGATAAAAACATCTCTACAGAAAATAAAAGAAGGATATACAACACCATAATAAAAAGTATCACAACATATGGATGCGAAGTTTGGCCCCTAAAAGACAGAACAGAGAAAATACTTGGAGCATCAGAAATGGACTTCTGACGCCGCTCGGCGGGAATCTCTAGACACGACAGAATAACAAACGAGAGAGTCCGAGAAATCATGGGGGTTACACATAATATTGTTGATGACATCAAAACGACACAACTTAGATGGTACGGACACGTAAGCAGAATGCCGGAGAATAGAATACTAAGACAAATTCTTGAATGGCATCCAAGAGGTAGGCGGAGACCAGGAAGGCCTAGAAGAAGTTGGAGAGGAGTTGATAAAGAAATCAGGGAAAGAGAACTGGAGGACGATCTATGGAACGATAGAATGAGATAGAGATTGGAAATCGGAAGACGTCGAAGCAAGTTATACACTGACATTATATATAGGTCACATCCTGTGTTACCCGGCGTGTATCTAACAACACTGTGCTCTAAACAATATTATAGACCCTCAACAGAAAGGATGCGCTAAGAGTTCCAAATAACACTATGGGTTACAAAGAACAACTTATTATCGACTCAGTAATTTCTAACCAGGTATACACCAAATAAAGGAACCTTTTTACTGCCTTCATTGACTACAAGTAGGCCTCTGACTCAGTGCCGCATGAATGGCTTATATGGCAGAACTATGCTTTCCAGAATTTTCTTTTCCAGAGAGTAAGTACTTAAGCATTTATGATACCAGTCCCTAATAGTATCTCAATTGCTATTTTTCGATTATTATATATTTGATTTTTATTATTATATATGAACGGGATGGTTGATGGGTAGGGATGATCGGCAACTGACCGCCCGGCCTGGATTTCAATGATTGCACTGGCGCTTAACGTGTTAATTTAGTATTGACTGCTTCATTCAATCCCTTATCTTTTATATTGATAACTACTGTTTATAAAGAGTGTAAAAACAATGAGTCAAAGTTGTGTCACTAACTAATTACTGTCTGAAATATCATTAAATATAATAAAAGGCTGATTATTAAATAAGTAATATAATTATGATAGAAATGCTTGAAGAGGTTCTGAAACTATTTTATTATTTCATGTCTATATTAAATATAAATAATAAATAATTAAAAACATGGGATTGCGCCACAATTGATAGTAATGAAAATTACATTTTATATTCGTTTTTGACGTTTCGACTTACACTCCGGAAATCGTTTTAAAAATTAAAAAAAAATAAATTAAATTAAGCAGGTTATTACAGCTATTGTTGTGTATTAACAGGCAACTCACCCGACGTAGAACATGTATTAACCTTCGTAATCCTTATGCTGCTGGCATTTTTTATATACGTAGATTTCGAAAACGGTACACCTGTACCTACATAAGCTTTAAATGGTTTTGTTTTTTTAAAGATTATTTTTATGATGAAGTGCCTTGCATCTCAAACAGATAACAGGCAAACAACCTTGCACTCACTCACCAATACAGCTGACGTGTCGGACGCACAGTTAGAGCACACAATTGAATATGAAGAAAACAGTAAAGATCAAGACAATGACGATGAAACAATAGCAGCTGCAGACGAAGAGAATTTAGCATGGCCAAAATGGAACTGTATAGCAAAATGCTCCTTTTCATTAAACACAACCTGTCCTGCGGAATATTTTATGCCAAACTTCTGATGCAGCAATCTTTCATCACCTCAAATCTCTAATTATTGAAGGGGTTAGGGGAGTAAAGCGGTAACATCTAGATAAAAGCATGTGGAGTATAACTTGGAAAAGTCAGATTTGTAACAATAAGCGCCCTACTGAAATTAAACTACTAAAATTTTAATTAATTATCATTTCAGTGCAAGAAGTCGACAAGTGTCAAAAAAAAACCTCTAAAAAACGTCTAAATCCATAAACTTGACAACTTGTTGCTACTGACACATAAAAATGTTTGATTTTGATAAGACTAAGTTCCATATTCTTCATATATTAAAAATAAATAAGCAGTTAAAATATTTGAGAAACAATATTAAACAATAAGCATATATCTTAGCAAAAATAACGATTCTAAGATTATGTCTATCTACAGAGTAGCCCAAAAGGCTGAAAACGACCAATTATCTGGTAAATTGCTAGTCATAATTTTACAAAATTTGAGGTACATCTATTTTGAGATACCGAAATTCCATATTTAATATTTTTGCAATGTTGGCAGATTTGCTATTTCTAATATATTATTAGTAACTTTGGTTCTTCAAATTCATCACCCTGTATATTCAGTCATTATTGGAATCTTCCATTCAATACGAGTTAAACCATATGTAACACTTATGATTTTATGTAGTCTGGAAGGGCTTAAATTAGGCAGTTTTTCAAGATTGTTTAGATTTGAAGGGTTTTTACTGGGTTTAAACATGTAAACCACATTTTTGTTATAGCCTTGGTCAAAATTTTAACTTTCACGTTTGCTTTAATCAAAGTGGTAATACTTATTTTAGAATAGCACTGATCATGGAATAGTTATTCTGTGATGTAGCCCGATAGGGTTTTTATATTAATATACCTTTTATAAACGAATTTTTGTAGCCAATGATCGAATTCAAAATTTCCTAGAATTCATGATTGGCACATGATTTCGACTAGGTACATTTCACCAATTGCGGCGCGTGATTTAATTTCATTTAATATTGACAACCCTATAGCGATATCGATATTGTATCATGCGTCTCCCTCACGGCGTATAGAGAATTTCCATCGAGTGATTTACGGTGACGAAATTTCGATCAAATCTCAAAAAAGGAAAAAACGGGAAAACATAGCACGGATAATCCGCAGTCCGGATAACCTGCACAAGGATAATCGAAGTTCTACTGTATCTATGATATATAACTACATTACTATAATGAATATATACACATTATAATAATGTCTGGGTGCAGCTTTTATTGGTTGATGCAGTTTATCGAATTTAAATATATTCTATTATAAAGAAGAAATTAAAAAAAATGTTATATAAAAGTCAATAACACTTACCATTAGAGAGGGCAACATTTACCAAACCCATAATTGATCCCAATGCAAACTTTTTGTCAGTTGTGTTTTGTACAAAATTCATGTTGATGATGTTTGTCTCCCAAGATAGTATCAGAACATCCAAATCTTTGCCACAATTGCCCACAACTGTTGCATTCACAGGAATATTGATCTTCAGGGAGGAAAGATTACCGTTGGGGATTTCAATCTGCAAGGCTGCGTCCATCAATAAACAACTGTCATTTGAGTTGGTATAGTTGAGGGACCATTTGCCTATTGATGGTTCAGGAACTGGTTTTGGTGTAGGTGTAATAGGAGTGGTAGTTTTTGCTGTAGGAGTTGTAGTAGGCTTCGGAGTGGAAGTGGTAGTTGTCTTAGGAGTAGTAACGGTAGTGGTAGTAGGTTTTGGAGTAGTAGTAGTAGTAGTTGTTGTTGTTTTTGTTGTAGAACTGGTAGTTATATTCGGATTAACAGTAGTTGTATCAGGTTTGAGGGTAGTAGAGGTAGTTGTCGTGGAGGTGGTTTTAGGTGAAATTGAACTAGAATTTGCTGTTGGAGAAGTAGGTTGGTGTGTTGTTACGTGAAATGGTTCTGGTCGTATGCCGTTAGTGCCTTCTGAAAAATTAAGTAAATAATATATAAATATTTCCAATTTTGTATATTAGAAATTATTATATTTAACTGGTATTACAGTCTTTTTGGTCTCTTTTTTGATGTATTCTGCTAATTGACATATATAGCAAATATATTTCAAACCCAAGTTTCATTCAAACTATAATCAAAAGTGCCAAAAGTCACGAGCAAAGATTTCACCAACATGTGAACATAAAGGCAATTCATTTTCTTGATTACACAAACCATACAAGAAGCTTGAGTACACTACTACTTTGTGAGTTCTAAGTTTATATACACCTGTAGTAAGGAAAGTTAGAACATTGATCATACATTGATCAGATGTTGGGATCAGATTCTAGTAATAACCATCCCTTGCAGTTGTGTTAATTTAAATAAACAAAAATTGATAATTTTTGTTTTTAGTCATTTGTCAGAAATTGTCAAAAAAATTAGTGATAAAGTCAACACAAAAAAGTAGTCCACCCCACATATTGGATTATTATTTTAAAAAATTGGAAATTGGAATAAAAAAAACTACCTATTTTTGTAATTTTTGATAATATTGTTGATAGTACCTGGTGTTTAATTTAGTTACTTTAAAGACTAGAATAATTGCACTAGAGAAAATTATAAACTCTGTCTGGATTGATATGGGGTGAATTGAGTAGCTCTATAACCGATGCAGGCCGGTCCCAAGCCCGGATAAAAGAGGAGGGATAGAGGAGTAACACCTCTAAAAAAAACCAGGGTTGAGCTGACTTGGCTGATAGCACTCTGCGAGGGTCCCTGCCTGGGGTACAGGTGAAAACCGGACAACGGTCTCGAGAGCAGAGGATGGGTGGAAAAGTCACAATGGTCGAGAGGGCGGAAGAACCAGAGCGTCTGATTCAGAATGGGCGGCTGAAGAAAAGGTCCTCCAAACGGGGGTTGTGGCGTTAGGAATTAGCAACCAAACACACAGAAAAACGTAAGGGTAAGAAGAACGAAAATCGCAAGATGAAAAAGCCAAATACAGAAACACACCCCCGGGTGGAAATCCACACCTCTGATAATCGGATACGGGGTGGGGGGCCGCAATGTTGCGAAGAGTTTGGAAGACCCAGTCTTATCAAAGTTCAACCAAAAATCAAAACGAAGAAAAGATATATTATATATAATAGAAAATTATATATAATACTGCAGTATAATATTTAATAAACCTACCCAGATATTGGCCTATGAATATGACTTGAACCTTACCACATAAACGACCCGTAATTCCAAGATGTTCACTGCACTCTCATGCAGTAATTCTATCTAATATTCTTACTAGGTTTTTTTATACTTGAACAGGTTGGCTGCCAACAAATTACTCACATATATTACCACAAACGATAAATAACAGCCAGTGATCATTTCTGATATATCTCCAAGTGCCACTAGATCCACTGGTATGGTACTAATGTTTCAGATGACAGCTGGCGCTACACACAGCAGCCACCTGTTAAATAAACCCATTTACATGCTTTTTAACCAATCACTAGTCAGTGGAGGTTTCCCTAATATGTGGAAAAACAGTTTTAACATCTCAATACATAAATATGGAGAGAAGTCAAATGTAAAAAACTATTTTTCATCAGAAAGCAAAGTGTGATTTTCAAACTATTTGAATCACTTGTAACAAAATTACTTTCATGACACTGTACACATATTATCATTGGTGAGCAGAACTGTTTTACATTTACAGCTGGTAAAATTATGCTGCTATTATCAGTAAATTAGGGAGAAGAAATTTTCCTTTATAACTTAGTGTTTGGGAAAGTATGTGATATTTATTTTCATATTTTATACATTTTTTTTTCTTTTACTGTACTATAATATGATCTAATTTAATGGTATATTCTAACGACACTGCTTTAAAAGATATTATTTCCTGTTATTTCGTAAAATCTCGTTGTTAAACTGGCTTAAACATATGTCTGGTTTTAAGTACAGAGAATTTGACTTCTTTTGTTGTTTTGGATCTTCTTTTATACTAACCTTCTGCAGTGAGCACTCGCTTATCTTTTAAAGCTTGATGGTTTTTCTCTAGGCAATGGGCCAACAACCCCCTCGACAGCCTTCCGTTAGAATCATGCTACAAGTAATTCTCTTTTATCTACTCACCTGCAGTAAGCACTTGCTTAGCTCTGAAAACTCGATGGTTTTTCGCTAGGCAATGGGCTAGTCACCATCTCGACGGCCTTCCGTCAGAATCACGCTTCAAGTGATTCTCTTTTATCTACTCACCTTCTGCAGTAAGCACTCGTTTAGCTTTTAAAGCTTGATGTTTTTTCGCTAAACAAATCAACAACGTCAGCAACCATCTTCGTTTATTTTCAAGGCTTTGACTCAGATATTTTGACATGTTCGTTGACAAAGAGGACCCTTCCATTTCTACGGTACTAGGCCTAAAATGGGACCCTACAACTGACTTCTTTTCTTATTATTCTCCTTCCTTTGATAAACCTTATACCAAGCGGGCTATTTGTTTGTAAATCAGTCATATATTTTTTTCTATCCTCTTGTTTCTATTCCTTTTCCATGTCTTTTTGCTAGTCAAACGTCTTCTACAACCATTGTGGTACTTTAATGTATCCTGGGATGATGAAACATCTGAACAGATATAACTGAAATCTGTACTTGTATGTGTTCCTTTTGTGGTGTTATTTCTATACAAGAACATCTATAGCAAGATCGGAGCTCTTGGCAGCTATACTGCTGACTGATCTAGTCACTTTTGTCAATGAGTCTCATCCAATTTTCATGCTCGCTCTGACTCTACAAGATTGGAGCTCTTGGCAGCCATATTGCTGGCTGATCTAGTCACCTTTGTCAAAGGGTTCCCCTTCCGATCTTCCGATGTTCTTCCGATTCAACACATGCAAGAACTGATACCACACTCTACTAGGCAATATATGCCTTCTAATCAAAATCTCTCTGATTGTGCTAGTCATGTTTTATCACAGGCACAATTATTACAATTTTCACCAAACTGGCATTTTCCTACCGAGGAGCTTGTTGATGTATCAATACTCTCTGGCTGTCATTGAAGACTCTCTTCTGGAATGTGACAACATGCCGAGATTTAGACGCTGTTCTTCTTGTTTTTTTTTTGCCCCATGGAATTCGTATAAGAAAAGAGGCCAACAGTGATCTGTTTGACACAGACTTTCTAGTTTGGTAGGTCGAAAAAATTCTACTGATAAAAAATTCTACTAATAAATTGTAAATATCATAACTCCATTATTACAGTGGCAAATTTGTTATACAGTTTTCAATTTGTATATTATGGGTTTTACCACATTTACTGTGATAATTGTACATCTCTTCTTGACCTAGTGTAAACAGAACTTGTGAGATTTTCAACTGCAACTCGTAACCAGTGCATGGGGTTCACATGATAATTCTATCTGTTCAGTGGCCCAACTGTAGCTGATAGCCAAAGCTGTAGTTATTGCAATAAAAATTAGATGCCTATAATGGGTAAGATACTGAAGCAAACACATAATGTTGCTTCCAAACTCAAAACCCAAACAAAATCTTGATCAGAAATCATCTTGGACAGAAATGTGCCAAATACTAAGAAATTAAGCACATTACACCCAAAATATATACTATGAATAGAATGTTTATAATTGGCAAGCTTTATTCAAAAGAGAAGTAAGGATAGAAGTTTTTAATGGCCTTTTACAAAGTGCTATTAAGATATGATAATAATTAAATGAAGAAAAGTTTTGAATAATTAATTAATGTTATAAACATTTTATATGAAAGGATAAAATTAACAAATTATAAAGGATAGAGCTGTAAGAAAAAAACATGAAGAATGTGCACTCAGCCACTCAATAATGGGTTTTATTGACAAACCCACATTTTTTTGAAGCATGAAAATACCCATATCTAAAATAATTGAAAATATCAAATCTAATTTAGAGCTTTATTTGGCAGGTTTTTATGATGCTAATACGATTTGATAATAATATAACAATACATACAATCAACAATTTGAACAAAACCAGATGTGGTTTTAATGTGGTCTTTTCTGATAATTTATAATGGAATATGACTGGTAAAAATTAGATATTAATTTTTATGCAATTTTTTTCAAATAATGCTCCCAATAAAGATACTGCAGTACATCTTTTAGAAAAATAACTTAATTGGTTTACATTACGTACGTAGTCTAACTACAAGACGGGTAAAAACAATGAAGAAAAAAATTGATCTAGGACATTCCGGACTTCTTCAATATTGGTGCAATGAACATAACCTCGTTGATATGTTTGACGTTAAATGTAAGCTTAATATACGTCAGTGTTGCCATATACTCAAATATTTCCCACTCTCACATATAAAATTATTGGCAATGATTGCAATTATTGGCAAATATTATTATATGAAATGAAAATGTAAAATTGAAAAATACATATATAATTAAACAAAAATGTGAAAAATATATATATTTTTACCTATACATAGGTATATAATTCATTAAAATTATACCTATAAATATTATAAAATAAAATTATATCTTGCATTTCTACATTTAAAAATACTTATATAATAAAAACCATTAAAATTATGCTTAAAAATTAATAGTTTAGAAACTTTATAAATTACAGAATAAAGTAAAGTTAAATGAAAAAAAATTAGGTTAAACAAAAGTATTTAGCTATATTTAAAATAAAAAATACTATTTTATGAATGCTTTTTAATATGAATTCAAAAATTGTGGCTGTGGCGTGTACATTTTTACATTTTACAGAAGTAAAACACTTCACATTTACCTAAGTATATACCTAAATACAAATGTGAAGCATTTTACTTCTGTATAAGTTTTTTAAAGCATATATAATTTCGTCAAAGTATCTTTCTATTTTAAACACTCCTATACTTTATACAAAAAAAAGTGGCAACACTGTGTCACACAAACATATAGCTGGATGCCAGGTTATGTTCATTGCACCAATATTGAAGAAGTCCGACATTCCTAGTATTTCGTAGCAACGTAGTGGCGTAACATTATGAGTGATCAAAAAATTAATTATATGTTTCTTACCTGTTACTTCTAGATAAAACAAGATAGATAACACTAATAATGTCTTAAAATTTGCCATGGTTTCTTGTTATATCGTTCGTTATTTATTCCTACCAAAACAAAGGTACAAGATGATCTGTCAGAAATTAACCGCAAGCAAACAACGTTCGAGAAAAGACTATGTACAGTTCGAACAGTAACGGAAAGGATATTATATTATTGGTCGAGATCTTGGATATTTAAAAAAGGATAGAGAGAGATACATACAATAAGTACAAACGCTATTGGCAGAAACTGACAGCTAACGTAGGTAAATTTCTGTGTTATTTTTGTTAAAAATTAAATAAATATTTCCTTGTTGTGAAAATTTTGATTAAAATAAAAAAAGTTATAAGTTTTATATAACATACAATTAACGTACTTAATAACGTAAGTTATATTTGATGTAAATTGGCTCACATTTTTTTTATCGATATGGCTAAGTTAGGCAATATTGATTACAGACTTACAATGTAGATTGCCTATCCTATAATTGTCTATAAAATTTAATATAAAATTTCTATAAAATCAAATTTATATTTTCAGACTATAAATTTACAAAAAATGATGTTATTTATTCACATGTCAACTAAGAAGTACCTAGCAGAGAAATATATTTGTGAAAAAAGCACTATTTTCCGAAAAACCGAAAAAAATTTAAAAGTTAATTTTTGAAATTATATTATAGTTGTATTATAACCATCGAGCAAAAAGACAATAGAGGGAATGTAAAGGTAGTGGTGGCAAACATATTGTTAGACAGGAAGTGCGATCTTTAGAGGCCACTTTAAACAAGGATAGAGGGTCTCTCTCCTTGTTTGACATCAAATTTAGTTGGGTTATGTTATTGTTTGTCCCAAATGTCACATGGAATCTTATTTATATTGAAGTTTTTTAACAATTGTGTCGCATTTTAGACTCTTATCATTAATAATTAATTAAAACTTTCTCGTCTAAGACACATTCTGAAAAATATTATATAGCTACTGTTGATAAGTGTCGGAAAATTTAAATTTCGCGCATTCGCATTTCCGGATATGTCCGCCATCAGAGGCCACTTTTTTGGTCTCCTTTTCATAAGGATTAGATTCCCTCTTTTGTCTTATTGCTCGATGATTATAACCCAACTGGATAACATTTATTACGACGAACCTGCAACGCCTCTAGACCTTTAGAACAAAACCAGGCAAAATTTACATTAGTCGGACGGAGTGCATCTGGTGGATAAGGGGAGTGCTCAATTAATTCGAATACTAAATCGCCAACTGTTTGACAGTGGTATTGGCACAGTATAGTGCTTTTAAAGCACTATACTGTGGTATTGGTAAGGCAGTGTAAGCATACGTCATTGAGTGTAAGTATATCTAATCGAATGTTGAGGTATTTTGGCATCTCGTTGTGTCTAAGTGTCTAACCCATCGAGCAAAAAGATAAAAGAGGGAATGTAAAGGTAGTGGGGACAAAAATATTGTTAGACAGGAAGTGCTATCTTGAGAGGCCACTTTAAACAAGGAAAGAGTCTCTTTCCTTGTTTAAGAAGTCAAATTTAGTTTGGTTATGTTATTGTTTGTCCCATCGAGCAAAAAGATAAAAGAGGGAATCTAATCGTTATGAAAAGGAGACCAAAAAAGTGGCCTCTGATGGCGGACATATCCGGAAATGCAAAGGCGCTAAATTTAAATTTTCCAACACTTATTAACAATAGCTATAAAATATTTTTCAGACGAGAAAGTTTTAATTAAATATTAACTATAATAGTCTAAAAAGTGACACAATTGGTAAAAGATTTCAATATAAATAATATTTCATGTGACAGTTGGGACAAACAATAACATAACCTAACTAAATTTGACTTCTTAAACAAGGAAAGAGACTGTCTATCCTTGTCTAAAGTGGCCTCTCAAGATGGCACTTCCTGTCTATCAATATGTTTACCCCCACTACCTTTACATTCCCTCTTTTGTCTTATTGCTCGATGGTTTGTCCCAACTGTCACATGAAATTTTATTTATATTGAAGTTTTTTTACCAATTATGTCACTTTTTAGACTATTATCGTTAATATTTAATTAAAACTTTCTTATCTGAAAAATATTTTACAGGTATTGTTAACAAGTGTTGGAAAATTTAAATTTAGCGCCTTTGCATTTCCGGATATGTCCGCCATCAGAGGCCACTTTTTTGGTCTCCTTTTCATAACGATTAGATTCCCTCTTTTATCTTTTTGCTCGATGGTCTAACCACAACCGCATCTAACCACAACATTGCGCTGTACACATCCTTCAGGCATATTTGTTTCTGAGATAGGAAGCGCATACCTGTGTTTTTGAGTGATTGGACTTCATATAGTTTTATTATCATCATTATGGCTTTACAACCCTGCGTGGGTCCTAGCCTTATCCAGGATTTCTCTCCAGTCCTATCCGTCGCCTTCCTCCGCCAAGAACTTATTCCCATATTTCTCATGTCTTCATCAATGTTATCAAGGAACCTTGTTCTCGGTCTTCCTCTTCTTCTCTGACCAATGGGTCTGTCAAGGTTTTTTGCTGGGTCATTTTATTCCATCCGCATTACGTGCCCTATCTACCTCAGACGTCTTAATATGTTTTACAATATCTGGTTCCTGGTATATCCTATTAGATTTAGTACTATTCTTTGGAAACATCCCATGTTTTCGTAACTTTTTGTTAGAGTCCATGTCTCTGAGCCATATGTTAGGACTGAGCGTATTATTGTTTTGTAGGTTTTTACTTTTGTATTCCTCGGTCTAATTGAGGATTTAGGAAGAAGATTAAGTCAAAAATAGCATCTGTTAGCCGGGCAAATTCTGCGGTTTATCTGCGGTAGTATTATTTTCATTGTTAATATATACCTAACAAGTGGTTGTAGGATTTGTGGTTGCGTGCTTATTTTCATATAGATACTTCGTTTTATTGGTATTTATTATTACACCAATTTTTGTAGCTGATTCTTTTATAGCTACATACACCTCTAGTAGGTACAGCGTTTTCCGTTCTCCCAACAATATTGATATCATACGCATTGGCAAGGATTTGCACTGATTTATTATACATTGAACCGTTGGTTGTGATTTATGACGTACCTACGTATTACTTTTTCCATAGCTAGATTGAACAGTATACAGGAGAGGGTCACCTTGGCAGTTTTTTTTATTTTAAAAGGTTAGTTTAGTTTAATTTACCAGCTGATTTGTATCTACGTCATATTCCAGTGTTTTTTCTAAAATTTGTCTCAGGGTTGCAATCTCACGAATTGTCGATTTACTACCTCTGAAACCAGCCTGGCATTTCCCTATTATTCGTTCTGCATATAGTGCCATACGGTGGCATAGTGCTGTGAAAATTATTTTATACGCTGCATTTATAAGCGTAATTCCTCTATGGTTAGAGCATTCAAACTATTCCAAAATTCCAATCACTTCTGTGTCCATATTTCTATTATTAGCTGCTGTAGTGCCATTATGGTATCGTGACCACCTTTTTTTATGTAGTTCAGTTTGGAGATTATCTATTCTGGGTGATTTGCTCATGGCTAGTTTTTTAAATGCATCTTTAACTTCAAGAATCGTTGGTGGTTTCTCCCCTCGCGTCTGTTACGCTTACCTCATCTCTTTCGTGTTCCAGGTTGTTTTCTTCTTCCTCTATATTAAGTGCCTGGTTCTACCATTCTGGCCTTGAATCCCTTCGTGTTGATGGTAACTTTCTTATAGAATGCTTTGGATTCTTTCGCTCTGTTGAGGTTTTCTATATATTTAAGTGTCTTATTTAAGTGGTTTCGTTTTTTCTCTTGTGTATCCTCCTTTTTTCGTCTTTTCTCTTTTTCTGATAATTCTCTATAGTTGTTCTAGTTCGTCGGGTAAGCATCTTTCTGTAGGCTTATCGCATCTTTCAGCTTTTGCACATTCCATTTTTCTATCCATTTTATTTTCTCTATTGATTTTTGAAATTCCAGAACTTAATATTGAGACAACTAGGTAATGATCTGAGTCTATGTTTGCGCCTCTATAACTTCTACCTTCAGATAGTTTTCATGATAATATTCCAGAGCATTTGTTACTTTTTTTTCTACATCATTAAAGGATCCTGAGAATCAGAATTCCCTGAATCTGGCCAAGGTTTTTATGGTGTAGAAACACTAACTCTAACCAAAGGAACAATAAATAATATAAGAGTAACACAAAACGCTATGGAAAGATCAATGATGGGTATTACCATTAGAGATAAAGTACCAAACGTAGAAATGAGAAGAAGAACAGGAGTCACAGATGCAGTTAAAAAATAGCTGAATGGGTTTGGGCCGGGTATCTGACCAGATTGATGAATGATGTATACACCAGAAAGATTCTTAAACGGCGACCAAGACAAGAGGCATATCGAAATAGAGGACGACCACCGACTAGATGGACGGATGATATAAAGCGAATCACCACAAATTGGGTGCAAGAAGCTCAAGATATAAATCAGTGGAACATTTTAGGTGAGGCCTACGTTCAGCAATGTACAAATATAAGAAGACCACAGGGAAAGAACTCGATAAGTCCATTTTTTGACATTTCTTGATTTTAATACCACTTTGTAGCTTTAATTACATATTGTTTTTAAGAGTAACACAATACAGAGTAATCACTCGATACGTCAAAATATATAAGTGTTTAAAAAACCCTGTACAGGACAAGAACTTGACATGTCCATTCCAAACAGGGGAAAACGTTGATAAGTTCAGGTAATCCTAGTAGTTGGCAACAAGGCCATTTGTAGTGCTTAGTTTGTTTTGTTTTAAAGTGAAAGTGATTATTTACATTTGATACTTTTATCTGATAATCAAATAATCATGACATAAGGGTGAGTGTTCGAGTGATCAATTACTTTTTACTTGTAGGAAAAACTTTAAGTCTATTGATTTATTCCAAGAACATTTAGTAGATACCCTAAAAACGGTAAAACACATTGGTTAAAAACCTTCCTTTTTACACAAACTGGAGTATTAGATTTGAAAATGTTATTCAATTTACCTAAGACAGCCTATGTATGACATATCCTTCTTTATATTTGAGTTGTAGGATTATCTTGGCCTAAGCGAATCTCATGCCCTAGATATTTGTAAGCTATTACTTGGTCGATGCTATGGCTTTCAATCTGAATTTTCTCGCTGACTGCAAGGTTGGTCATACATTTTGTCCTTGAGGTGGTAATTTTAAGACCAATTGTTTTTGATGCTTCATACAGCGTTTCCAATATTTTGTAGCTTTGTCAACTGCCATCGGCAAATCTTAAGTTAGATCCTCTTCATTTATAATAATTCCCATTTTATCTTCTTGTACCATTTGCTTGAATATATATTCGAGTCAGCGGTTGTAAATAATTTCGGGGAGATTGTTGTTCGCAAATACTATGGTGTCATCTGCATATTTGATGTTGTTTAGCTGGTAACCATTTAGTAGAATACCTTTTTCAGTTTCCTGTAAAACTTCGATAAATATTCTTTCAGAGTACATATTGAAGATTCATCATTCAATTTTCACATCCATTGTTGGATATAGGCCTCCTCCAAACGTCTCCAGTTCTCTCTATCTCTAGCTGCTGCAATCCAGTTTGTTTCTATTCTCCTTAGGTCGTCGGTCCATCGGGTGGGTGGTCTGCCTCGACTTCGCTTGTCGGCTCTTGGTCTCCACTCCAATAATCTCTTCGTCCATCTTCCGTCTTCCATTCTAGCAACATGTCCAGCCCACCTCCACTTTTGTTTATTGATTCGCAGTATAATATCGTCTACGCCAGTTCGTCGGCGTATCTCCTCATTTCTTACGCGATCTTTCAAGGTCAGGCCCAGCATTGATCTCTCCATTCGCCTTTGTGTTAACCTTAGTTTTTCGGCAGTAGCTTTCGTTAAAGTTAAGGTCTCTGCTCCGTAAGTCAAGACTGGTAAGATGCATTGGTTTAATGCCTCCCTTTTCAGGTGAATCGGGATATTTGTTTTAAAAATGTCTCTCATCCGTCCATATGCCGCCCATCCCAACATGATTCGTCTATTTAGCTCGCAGGTTTGGTTGTCTCTATTCTAATTTCATGACCCAAGTATGTGTATTTATCGATTAATTCTACCTTGTTGTTATTGATCTGTATCTCTTCACTGGGAACCATATTGGTAATCATTTTGGTTTTCTCGAAATTTATCTCCAGCCCAGTTTCTTGTAGTATGTCATTCAGTTCTTGGAGCATGTCTTTGATCTCTCCCAGATTATCTGAAAGAAGCACGATATCGTCCGCAAAACGTAGATGGTTTAATCTTTCTCCATCGATGGATATTCCTTTCTGTTGCCATGTTAGTTTTTAAATGCATACTCAAGAACGGTAATGAACAGCTTTGGTGACATGGTATCACCTTGCCTGACTCCCCTTTTTATCTTTATTTTATTAGTTGCAGAATATAGACTTATGGTTGTTGTGGCATTTTCATATATATTTTTAATTATATTACAATATCTGTGGTCGATCCTGCAATTTTGTAGTGCTCTTAAGATGGACGGTAGTTCGACTGTATCAAACGCCTTTTTAAAGTCTACAAATATCAATGCCAAGGGACGGTTATATTCGTTAGTTATTTCTATTAGGGTTTTTAGGCACTACAGGTGATGGTTTGTGCCGTAATTAGGGCGGAAACCAGCTTGTTCTCGAGGTTGGTAAAAATCCAGCTTTGTCTCTAATCTATTCGTTATTATTCGGGTGTATAATTTATAAAGATGGTTAAGGAGACTGATTGGTCTGTATCTTTCCAGGTCTGCTATATCTCCCTTTTTGTGTAAGAGTACAGTTATTGAATTATTCCACTTTGTTGGGATACTTTGATTCCATAGGCATAGATTAAAGAGCTTTTGAATTTTGGCGATCAGTACTGAGCCTCCTATCTTTATCGCTTCCGTGACGACACCGTCCTCCCCCGGAGCTTTATTATTCTTCATCTTTTTTAGGGCCTTGTAAATTTCGTTCAAGGAGATTTCTGGAATATCTTCGGAACCCTGATTTTGAACCTTCCTCTGTTGATATTCGACTATATCTAGAGTCGATTGGTTGCTATATAATGTCTCATAGAATGATTCCACAATTTGTAACAAATATTCTCTGTTTGATGTGATGTTGCCATTTCTATCCTTGAGTTTGACTATTTGTTTATTTCCATTTGTGAGTTTGCGTCTCATTATTTTCATACTCTTATTTTCCTCAATGGTTTTGATGATTTTCTCATCTTTGTATTTTCTTAAGTCTTTTCTGATTTCTCTTGATACTTCCTTGTTCATTCTATTTATGTCGTCGTTACTAGAGTTTTCGTCGCTTCTCAGTGTTTTTCTTTGTTCCATTTTTTTCTGTGTTTCCAGACTAATTTTTTTTCTTCCTTAACGCTTTTTGGGCAGCATTTCTTTTGAGCTTCTGTTATTGCTTCTACTATTATGTCATTTAGAATGTTAATATCATTTGTTGATGATTTATTTTTATTTTATTTATTGAAGATTAGAGGAGACAAAATACAGCCTTGCCTCACTCCACGCATGATTTTCACATAGTTAGTGTGTTCACCTTCAACTCTGAGATTTGCTGTGTGATTACAGTAAAGATCTCTAAATATTTTCAGATCTTGCTTGTTAATTCCTGTTTCTTTTAGTATTTGCATCATCTTGGCGTACTGCACTCGATCAAACGCTTTCTCGTAATCAACCAGACATGCGGATACGTCGCAGTTGACGTTTCTGCAAAGCCTCTCTAGTACCAATAGCGTTTGTGAACCCGAACTGGTTGGGGGAAATTTGACTTTCACACAGCTTGTAGATTCTCTTATGAGTTATCTTTAGGAATAATTTTAAGAGATGACTCCGCTGATATAAGGGATATAAACGTAAAGGAAAAACAACAACGTGTAGTCTTAGAACCGCTATTTATATTCTTTAAAAAATTACATTTAAGCACAAAGAAATTATTTTAAAAGATGCATATTGACCACAACATACTTTGGCAGGTTGTGTCCAACATTTAGACCATAAATTAAATACTTGTTTACACGAGATATTCCAGAAACACAAATAGATTTTCACCTTATACTTATTGTATTATATTATATGTTACAGCTTTATGGTCTGTTAGAGATAAACTTTATCATATATTTAAACCATTTATAGAAGAATGAATATTTTGAATGAACTAAAAAAATTAAATAAATAAAAAATGGTAAAATCAGTTCAAATATATTATCTTTTCTTCAGAAGTTCATAATATCCTTTCTATTATATTAAGTTTAATGAATTGGCTTGAATCTGGAATATTTCTTGAAGACAAAATATTTCAAGTAATATACAATGCAGATTAACAATGTGTAGCACAACATATCAAAATTATTACTTTTTTTTCGGCTTCATAGCCATTTATTGAGATCTTGTAATTATTCTTAGGTTATAACTGTTTTATGATTCGCTTCATAAATTTAAAGTTGTAATACTAATTAAATAAATAGTTACGTTATTACTTTAGATTGAATTCGGTTAAAACCTAAGAGGACGAATTGGTAATATTTCATTTTTGCATCTCATCATTGTTTGTTTATGTATGGTATATAAAAATATTGTTACTTAAGTATTTGATTTTTTATAAAGTATCGTTACTTATCTTAAGTCAAATGTCAATGTCAGCATAATCTGTGTGAAATTGATCTTGGTTTTTCCTTTATTTTTCTATTTGATTTATTTATTTCTATTTATTAACAATAACAAAAAAAAATTAAATAGTTAATTGATTATATCGAATTCGATCAGTATTGATAAATATAATAATTTGATATGGAATTTTCCACAAGTAACCATTCCAAATCGTTGTGCGTTTTATTATCTGAAATATTACCAAACTTTCGTCGAAAATATTTTGCCATATTGGCGTTTTATTTTTGATATGCAAAATGCATTTCGGAAAATAATCAGTCTACTACATCTTGCGAATGGTAGAATTTTTCACTTTGAAAATCTTAAAACTGATTATTATCTAAGTATTATTAGGATAATCTAGACTCTATGAAGTACAGTTAACACTTATCTTCTGGTAATTTATAACAATATTATTAATTTCTTGCATATTCATCTTTTTTGTTCCTTATAATAGAACTATAGCATTTTAACAGTGCTTAACACATATCGTAGGTGTCCGTAAGTGTAGGATTCTTTTTATTTTTAGTTATAACACACCTGCATTATGCTAGTGTTAATCGTACTCTTAACCAAAGCCCGTTCCAAGACCTGGATTACAGTCTGATTAGAAGGGGGCGAAGAGGTAAGCGACGGCTGAGATAATATTAAAATATGACGGTTTGCGCGTGTTGTATTGTCAAGAAAAGACCGTTTTGATAAAAAGTATATATTTTATTACTAAATATATATTCACAGCAAATACAAGCGCGTGAAATTGTGAACATCACCTGACCAAGGTCAGTTTGCCCGCTTCTTTTTGGCTGTGAATTGATTTATATCATTTTTGTAAATGTAAATATCAATTACAAGCGTCTTATTCTTCTCATCGTCGTTGGAATGTGTTGGAACGAAGTCTGGATAGGAATACATCTAACGATAATATAATGTAACTATGCCACATATTTAAAAAGGCAATAGCACACCTTCTGCACTCACAAGTATACTAAGATTAATTTTTACATTGCATTTATGGCGTTACAGATTAGACGAAATTTTCTGGCAATTATTTAACAAAGAACAGATATCGGCAGTTAATGTGTAACATAATGCTGACAATAGGAACAGATTCTACAGTTTACAGGCATAAGTGTAGAGATATTAAACAAAACCTGTTATCAATAGGTACTATTGTAGCCAAGTTAAAAAGCTTAAGCCTTATTTCAATCTCTAATGACAGTTGTGTAACAGATTTTATATTTGGTTTATATTATTTAGCTTTTATACAGGAGATATTAACACGAGAAGACACTAGAAAACGCAAATTTATTCCACAGGAATAAAAAAAAATGGCGAAAAAAAAAAAAATCAATAAAAATTAGTCATTTTAAGCAAAAATAAAAAATGACCAAATTATTGACACTCAAGGAATCTTTTATCATGCAGTCGCGAATTTTGTTCCCTTCATATAATTAACTGCTTCTTTATTAAGTGTTTTAAATATCTAGGTCAGTTTTCGCGTGATTTTATGTGACGAATACTAATATTTAAATAACTAATAGTTTCTTCAATACGCCCTACTTTTACTCAGTTGTTATTCATTCCATAAACTGATGTTTCATTTGTAATATTCAATGTTGTCTATCCTCTGGCTTGACTTAAGCTTTTCTATTATAAGATCAAAATATCATTGCAGTTGGAACAGATATCGGAAGAAACACATTAAACTTATTTAAAGACATTACTTATTTCTTTAATAATAAACTAAAAAGGTATAATCGTATGTCTTCAATCCCCTTTATCACGATTTCATTATATCGAATCATCATCATTGGCGTTACAGCTCTTTATGAGCCAAAGCCTTCTTCAGAACAATCCTCCATTCGCCCCTCTCTCTGGCGACTCTTCTCCATGCTCTAATTCCGATAGACTTCAAATCATTTTCTAGGTTGTATTGGTACGTAAGTCTCGGTCTTCCTCTTCTTCGTTGTCCGATCGGCCCTTTTCGGTCAAAAGCTTTTCTGACTATGGCGTCTTCCTCTCGTCTGATTACATGACCTATCCATCTAAGGCGTGCTACCTTAATGAATTTTACAACGTCAGGTTCTCCAAATCTTCTATACAACAATATATTGAATACTTACTTTAAACTACCACCGAGAAGACTCTACACTCTACACATCAGAGGACAAAATTATTAGGAACCAAATCGATTTCCTTCTTATAAAAAATCGGTTTAGAAACTGCATTAAATCAGTTAAAACTAATCCAGGTACTGACATTGGGTCCGATCACAATCCCATAGTAGCTGTAACCCAATTAAAATTAAAAAAGGTGATCAAAATGAAGTCTCGCAATAATATTGATACAGCCCAATTACAAGACAAGAAAGTAAAGGAATCAGTTCAAAGACAACTGAACGAAAATTTAATTTGGTAAAATATTGGTGAAAACGTTGATGAGGGCTTAAATAAAATCGTAACAACAGTAAAATAAATCTGTATGAGAAATTTAAAAGCCAGGTCAAAGCTAAAAAAGCAGGATTGGATGACAGATGACATATTGGATTTGATGGAACGACGGCGACTAGCGAACAACAACGAAATACATGGTCGTATCTACAATAAATGAGGAATACTTGGATGCCACTCAGTTTGGTTTCCGCAACGGGTTTGGAACGAGAGAGGCACTGTTTGGAAGGAACGTACTTGCTCAAAGATGTCGAGATATATCTGTAGACATATACTGTTGTTTTATTGACTTCCAAAAGGCATTTGATCGTGTTAAGTACTCTATATTGAGCGAAACTCTAAAAGACATTGGCTTGGACGGTAGAGATGTTCGAATAATTGCAAATTTATATTGGAATCAAACAACATCAGTTTTGGTAGATGGTGTAGAATCACAGGCTCTCAATATTAAAAGAGGAGTATGGCAGGGATGCCTCTTGTCACCCCTGCTTTTCAACTCCGAAATAATTTTTAGAAAAACACTTTCTGAAAAACAAGAAGGAATACTTGTGAATGGCGAAGTCATCAATAATTTGCGATATGCGGACGATACAGAACTCCTAACTTCTAGTCAAGAAGATCTGCAAACAATTCTTGATAGTGTCGTTGAGAGTTGTAGGGAGGCAGGTCTGGATCTGAACATACGAAAAACCAAAATACAACACCATATAAAATCGTCTATATATGTAAATAATACCAAACTTCAGCAAGTTGATAAAATCGTTGGCCTTGGACAGCAATTAAACTGTAACGCAGAAAGTCGCGGCGAAATTAGATCTAGAATAGAGCAGGTTAGAGCTGCTTTTAGAAGGATGTCCAAGGTGTTATGTAACAGAGACCTAAAATTGGCATTGAGGATCCGCCTACATCGCTGTTACGTGTTCTCAGTCTTACTTTATGGTGTCAAGTCCTGGACTGTGAATAAAATCGATCTAAACCGCCTTTCGAAATGTGGTGCTATAGAAAAATTTTAAAAGTTTCCTGGGTGGACGAAATTCGAAAATCCACAACACTAGAACGTCTCAGCAAGACTACTGAGATCATAAAAAGCGTCAAGCAGAGAAAGCTGGAGTATTTCGGACATGTAATGAGATGTCCCAAATATAGGTTGCTACAAAATATTATGCAAGGAAAAATAGCAGCCAAACGCAGTCCAGGACGAAGAAGAACCTCATAGTTGAAGAACTTGCGATATCGGTATGGTGTTGATACCAGCATGCTATTTAGGATGGCAGTGAATAAAAGTAAGATAGCTATGATGGTAACCAGCGTTCTGAAAGGACATGGTACATGAAGAAGAGAATCTCTTTAAGAAACATAAATAATCTGCGGTTTTTCACCAGTGATAAAATACGATAGTTTGTGATAATCACTGTTACAAATAACAGGGTTTTTTTAGAGCAGTATAAATAATTCGTCGACTAACTGCTGTGCTTTGGGGACTGTTATTTCAAGTTAACAATACTTTAAAGTTATTATTTCACCAACAGGTTTTAGCTAGAAGAACAATTGGCTGCCTAAATGGAATACTTTGGAGTTCTGAAATAGGAATAAAGCGAAAATATAACATCTATGAGTCACTAATTAAAAGCAGTCTACTTTATGGAGCAGAAACTTGGAGAATAACCGAGAACAACAGAAAAAAATTAGAAGCTGTAGAAATGGATGTGTTTAGAAGATCGTTAGGTATATCCCGCAGGGAAAGAGTTCGAAATGAGGAAGTAAGACGAAGAATTGGAATAGATGGTTACTTAACAACAGACATTGAGAGGAAACAGTTGATTTGGTATGGTCATGTTCAAAGAATGGAAGACACAAGACTACCCAAGAAGATTATGCAGTGGGTACCACCAAACCGCAAAAAACGAGGAAGACCCAAAAAGACATGGAAAGAAGGGGTAACTAAAGCAATGAGTACAAGAGATCTTAGAGACGGCCAATGGGATGATAGAAGGACGTGGAAGTTAGGCATCGGACAACGTCGAAAGACGTTCTAAAACCGATATATATATATATATATATATATATATATATATATATATAGGTTTTAGCTGATTTAACCTGCAGTTAAAATTTTTGTACCTCAAGTTAGATAAAAGCTATAGTGGACTAGGATTTTTCAAGTACATATACTTATAGTGTTTTAATAACAGCATATGTCTAATGTGTTAAACTGTGGTAAAATTAATCACATTTAAATTGGAAGCAATTGTAAGAGAGACGTAATAATGAAAATGTCAGTCTGCAATATAATCCAATTTTACATGACAACAGTGGGTTCATTTTAGATTTGGATGAAAACGGATTGTATTTTCATTGAACGAAACTCTAAACTTTTTACTGTAACTGTTTTTACTGCCCCTTCTATAAAAATATACAGTATAAATGATGTGTTTAAGAGAAATATCTATATTAATAAGCGAAACAGATTGTTAGTTAAAATTTCGTCTATTTATTTGATTTAACAAAACAGGCAGGTGTCTCCTCGTCACAAGAACACTTTTGTATTCATATTGTCGGGTAAATGAGAGATTACAATATAATAAATCTCTATAAGTTTTACTTCACGACACATACTAAAAGCACTTTTAATAGAAAATATTGGTACATGCGGACATCTACGCTTAAATTTCTTAATATTCAATGCACAAACGAATACTGCTTACTTTTACTATAAAAGAATACATATGCTATAAAATTACAACGAAATTGTATTTACAGAAATAATATAACACATTCGTCTCTATCACAACACAAAGACGTATGTCTTTAGCTTTAAGTTAAGTAATATAACATACTCGAATACCTCATACAATCAGTAACAATGGACCAACTAAAGTTGTGAAGTGTCACAAGCTAGTTGGAGTTTATGAACCTTACCAAGCAGACTATTAATCATTTATAAAAGCCTGTAAGACATATTTAATTTTAATTATTAACTTATTTTTCAATCTATTATAAATGAGAGTACACTGTCGATTGTTATACAGAATTGATATATTTAAGCGTTTACCTAAATTAACTAGCCTCCTTATTTTTAAGACACTAAGGAATAAATAAATAAAATCTCTTGTAGACCTGTACCCGGAATTAAAAGTTTGTTTCGACAGGATCATATAAGGTCCCTCTCCCGTGTGACATCAGACTTGAGTAGTCCACTACAATGTTCTTTTATAGTTTATTGTGATGCGTCAAAAACTGTTACACTAAATGGCATGCGGATTAAACAAGCGCCCATTTCCTCAAGGATTTTTTAATCATATAAGTTAACAAATCGATTATTTTAGAAAATATATACACTTTTTAACACTTTTATATAAAATTTCCATAACGGCAATTTAAAATAATACTAGCCGAGGAAAATAACGTTGTTAAATAAACAGAGAGCCATAACATTTTAAATTTGTAAATAATAACATTGAGCTAAATGTAAAACAGCCTTATACTCTACTGCCGTTATCAGGGCAAACGACAGTAAGAATAACACAATGGATCCCAAAATTCTTTTGATCTTAAATATATATATATATATATATATATATATATATATATATATATATATATATATATATATATATATATAATCGTACAGCATTGTTAATATTGTTAATGACTGGGTTTTTTTATTTTGTATTATGTGTTTGTATATTTTTCAATGCATAAATCTCATCTGAAAGAACTAGATTTTTGAGATATTGTTGCCTGTTAGGAGTGGAACAGCCAGGATTTCGGCCAAACCGCAGCTGCACAGACCAGGTACTCGCCCTGACCAATTATGTGGAATCAAACTTTCAAAAGCAATCAAAAACAACCGCTGTCTTCATCGATCTATCTGCTGCTTATGACACTGTGTGGCGACAAGGGACAATATATAAATTAATGCGAATAATCCCATGCAGAAAGACCACTGAGGTTACTAACGCCATGCTATCCAACAGATGCTTTAAAGTTATATTGGGAGACAAGACTAGTACCCAAAGAAAACTGAATAATGGACTTCCACAAGGATCCGTGCTGGCTCCCATGCTTTTCAACCTCTACATAGCAGACATGCCAGAAACCACATCAAAAAATTTGGATATGCAGACGACTGGACGCTTGCCGCAAGTCATAAAGAATTCGAGGTCACTGAACGCATTCTAACATACGATTTAATTGCCCTAGGGAATTATTTCCACAAATGGAGATTGCAACCCAATCCAACTAAGACAGAAGTGTCCTGCTTCCACTTGTATAACAAGATGGCCAACTATCAACCTCAAATCAATTTTGGGGATAGACTCCTTAAATATAATAAACACCCAAAATACTTAGGTGTTACACTTGACAGAACGCTGAACTTTAAAGAGCATCTTACTAAGACTGCTGCAAAACTCCGAACTCGTAACAACATCCTGCAAAAGCTCTGCGGCACTACATGGGGCTCCTCAGCATCCACACTTAGATCGACAGCATTAGGACTGGTATACCCCGTAGCGGAATACTGTGCACCAGTATGGATAAACAGTCCACATACTCACCGTGTTGATGTTCAACTCAACCAAGCCATGCGAACTATATCGGGCACAATCAAGGCCACTCCCACTTACTGGTTACCAGCTTTGAGTCATATAGCTCCACCACCCATCCGCCGGGAACATGCCCTTGTCAGAGAATTTACAAAAATCAATACTGATCCTGAGCTCCGCTCCCATGTCGGAACTTCCACCAGAGACATAAATAGGCTCCGTTCAAGACACCCGCCTCTAAAAACAGCAAAAAGGCTAGTAGATCAAAACTTTAATGTAACTGAACGGTGGAGAGAACAATGGGAGAATAACGCTGCACCAGCTAACTGGAACATGCCATGTATTACAAGCAAACCTGAGGGCTTCAACCAACCGAGACGAATTTGGACCACACTCAATAGAATAAGGACGAACTGTGGCAGATGTTCCGACTCACTTTTTAGATGGGGAAAAATACAATCACCAAATTGCGACTGCGGCGCCGAAAGGCAAACAGTAAAACACATGGTAGAGGAATGCACGATTAGATCCTATAACGGCAACCCTTCAGATTTCCTGGCTGCTACAAAAGAGTCAATCGAATATATTTATAATCTAGATGTTTGTTTGTAGAATAATATTTTTGTATTTACTGTTGTTTGTAATTTATATAATTTATATTATATGTATATATATGAACCTGTGATGTAGCCATACGCTAAATAAATAAATAAATGTTGCCTGTTTCAATACAGTAAGTCAGGACAGTGTTAAATAAATAAAAAGAAATTGAAGCTCAAGAGTGTGCAAACTATTTAACTTTTAGTTGTTTGTTAACAGTGCTTCTGATGTTTTGCTTGTATACGTTTCACTGTAATGCGTCGATTGTATTCTGTCCCAACCTCTATAGATTTGCAACATAAAGCCAATTTCCCAGGTATTCGTGACATGTAATATCACTTCTCAAGCATCTATCGATCCATACCTTATAATACTATGTTTTATTCGCATCCAAAAAAGGCGCGCATTTTCTTGATAATGAATAGAATTGAGCTTTTAACACTTTTTGTGTGAGTATCAACACAAGTAAATGTTGTAATAAGGTCATTAAATATTTGAGAAATTTGGGATCCACGGTGTTTAAAACCACTTAAGGGAATGCTTTCCTGATTATATATTCGACACATGATCCGGACACAAAAAACGGCTGTCACCTTTACAAAAATTTGCAATCAAGTGAAGTATTCGACCCCCATTGACGCTTACCCTGGGTACACCTATGGAAGTCAGTGATAGGTGGCCAAAAGCGACCTAAAATACAATTTGGCGATCCACAAAAATATAGTCGGGAAATTGAAGATACTGTCCTGAGAAATACCAAGGTTTTCCAAAGTTATAAAATGTGTGATCTTTTTAAGCTTAGAAAAGCTGATATTTCAGAACTGAAAACCGCAAGTAAGAAAAATAACCTCTGTATGTTATGAAGGACGAGAAGTTATAGTTTTTAAGTAAACTACAACTTCTTGTCTTAAACGACTATATGTTTCCGAATCGACTGTATATAACTAACAGTGATGGCAAAGATAAAATTCCTAAGGTTGTCGTGAACTAATATCTGGTAACTAAACTATCTAGACCGTCACCATATTTGTATTTTACGGAAATTTGAATTCTAAAAATGCGAGCCCTTGCGATTTTACTTGATGGCAGTTGTCAGGGCCCATATTTGGCCTACTTGATAATGTTGATGTTCTTAGTCCACCATAAGTTCGAAGTGGACTGACCCTCTTCTGTCGACGCGGTCGTGAATGATATTTTTTGCCCATGCCTTGCATTCAATGTTGATCAATATACCACCTATAAGAAAAAAATCTTTAGTTGTAGAAATAACCAAACATACTGGCAAATTAAAAAAATAGTTTTGGTAATGTAATAAATTTGGAAAGGGTAACCTAAAATTTAGTTAAAAATTTAAAATTAGTTAATAATTATCTCTGTTATTTTTGAGAAGTTTTTAGTTCATTGAAAAGTTATATTGAGTTTACATTTTTGAGAGGACGCAAATTTATTTTTTTAATGTGTCGGGGTGGTTAGTATAAGCTTAGGTTCAAGTTTGTAGGGTCGCAACCCTTGTCTCCCGGCCGCCATCTTCGACAAAGGGTTTTCACGTTGTATCTCGTAAACCAGCAACACTACAGAAAATTTAATTTAACATTTTTGTAGCAGATTTAATTGTCTACAACTTTACCATCATTACTTTTAACTGTAAAATGTGAAATAAAAAAGTTATAAACAAAAATAATTAAAAACTCTTGAACAATTTTTTTTTTTGGCCTTATAACTTTTTTTGTGGTTATTTTACCATAAATGACATTAGATCAATACTGTAGGAGGTTTTTCAAAGAATAATTTTCGCGAAAAATTTGTTTCAGAAGCTCATTTAACAGATAAAAATTATATTAAAATTCCAAAATACATTGTTCACTGCACAAAACAAATGACAAAGCACACGGTGGCACAGTTATCATCATCAAATCAAATATGAAACATCATGAGTTAAATAAGTTCAGTGAAAAGTACCTACAATCAACTAGCATCGTCATTGAAGACTGGCTAGGTAACCTTACCTTATCTGCATTTTACTGTCCTCCTGGCCAACCCATTAACGAAAACATTAACTTTAATACCTACTTTAGTTCTCTTGGACTCAAATTCATAGCAGGAGAAGATTGCAAACATCGTCTCTGCGATTATGATCTTCAATGCTATGTTAAGTCTGCACTACTTTCCTTTGCAATGGAAAGTGCCACAGATTATACTCATTCAAAAACCTGGTAAAGATCCAAAAGATGTCAACTCATACTGACCGATAAGTTTACTGCCAGTTAATTCAAAGGTTTTTGAAAAGCTTTTGTTGAGAAAAATCAAACCAATATTGGACAAAAAGGGTCTTATATCTGAACATCAATTCGGATTTCCCAACCAATGCGCTACAATAGAACAAGTTCACAGATTATACACTGCCTTTTTATGTACTGCAGCCTTTTTATATGCCTCTCAAGCTTTTGACAAGGTGTGGCACACAGGAATTATGTACAAGTTAAAGAAAAACCTGCCTTATACTTATTTTAAACTGCTACCTTAATCAATAAATGCTTACCTAAAATCATATCTTACAGAAAGAAGATGTCCTGGTGGTGTACCTTAGAGTAGTGTGCTCAGATATTGCAACTACATCTAAACAAACTAATGAATGGTTTAAACTCTGGAGAATTTATCAAAGTCCACACACATTACATTTACTCTAAGAAGAGGTATGTGTCCACAAGTTAACCTCGATGGATATCCTCTACTCCAAAAGTATGATGTAAAATATCTAGGCATTTATCTGGACAAAAGATTAACATGGACCAAACATATATGGGAGAAAAGACTACAACTAGGAATTTTATACAGAAAACTTTACTGGATGCTGGGAAAAAAACTCACCTATTCATCGATCGAACAAGCTGCTGATATACAAAGGTATCATAAAACCCGTTTGGTCATATGGTTCGTTGCTCTAGGGATCAGCAAATCTAATGTTATGAAAATAAAAAGATTTCAATCTAAAACTCTAAATCGGTAATGTCCCTTGGCATATCCAGAATGACGCCTTACATAGAGATCTATAGGTACTAACAGTCTCTGAAGAGTGCAAAAGAATTTCTGAATACTATGAAAACAGGTTTCGAGTGCATCCTAACACCCTCGCATACAATCTTCACAACCAACAAGTGAAGAGATTAAAGCGGTATGATCCCTTGGACCTACCAGCGTCCAGACCTTGTTTTTATTGTGAAACAGATTGTAAAAAATCTTAGATGTTAATAATAAGAAAAAACAAATTGATTTATAATCCTTTTCCATCATATTGATAGCACATTATGTATGCAAATCCTCAACAGGTCAAAAAACCATAGGCGTCACCTTATACTTGTTTTGAAATAAATAAAAAAAATAGGTAAAGAAAATTCATGATTTAAATAAAAAAAACTTCAACAATTCATTATCTTTTAAAAAATCTTCTGTAAAATATATGTGTCCACTAATCTCACTATACCTTTTTTGTGCGTAAAAAACGTCGGTATATATGCCACACGATTATTGTTAATTATACATGGGTGATTAACGAGAGAATTCAATGTTTCACGAAATAAATTAATTTAAACAGTAATTTAAAGGTGATTATTGTTTTCTATACAAGTTATCGCCTGACACAAAAAGATTACCTTCTTTGAACGATTACCTGGAATTACTGATAAGGCTTCACTAATGATAGTTTAAGTGATTTTTATGCCACATTACAGCTTATGCCAATAATATAAATTAGAAATTGTTTGCATCTTCCATTTAGTTTGTAGATGTACATTGTTCATGTCTTACCTACCTACGTTTTTGGTGTCGATATTTTGTTATTTGCATTTAAAAATGATGTCGACAACAGGTTTTATCCCGGTTAAGTGTAGTTTTAAAGGGTTAACATGCGTTCAAATATGACAGGGGTTGGAGAAGCAACAGTTTATAGATCCTAAAAGAAACAAAAGGAGGGGAACTGTTTCATCTCCCAAGAAGAGTGGAGGGAAGTAAAATTCTTTGAAATTGAAGAAAGATACATAAAAACATGATAAGACGCAACGTCCACTCATTTTTTTTTAAAACAAAGAATTTCCACATTGGACAAAATCCAAGACATTAATTAGAGAAAAACGAAGAGTTTACCAATCATAAGCAACAAGAAATTATGGGGACTATTGAGAGAGATGGGATTTCGTTGGCAAAAGAATAGAAGAAAATCCGTTTTAATTGAAAAAGATTACATTGTATGTTGGAGACGAGATTTCTAAGAACTATTAAAAAGTACCGAGAAGAAGGGAAAAACAATTTTTTATTTGGACGAGACTTGGCTAAATGAAGGTCATACTGTACCATATCTATGGGTTGATACAAATGTGAAAAGTCCCGTCAGGCATTCATCTAAGGTGTATCTACTGGAATAAACAATATTCCCGTTGGAAAAGGACGCAGACTCATAATAACCCATATTGGAAACGAATTACGGTTTTGTCAATGGTGGATTATTAAGTTTTGTCTCAAAATCAACCAAAGATTACCACGAGGAAATTACTACTGACGTTTTTGAAGAATATTTTGAGCAAATGTTGGATTTAATTCCAAAAAATTCTGTCATAGTCATGGATAATGCTAGTTACCATTTCAAGACTAGCAGAAAAAAATTGCCAACAACGGCATGGAAAAAAGGAGAGATAATCGAATGGTTGGATAAACACGCAATTGAGTACAAGGAGAATTCGACAAAAAAGGAATTATTACCTATTGTAAGGCAACATAAAGCAGCTTATAAAAATATATAATTGATGAAATGACATTAAACCGTGATGTAAATATTTTACGTTTATATACCACTGTGATCTGAATCCGATAGAAAATATATGGTCTCAAGTAAAGGGTGAAGTCGGACGCAACAACAAAACTTTTAAATTAGAAGACTTACAACAATTATTAGAACATTCCTTATCAAAAGTAACTCCAGAAAATTGGAAAAATGCTGTTAGTCATGCTCACAAGGAAGAAAATAAAATGTGAAATTTGGATAATATGACTGATGCAATGCTGGAACGGTAATAATTAACATTGGAGTTGAAGATTCCTTAGATTCTGAAGAAAGCAGCGAATCTGAAATGGAATTTGATTAAAATAATATTCATTTTTTTACAAATCGGCCCCTATTACTGCCACAAATTATTTTATATATAACCAATAAAATAAACATCTTACATTTCTTGCAAATTCATTAGTACCTGTTAATCTTCATCACTCCGACACTGGCAACTTTATTTGGGGATTAGTAACCCTCAAAACTATTATATTCTATTCTGCTTCAACCTTTTATACCTGGTGGTCATACTCAATTTAAAATTGTTTTCCTATATAATTCTGTAAACTTGTTGATAAATATCTATTTTCCATTGATGGTATTTTCCATATTTTCCATCAATATGATGGAAATTGACTATAATTTTATTAATTTCTCTGGATTTTATAGCGCTCCAAAAACAGGGTTCTTGAATACTCTAAATATACGATAAAAACGAACCATTAGACTTATTATTTTGTTAACATTTCCATGGTATTACTAGTTTATTATCGACCTTTTCTACGACTACCTTTGAGGTAGAGTTTCAGGCACGTTTCTTAGGTGGTATCCCCATTAGCCATAATTTACTGAAAATTACCAGGCGAGATAATATTGAGCATATAATTATATATTTAAAAAGTTGTTTTTCAGCTATTATTTTTTATTTTTTTTGATAGTCCAGCCTGCGAATCAGGATCTAATTCCAGTATCGAAGGTGAATGTTTGCGAAAGAACGGAAATTTTGTGAAGAATTGGCGTCATTGTGGATAATTCATTTTCAAATTCTCGATTAATTTGAATATTTTATGATTTTACTGCAGGTGTCACCAGAAGAATTGGTGCATACTGCAGAGCATTTGAAAACTACTTGTCTGCAACCACACATTCTTCCACAGTTTTCCTTGCATCTGCAGAAAATTAATTTCAGAAGTTCGGGGGGTGCTGACGTTTTGAAAGTTTTGATTGATATCCAAAATTTTGCAATGCTTTTTCCCGCCCTAATCATCAGGATCGCAATGTTTCCTGGTGATAAACTTTAACACCGTGGAAACGAGCTGCATCTTGTGTTGTCGGAAGCGATGTTAAGTTAAATGTAATTTTGGTAACTGTTTCGGCAAATCGTTTGCATTCCATGTTGTTAGAGTATTATTTTTATTTCCACCAATAGAAAAAAACTTACAAAAAGCATATTACAGTGTATCCCTAAGTAAACTGTGGTCAACCCTACAGCAAACCAACATTAAGCATGGTCTTATCAAAGCAGTCCAAAGTCTATATAAGGAACGACTGCAAAAATTAAAACTGGATCAAGGATATCTGAAGGAATTAACGTCACGAAAGGACTAAAGCAGGGTTTGCTGTATTTTGCCTACCCTTTTCAAAATTTATCTGGAACAAGCACTCAAGCTATGGAAAAGAAAATGTATGGCATGGGAATCCCTCTCAATGACGAGACTGCACTGTACACCTTATGTTTCGCTGATGACCAAATACTGATTGCCCAAGGTCATGACGACTTGAGTTACATGACTCGGAAGCTAATAGAAGAATATAACAAATGGGGTCTCGAAGTCAACATTAAGAAAACTGAAGCCATGTGTATTGGAGGGACAAAACAGTCCATTATATTAGACGATGGGGTAGAAATTAGAAACTGTGATGAATACAAGTACTTGGGTATGAAGATAACTCAAGATGGAACACTCGATGGTGCTATAAAAGACAGAAACATACAGGGTAGAAAAGCCATATCCATGATGATCGGCATTCTGTGGGACCAAACAATATCTAAAGCGAACACTCATATACAACACCATACTTAAAAGTGTAATCACATATGGCAGTGAAGTTTGGCCAATGAAACAAAGAACAGAGAAACTGTTACTAGCAACAGAAATCGACTTCTGGAGAAGAGCAGCAGGCAAATCAAGAAAAGAGTCGGATACCAAATGAGAGAATACAAGAAATGATGGGAGTTAAGCATACAATAGTTGATGACATAAAAACAAAACAGTTAATATGATACGGCCATGTACAGAGAATGCCAGATGACAGGATTCCAAAACAGATTTTGACGTGGACACCACAAGGGAGAAGGAAAAGAGGAAGACCGAGAAGAAGCTGGAGAGAGGGAATTGAAAAAGAACTAGAGGAAAGAGAAATCCCTTCAGGCCTATGGTTGAATAGAGAAGAATGGCGGCTAGGAGTCGGAAGGCATCGGTGAACGCTGTAAACCGATAGTAGTAGTAAATAGGAAAAAACGTTCGTCAACGACAGTAGACAAAGATGGCTCTTCAAGGGATATTTTTGTAAATTTTTGATGAATTTAAGTTTGCCAATCTTGTAAGCTACTATTTTTTGTTGCATCTTGAAAAAATATGAAGAAACAGCAAAATCTCTGTATTGACGTCGCCATATATAAAACTTGGAGGACAGTATAATTGATGCGATGAAAACCATTTTGAAGGTTTAAAAAATTTTACTTACTTACTTACATTAAACACACTACATTGTACTGCTATCTTCTCAATGCCAA